>JACBWV010000626.1:30028700-30068700 GCA_013435795.1 Chlamydomonas sp. ICE-L
TCCCCCCACCCCATACCTACCCCCTCCTCCACCCACCTCCCTCCACCACCTCTCCCCCACTCACCCCCCCTACCACACACACACACCCCTATCCAACTTCTTGTCGCGTGACAGGTAGTAAGCCACAGTAGCCCGGTCGTTTGGTCTCGATGCGGCAGTGCCATTGACCGCCCTCTTCGCCCCACCCTCCGCCCGCCCCCCACACACACCTCCCATCCACCCCCCCCCCCCCCACATCCACACACACACCTTTTCCACTTCTTGCATCACAGGTAGTAGCCACAGCAGCCGTTGCTTCTGTATTGCCGCTGCCAATGAATTTGCCCTTCCCTCCACCCCCTCCCCCCCCCCCCCCCACACACCACACCCGACAACGTTCTCTGTGCTTGACAGGTAGTAGTCCCACAGCAGAGCCCCGTGCTTTCAATGCTGCTGCCATGAACAGCCCTCCCCCACCTCTCCCCCCCCCTACACACACACACTGCGCCCCCTCCCCCCCCCCCACACACACACACACACACAGTCACAGTCTTCCAGCTTTCCATCACAGTATATAAGCCACACAGCAGCCACTTGAGTTGCCTTCTGATACCGCCCAAGCTGACCTAATGAATTGCACTTCACCACCTCCCACCCCACACACACACACACACACCACATCCTCAACACACACCATACACATTCTTTGCCTTGACTACGTAGTAACGAAATACCAAACCCCAAAAAAAAAAGTCAATGCCCAAGTGTTATCGAATGGGGGGGGGGGGCACCCCACTGCGGCTGCATGACGCCCTCTACACCCCACCTCTCCCCTCACCCCCCGCTACCAGCACACCGGTGCCCCCTCCCCCCCTCGAATTCACACCCGCTTAACCCCCACACGCCCCCCTTCCCCCCCCGCCCCACACACACACACACACCACCGACACAGGCCGTCTGGTACCCATCGAAGGTAGTTAGCCACACAGCCGAATGGCTTGGATGCGCTGCGCGATGAACCACCACGCCCCCGGTTCCCGCCCCCCCCCCCCCCCCACCCAGCACACACACACACACACACCATACACATCTTTGCTGACAGGTATAAGCGCAAGCAGCCAGTGCTTCTGAAGCATAGGTGCCGCTGCCATGAACGCCCTCCCCCCCTTTCCCCCCCCCCCACACACACTACCATACACATTTCGTGCTTGACTGGTAGTAAGAGCCACAGCAGCCGAGTGCTTTCTGATGCCCTTGCTGCATGACCGCCCTCTCCCCCCCCCCTTCCTCCGCTCCGTCCCGCGCCCCCCTCCCCCCGGTAGCCTACGACCCACCTCACCCCCTCCACAACACACCCCCCACACACCAACCTATACACTTGTCCTTGCTTGACAGTTTAAGTACAGCCACAGCAGCCTAGTGCTTCTATGCCGAAGCCTCACTGAACGCTCACTCCGCCTCCCCCCCACTCCCCCACACACACCACACACACCATACACCTTCTTATCTTGCTTGTACAGGTTAGTTGATGTGGTCCCCAGCAACCGAGTGTTGTGCTTGATGCCTGCTCGCCATGAGCTCCCGTCCCCGTACTCCCTACACACACTGCACACCATGTAACACGATTCGTTTGCACTTTGACAGGGAGTAAGAGCCACAGCATGCCGAGTGTCTTTCTGATGGCCACGCTGCCATGAGGCCCTCCCCCCCCTCTCTTCCCCCCCCCCCCACACACAACACCAACAACGCACCATACACACATTCTTGCTTGACAGGTACTAAGCCACACAGCCAGTACCGAGTGCTTCTGATGCCGCTGCCATGAACGCCCGTCCATCACCCCCCACCCCCCCCCTTCCCCCTCACCCTCCCCACACACACACACCATACACTTCTTGCTTGAACGTAGTAAGCTACGCACCGAGTAGCTTTCTGGCCGCTGCATGAACGCCCTCCCCCCCCCCCCCCCCACCACACACGCAACCATACACATTCTGCTTGACAGTAATAAGCCAACAGCAGCCCAGGGCTTTTCATGCGGCTGCCATGACGCCCTCCCCCCCCCCCCCCCCCAACCCCCCCCCCTCCACCCGCACACACTCACCATATAAACACATTCTTGCTTGACAGGTATAAGCCACAAGCAGCCCGAGTGCTATTTGATGCGCTGCCCTGAACAGCCCTCCCCCACCCCCCCCCGATCCCCTCCCCACCCACCCCCCCACACAACACATCACCAACCATTCTTGCCTGAACAGGTAAGTACGCACAGCAGCCAGTGCTAATTGATACGGCTGCCATGAACGCCCTCAACCCGCATACTACTCATCCGACAGTTAGTGGGTTCATCCAGAGCGGAAAGAAGCGTGATAGGAAGGCTCTGGCGAGGCTGATGGAGAGCCTGCTACTAGGTGATATGACATGAAGTCAGTCAATTTCCAAGCTGGCGCAAGGCGACAAAACTGATCAGGTAGGGGAGACATAGCCCAGGCTAGCCTGTTGCGGGGGGGCGAAACTTGATCAAGGTCAAGGGGGGGCCTACAGCCAGGCGCATTCTACTAAGTGGGGGGTGGGGAGGGGGGGCCCTAATCAAGGTAGGGGGCCTAGCCCAGTATGCTGTTAACGCAGGGGGGGGGTAGGGGGGGGGCACTCGCACGTGTGGGGAACTAATCAAGTAGGGGTCCCCAAGCCAGATTGCATGTTTTAGGGCGGAGAACCCCTCCCGGCTACTTCCTGTTACCATCACCACCATCAACCCACCACACACCCTCCACCTACTCACCCACCACAACCCACCCACGCTACCCCAGGGAACTTCTGCAGGAAGGAGGCCTGATTTTGTCGCTAAGCTACTTATGCTGCCCACTAAACCAGTACCTAACCCTACATACCTGCGCTTTTTTTCCCCTCTCTGTTGCCCCACATAACCTACCCACTCACAACTACAATCAATAGATCCACCCCCCCTGGAACTTTGGCAGGAACTTTTCTAGGCAAGGGAGCCCTGATTTTTGCGCCGAAGACTACTTTCAATGTCTGCCAACTGAGACCGTACTCTCTACATACCCATACCATGCCCATGCCCGTAACCCTAACCCAGACCCATAAAGTAACGAACTCCCATACCCATACCATACCCATACCCTACCCATAACCTGCGCCTTAATCCGGTTTAGCCCCCATCCCACACAACCCCTAACACAACACAACACCCACACCAGGAAGCTTTTCAGGAGCGAGGGCCTATTTTCCGCTGCTACAAGAGACAACTTAAAATTGTCGCCACTGGACCAGTACTCCCTGCATGGCCCCATACCGTGCTACGTTCCTGGTAACCCACCCACCACCACCACCTCCCTCCCACCCACCCACCGCTAACAATACTCCACCCACCCACCACATTCCAACACCCACCCCAGAAGCTTTGACAGGAAGGCCGAAGGCCTGATTTTGCGCTGAGGACTGCTGATCTGCCCTGACCAGTGACTTACTCCCTAAGTACCCAAACTCATGCCCATACCCATGCCTGTGCCTTCTCTGTTACCCCCACCCACCCCATATCCCAGCCCTACCCCCTCTACCCACCCCCCACCACAAACACAAACAGACACACCACCCACCCCAGGAAGTCTTGCAGGAAGGGGGGCCTGATTTTGCACTGAAAGACTGCTTGATGCTGCCACTGGACCATTACTCCCTGCATGCCCAATACTCATACCCGTACCCATACCTGCGCCTTCTCTGTTACCCCCACCCACCCATCCAGCACCTACCCACAACTACCCACCCACCCACCACAACACACCACCCACCCCAGGAAGCTTTGCATGAAGGGATGCCTGATTTTGGCACTGAAAGGCTATTTAAATGCTGCCACGGTACCAGTACCATGCTCCCTGCTGGAATCCGAAGTGGATCACAAGGGACCCACGAATGCCTGAGCTTTTAAACTGATGGTCTCTGCCTTGGTATGAGCTCGTTGGGGTCCACTTACAACTCAGATTAATGTCAGAAGTCACTCTTGATACCAGGACCAGAAGGTAGGTTGCATGTCTGCATGGGTCTGTGTGGTGGTCTGTTGTGCGTGTTTGGTGTTGTGTGTATGTTGTTGTATGCTTGTGTGTTTTTGTGTGTGTGTATGTAGGTGTGTGTGTGTTTGCATGTGTTGTGTTTGTGTGCGAATCGCTTTGTGTGTTTGGCATGTTTGGTTTTGGTGTGTGTACTGTTACTGTGCATGTTTGTGTGTATGTGCGCAGCGTGTGTGTGTGCATTTTTATGGTAACTGCAAGTGCCACCTGTATGAGCTTGATGGAGGTCAATTAAGAACCCTCAGATAATGTCAGGGTCCCAGTGATGACCAGGACCAGAAGGTAGGTTGCAGCGTGCAGGGGTCTGTGTGGTGTGTGTGTGTGCCGTGTGTGTGGTTGCATGTTTGTTAAACTGAATGTGGCTCTGTGGATGAGCTTGTATGGCGGGTCACTTTAATACCTCAGACATGAATGTCAGGTCACCAGCGATGACTCAGGACACAAAATAGGTGCCGGCTTGCAGGGGTACCTTGTGGTGTGTGTGGTGTGTGGCGTGTGATGTGCTGCCATGTTTGTTAAACTGAATGTCCCTTTGGATAGCGTGTTGTGTCAACGTTACACCTCAGATGAATTCTCCGTCACTATTGATGACGCAAGACAGAGGTAACTGCACTGCAAGTGTGTGGTGTGCATGTTGTGGTGTTACATGTGTGGGCGTATGTGTGTGTGTGTTGTGTGTGTTGTGTGGCATTTGTTAAACTGTAAGGTGCCTCTGGATGACTTTTTGGGGTCAACTTACCACCTCAGATGATGTCAGAGTCACTATTGATGACAGTCACCAGAACGGTATGTTGCACTGCTGCAGGGGTCGGTTGCCGTTTGTGTGTGTGTGGGTGTGTTGTATGAGTGTTTGTGGCTGTGTGTGTGGCGTTGCTCGCATGCAATGTGTTACGTGTGCTGTTGTGATGTTGGTGTGTGTGTGTCTGTGTCGCGTGTTTGTGTGTGTGCATGACGTCTGTTGGGTATTGTGTGTTTTGGGTCATGTTTGTGTTTGTGTTTTAGTGTATGTGTTCGTTTAGAAGAGGTGTGCATGTGCATGTGTGTGCATGTGCGTGTATTTTTGTGTGTGTGAGTGTGTATATTGTACATGTGTGTGCATGTGGGTGTATTTGTGTGCTCATGTGGGTGTGTGCGTGGGTGGGTGGGTCTACCCTTGTACTATTCGAAGCCCTCAGCAATGGCGCAAGCTTGGTAATTGCCACAATCATTTTTATCTATATCTCCTTGTGTGTGCATGTCTGTGTGTGCATGTATGTGTGTGTCATGTGTGTGTGGTGCTGTTTTGTGTTCATGTGTGTGTGCCATGTGTGTGTTTGTGCATTTTGTGGTGCATGTATGTGTTTGCATGTTGTGTGTGTGTGCTTGTGTGTGTGTTGCATGTATGTGGGTGCATGTAGCTGTGTGTGATTGAGCTACTCCTAGTGGGTGCATTGTTATTGTGTTGTGCTCGTAGGTGTGTACATGTGTGTGGGTGCATGTATGTGTGTGCATGTATGTGTGGGTAGTGTGCATGTATGTTGCGGCACTGTGTGTGGGTGAATTTATTGTGTGTTCAGGTTGTGGTGTGGGTCGCGTGTATTGTTTATGTAGTGTGTAGGGTGCGATACACACATTATGATACGTCGTGTTGGGCAATTAGATATGTGTGTGGTGGGTGCATGTATGTGTGCATGTGTGTTGTGGTGCAATGTATGTTGGTGCATGTATTGTGGGTGCTGTGTGAGTGTGTGCTGTGTTGTGTGTGCACATTTAGTGTGGGTGTCATGTTGTGTGTGTGTGTCATTTATTGTTGTTGCATGCCTACGATTGTGGGCTCGGTATGTGGCTACATCGTGTCTGCGTGTTTTTGCATGATGTGTTTACATGTAATGATGTGGCGTGTGTTGCATGTATGTGGTTGACATCGTATGTGGTACAATGATGTGTCGTGTGCAAAACATATGTGTGGTGGTGGGCGTGCAATGTATTGTGTGTGCATGTTGTGTGTGGGTAGCATGTGTGTGGGTGCATGTAATGTCTGAATTTGCACAATGTCATGATAATAGCCGTATCCCTTGATTTTGTTTAGAGTACCCACAATGTGAGACCTTCAAATTATTCATTTATGGTAAAGAATTATGAACAAACTGGCGCGTTTTTAATTGTACACATTTAACCTCCTCACATTCAAACCCTTTGCATCTTGAAACCCATATCTTTTCATAACCTTCCCAGGTGCGCTTCCTCAGTGCTGATGCCTACTTTCTGTGCTTCCCCCCACGGCGTGTCACGAGCAACCGGCCACTGTCAAGTAAGCCAAGTACCCACCTAACCACCACCAGTGCCAACCACCATCCCCACAGCTACCACACCTCTCACACAACTCCACACATCAAAGAAACCGCACATCAAGGTAACAAGCATGCACTCCTGCAAATGTGTACTATGCTATTCAACTACGCCCCTCCACCCTATGCATAATTTATATCCACACAACCTTGCACTCGGGACTCACCTGTGGTACACACCTGTCCCTAACACCACCACCCCCTCCTCCTTCTCAGATGTTGCGCTTTCTACTAACCAATCCAACTAACCAACCCTCTCAGGTGCACTTCTCGACCACCCAACAAACTACCACCCTCCTCAGGTGCGCTCGAGCCAACCAAATAACTGCCCAAACCTCCCAGTGCACGCTCAGCCAATCCATACACAAACCAACCAACCCTCCAAAGGTGCACTTATCAGCCAACCAACACACTAACCAACCCTCCACAGGTGCACTTCTAGACAACCAATCAACTAACCAACCCTCCTCAGGTGCACTTCTCAGCCAACCAACACACCAACCAACCCTCCTTAGGTGCACTTCTTAGCCAGCCAACCAAACAATCAACTAAGCAACCAACAAACCAACAAACCCTCCTGAGGTGTGCTTCTCAGCCAGCCAACCAACCAACCAACCAACCAACCAACCAACCAACCAACCAACCCTCCTTAGGTGCGCTTCTCAGCCGACGGCTTCAAGTTAGGGGATGCAAAGTTCGACGAAATGTTTTCGATTGACATGAAGGCCACCCTCTTTGCTAAGCCCGTGTTGGACGTAGCTGGACTGAGGGTCCCTAACTTCTGGCGCAGCACTCCCCTGACCCGAAAGACAAAGGAGGTGGAGGAGGACGAGAAAACAAGCACAGCAGCAGCAGAAGAGGAGAAGGAGGAGGAGGTGGAGGAGGCAGCTCGTTTAAAGAGGCAGGCCAAGCTGATGCCTACAAGATCCAACTTGGGCCTGCCTCCCTTGGAAGTGAATGCACGGCAGCCGACAGCCACCGCCAGGTCACTCACCCCAGAAGGTATGGGAAGCTGGTCAGCACATCTTTTCACCCTTCCACACCCACACCCTCTCACACCCTTCCCTGGAGGTGAATGCACGACAGCCGTCATCCACCGCCAGGTCACTCGCTCATTGAAAGGTAGGGACAAAGCTGGGTCAGCACGTATTTTCAACGCCTTCCACCACCCACACACCTCCCTTGGAGTGAATGCACAGCATCCTACAATCCACCCCACGTCCCCTTCCTCATTAAGTAAGTGGCGTCCAAACTTTGCAGGTGGGTCCATAGGGGGGGCGGCGGCCGTGGGGAGGGTGGTTGGTGTGTAGTGTGTGTGTGTGCGGGGGGGTGGGGGGTCCTAAATTGGCATCAAACAGTGTCCCTACCCCTCAAGGTAGGCTGTGAAGCGGGTGCGGGCATGGGTCGTGGGGTCCTAAGTGGCATGAAATCGAGTTGGTCCACCATACCCCTCAAGGTAGGGGGAAGCTGGTCAGCACTTTTTCAGCACTTTTTTTTCCTTAACCACCACCTGTACCACCTAAACCATAAACATAAAACCACATAAACCCTAAACCACATAAGCCCTAAACCACATAAGCCCTAAACCACCTTAACCCTAAACTACATAAACCCAAGGGCTGACAACCTTACCCCTACTACTAGTTCTGAAGCAACCACTACGGGCTCTGCAACTGTGACTGTGGTCTCAGGTTGCCACACGCCACCAGCAGTCCCAGGTTGCCAGGTGCCACATTTGGAACCAACAGGTGTTTTGACCAGCTAACCTGCTCGGTGGCCACCGGCCACCCTGGCGCAGCAGGAAGGACTGTCAGTCACTTGTGCACCTCAAGCAACACTCGTTGCTTGGCTTGGCTTGGCTTGGCATAGGAGCTGTCACTTGTGCACCTCAAGCAACACTCGTTGCTTGGCTTGGCTTGGCTTGGCTTGGCTTGGCTTGGCATAGGAGCTGTCACTTGTGCACCTCAAGCAACACTCGTTGCTTGGCTTGGCTTGGCTTGGCATAGGAGCTGTCACTTGTGCACCTCAAGCAACACTCGTGCTTTGGCTTGGCTTGGCTTGGCTTGGCTTGGCATAGGAGCGTCACTTGTGCACTCTCAAGCATAACACTCGGATGCTTGGTTTGGGGCTTTGGCTACCGCCCCTTGGAATAGTCACCTTCACTTGTGTCACCACATCACCCTCCCACTCCCACACCCTAACGTACTCCCACCCCCACATGCACACCGCACATAATCCACAACCACACCTACTACAGTGCCCGTGCCCGCACCCCCCTGACACATCTCATGCCCCCCCCCCCCTACCACACCCACACCCGCCCAACTCCCGCACACCTCCCCACACCCACACCCACATCTCCTCCCCCACCTCCCACTCCGCAAACACAGACACCCTCCCACTACCCCCACCCCCACCCCCACCCACCCACTCCCACACCCACCCTCTCCTTCCACATCCACCCAAACAGGTGCAAGTGAGCCTGCCTTGAAGGACTCTGATGCGCTTCAGTCAGGGGGAGTGCGGCAGGGGGGCATGTGTATGGACGTTATGGCCTCTGGCCACATCTCACACAGCCCACAGCCCACACCCACACCCCCCAACATCCACGCACCAACACCCATTTTCACTCACTCCCCCCCCAACACACACCCCACCTCCCACACACTCCCCCCCCCCCCAGCACACCACATCCTACACACCCACCCCCACAAAACTCCCCCCACACTCAGATCCACACCCCACACCACACACTTCCCCTCCCCACACACACATCCACTACACCGACCACACACACCCCCAACTCCCCCCAGCGTGCCGCTCCACAACATCCACACACCCACAAGCACCCACTAGGCACTCCCCCCCACCTAACCTACACATCCCCCCCCCACACCCCACACACTCCCCCCCCACCACCCCACATCCACACCCCACACCCACACACTCCATGCCCCCCCCACCACCACATCCACACACCCCCACCCACACACTCCCCCCCCCCACCCCCCTCACATCCCACACCCACCCCCACACACTCCCCCCCCCACACACATCCACACACCCACACCCCACACTCCCCGCCCCACACACATCCACAACACCCACAGTAGTGCACGTGAGCCGCCTGAGACGCTTGACAATGCAGCTCCAGGCGGGGGGAGTGCGTCGTGCATCGACGCGTTATGGACGCTATGGCCCTCTCCTCTGCCCACAACATTCCACACCCACAAACCAGCAACACCCCCCCCCACACCAATCCCACCCAAACACACACACACTCCCCCCCCTCAACGCACCACACACACACTCCATCACCCACCAAACACACAACTCCAAATCCCTCACACAACACACACACAATAGTCAAGTAGGCATGCCTTAAAGGACTCTGCTGCAGCTTCAGGCGGGGGGAATGCGTCAGGGGCTGTTATGGACGTTATGGATGGAGACTCTGACACTGTGTTGGAGAGCAGTTCGGTCTCCATCGTGATCTCTGAGCAGCAACAGGTATGTGTGCCTACTGTGTGTGTGTGTGTGCCTAGTCTGTACCAACAGTGTGTGTGTATGCCTGCTTGTGTATGGACGGAGACTCTGACACCGTGTTGGAGAGCAGCTCGATCTCCATCGTGATCTCTGAGCAGCAGCAGGTATGTGTGCCTACTGTGTGTGGGTGTGTGGGTGTGGGTGCCTACTGTGTGCGTGTATTGTGTGTAGGAGGGTGTATTGGGTTAACAGTAGACATACAAACCACCCTCACATACCCCCCCCCCCATCCCCCCCCCCCCCCCCCCAGCAGCAGCAGCAGTAGCAGCAGACGCTAAATCTTATGTCTGATGTGCCGACATCGGCATTCAACTGCTCAGTAGACAGTACACACACATACGTACCCCACACACACCCCACACCCATCCCACAGAAGCAGCAGCAGCAGCAGCAGCCAAATCAAATGTCTGAGGTTCCCACATCCGCATTGAACTGCTTAGTAAACAGTACACACACATACTTACCCCACACACACCCCACACCCATCCCACAGAAGCAGCAGCAGCAGCAGCCAAATCAAATGTCTGAGGTGCCCACATCCGCATTGAACCGGTCAGTAGTAGACAGTACACACATATACTTACCCCCCACACAAACACACCACACACACCCCACACCCATCCCCCAGAAGCAGCAGACGCCAAATCGTATGTCTGAGGTGCCCACATCGGCATTCAACTGCTCAGTAGACAGTACACACTACACACACACCCCACACATCCCACCCCACCCCACCCCACCCCACCAACCTCCCAGCAGCAGCAGACGCCAAATCGTATGTCTGAGGTGCCCACATCGGCATTGAACTGCTCAGTAGACGTGACCTTCAATGTGGTCGCCACGCCCCCTATGACGTCTGTGCCCGGCCCGCTGCTGTCAATGACTGGCAGTCTGGTTGCTCGCCTGGCTATGAAAACACTCCTCCCGGCATTCCTAGAGCTGCTGTCAGTGGACTATGAGCGGTGGGCGAGCGGGGTCGACGGGAGCAGGTCTGACAATGCTGGTAGCTTGGTGCCACTACGTCGCGTAGCACCTGTAGATAGTAAAGGGGGCGGCGTCTCACCCGCCGACGTTGGTGGAGGCCGCAGCCAACTGGAGGGGTTGCCTACCACCTCCAGCACTTCCACCACTGCCACAGATGGGGTGAGCAGTCAACTGGGGGGGGTGCCTTCCACTTCCACCACCGCCACAGATGGGGTGAGCAGCCAACTGGGGGGGGAGTCTTCCGCTTCCACCACCACCTCCACCTCCACCACCGTAGATAGTGCAAGCACCTACGATGAGGATGGATCATCTAGTGTTGAGGATGGAGTGACGAGTAGCCTAGGAGCTGTGATCGTCGATGCCGAAAGTAGCACTATAGATGAGGGCGACGCTAATGGTGGTGTAGGAGAGAGTAACAGCAGCGCTGGTGCAGAGAGTGAACCCTCGGTAGCATCAGGTTACAGCAAAGCATAGCACGTGGATTCAGAGATCTGTGTGGGTGGGTGGGGTGGGGTGGGGTACAAAGATGTGTGGGAGCATGTTCTAGAGATCTGTGTTTGTGTGTGTGTGTGTGTGTGTAAGATGTCGTACCTCAAAATGTCGTTCCTCAAGGTGTCGTATATCAAGATGTTGTACCTCGAGATATCGTAGCTCAGTGCGTAGATTGGATTGGATTGTTTCATGGTTCTCCAGCCAACTCATGGCTGCTCACCTTCTCTCAATTCCAAGCCCCCCATCCCCCCCCCCGTGCGATACCCACGGAAATCGGGGAGCATACTAAGCGGATTAGACAGTTTAAACTTGGACTTGGTTACATGGCTCCAGCCTTGAAGGCTGCCCGCCGTCTTGGGCAGCACCACAATCAATTCAAATTAATTATACAGTTTGAAGACTTGTCCAGGTTTGCTGCAACATAGTACAGCGACATGCCAAGTTATCATAGCTTCTAGGCAGCTCCCCTGGCTTGCCACCCAACATAGTACAGCGACATGCCAAGTTATCATAGCTTCTAGGCAGCTCCCCTGGCTTGCCACCCAACATAGTACAGCGACATGCCAAGTTATCATAGCTTCTAGGCAGCTCCCCTGGCTTGCCACCCAACATAGTACAGCGACATGCCAAGTAATCATAGCTTCTAGGCAGCTCCCCTGGCTTGCCACCCAACATAGTACAGGGACATGTCAAGTTATCATAGCTTCTAGGCAGCTCCCCCGCAGCTTCTAGGCAGCTCCCCTGGCTTGCCACCCAACACATCCTAAAGCGACATGTCAAGTCAGCATCGCTTTTCTTTTCCACTTCGACCAGCAGCTTCTAGGCAGCTCCCCTGGCTTGCTACCCAACACAACCTAAAGCAACGTAGTGCACCTGGAAGCTGACAGAATCATCGGTCCAGTACTATTGAAATCTTGGGGACTACCCCAGTGGCTGGCTCATGGGGCCGCCAAGAAGCTGCTGCTCGTTACTACCCCAGTCGCTGGCTCATGGGGCTGCCAAAAAGCTGCTGCTCGTTACTACCCCAGTGGCTGGCTCATGGGGCTGCCAAGAAGCTGCTGCTCGTTACTACCCCAGTGGCTGGCTCATGGGGCTGCCAAGAAGCTGCTGCTCGTTACTACCCCAGTGGCTGGCTCATGGGGCTGCCAAGAAGCTGCTGCTCGTTGTGGAAAACTTGACTTGAACTTGAACTTGGTTACACAGTTTCAGCCAGCAATTTGGCTGCTCACCGGCAGTAAAAAAACGAATCGTAGTGGAAAAGAAAAGCTATGCAGGTCATATATAGGGAACGGCAACTAATGTTAGTGTTTGGAAATCTAATATTAACTCATATTATTATAGTGTCACAATAATATTCGTTTTTCAAATAAATTCGAAATTCTGGTGAGACGGCTCGCCCGACTTATATTATATAGTATTATTTATTCACTAATGTTATATAGCATAGCCGACACCTAGTCATATGTGTTACGAGCATGGAGGTTGCACATCAGCTGCAAAACGTCCCTCTTTGATGTGAATCTTATTTGTTATTTTCAGCGTTTTGTATTTTTAATCATTCATTGCTTGGTTTGCGTCGGAGGTGTGACCATGTGAGGTCTTACATTGTAAACCGCCTTTCCTGTTTTAAGGTTGAGGAAGTCCCTTCAGCCTATTTGGCTGCCCCTGGACTGTGAAAATACAAACAAAATATGTACATGTGCATCTTCAAGAGTAAATAGCTGCGGCAACCTGGGATCACGTCTTATATAGAGCTAGAACTTGAACTTGGTTACATGGCTTCAGCCAGCAATTTGCCTGCTCGCCGTCTTGGGCAGTAATACATGATATTACCTGGAAAATGTAAACGCCAACAAATCACTTTTCGTTTTTTTCCAAGCCTTGGAGAAAAACGAAAAAGTGTTTTGTTGGCGTTTACCCTCGAAGGGTAGTGATAACGCCTGGTGGGGCGTGGTGTTAAGGGAGCCCGTCGTACGCGGGTGGGGAGCAGTCTCCTACCTCAACTGGACAAGCTACCATCGCGGTTGACGACGACCTGCAACGCCAAGAGCAACCAAAGGGGGAGTCGAACCCCCGACTCTTCTTCCTTGGCGTTTACCCTTGAAGGGTAAATAGCTGCGGCAACCTGGTACCACGTCTCCTATATAGAACATGTGAGCATGTGACCTAGGTTTCTCCATGTTTTGGAAGCTGGGGCGCAGGTGGGGGCACCTGGGAACGCGCCTACTAAGGATTTCCCACAAATCGTGGGAACATTACGATCTTGAAATTGACTCAATCGAACGACATTTGGTACTACAAAAATTAGGACAGCATTTTTTGATATGACTTCCCTATTATGCATCTGATGACTTCGGTGAATATAGCTAGCTCCGGCTTACGCTATGGTGTCCTTAACTTCACGTCCTGTGAGTAAATGTATTACACGGATGTAACAATTTCAATTTCAATTTCAATTTCTGATGACTCGGTGCTAAAGTAAAATATCGTTGAAGAATAGGACCTTCTCCAATTTGTTCCAGTCATTCCAGCCAACTGGTAAAAGTTTCGAAGGCCCCACGCCTCCTTGTAAATGGGGGTCCAGAGATGCATCCTGGGACTCTTCCAAGGAGTACAACATCGCGAGGGCACCAGACACATCCTTGTTCCAACAGTCTTAGCGTTCCCTAGCCATGTCGAGATCAGCAAGGGCAACATCCCTAAAAAAATTGATTTGTTTTTGAAAATTAGAACATCCAAGTAAGTCACACTGCCGGGGACAGTTGACCCTACTAAGGACGTGGTTTTATCGACACCGGTTCGTAAGCTCACGCAACATCCCTCATCATACCAGAGTGACGATCACAGTATCTCACATCAGCTTGATCAGGTCAAAAGTTACTACCGTATGCACTTGAAGTAATGGCAAAAACAAGTGTTGGCATGTTCGTTCTTTTAAATAAAACGGAGCTTAAAACTGCATGGTAACACGTATTTGAGCTGCTATACTCCAGGGTATGGACCCCGTTACCCTGCCCAGCCAAAACTGCATGGCAACACGTATTTGAGCTGCTATACTACTCCAGGGTATGGACCCCCTTACCCAGCCCAGCCAAAACTGCATGGCAACACGTATTTGAGCTGCTATACTACTCCAGGGTATGGACCCCCTTACCCTGCCCAGCCAAAACTGCATGGCAACACGTATTTGAGCTGCTATGCTCCAGGTTATGGACCCCCTTACTCAGCCCAGCCAAAACTGCATGGCAACACGTATTTGAGCTGCTATACTACTCCAGGGTATGGCCCCCCTTACCCTGCCCAGCCAAAACTGCATGGCAAGTTGGCAAAACGTATAAGATAGGGGGCTATGGCTGGACCTACTCAAGTTGACAGCAAGTTGGCAAAACGTATTAGATAGGGGGCCATGGCTGGACCTACTCAAGTTCGCAAAACGTATTAGATAGGGGGCCATGGCTGGGCCTACTCAAGTTGGCAAAACGTATTAGACAGGGGGCCATAGCTGGACCTGCTCAAGTTGGCAACAAGTTGGCACAAACGTATAAGATAGGGGGCCATGGCTGGACCTACTCAAGTTGGCAACGAGTTGGCAAAAACTCAATTTTTTAGTCGTAGATGTATGTATGTTACAGTCCAGGGGTAGGCCAAGTAGGCTAAAGGGACTTGCCCAACCGTATAGGAAGGGCTTAAAAAGAACAAGCACTGAGATGTTTACACAGTGGAAGACTATAAGAGAAGATTGCTAATAGGCGCAACAGGCGCACTCATAAGGAAGTTGGATGCGTACTGCAAGGTACTGCAGTCACGTGCAGGCCACAGCTAGTCTGCGGCCTGGTGGCAGGCAACACGGGTCTTGGAGGGAACAGGAACCGGTGTGCATTATGCCCACTCAGTTACCGACGTATGTAGGATAATAACACAATTTGCGTGTGCTACATTTACTTGTTACTTGTCGACAGAGTGTGTTACTTGGGTCAATTTGAAAAAAAAATGAAATTTGAATTTGATCTACTTGGGTCCTATAGTCTGCAAATAATGTATACATACTGGTGGCCTATCGCCAGGTTTAGCCAAGGTGTAACATGTGTATGGCCAAGCGCTGTCCGTGGATACCTCATTAATGGTGACTTCTCATTTGTTAGCTTCTTACCTCCGCCACTGTAAGTGGTTGAGATCTGGGTCCTGCTCTAGGGGGTTTAATACCTACGCCACCAAAACGGTGGTTGGGAGTTTGGTTTGTTTGTCCTCGACAAACTCCTGATGTAATGGGGTTTTTTGCTTTGTGGGTGCTTTTTATTTTTGTTTAAAGCACAGAGTCTCATACACCCTCGCGGTGTCAAGTAGACTTTAACATGTAATGTAATGGTGTACATACAATCAAATATAAGTGCATACAGTACTGCGAAAGATATTACGGTATAACTGTTTACAAAAGTTATTTGCATTCGAAGTTAAACCCAAGGTGTAACTTGTGTTTGACCAAGCTGTAAACGCGAATGACTCAAGAATGGTTGACATCCAATAGAAAGTAAGTGCACATTGTGAAAGCAATTAACATTTCGTTTCGAGTGGTGTACTCAAAGTGAATTTGATAAAAGCTGGTGGCCTCAGTGTACTGCCTTGTACATCAGTCGCTTGGAGTTACTAGGCAACGGAGAGCCAGCTGGGACAGTGATTTGTTTTTCAAATCTGAAAGTGGTCTTCTCCTAGCTTTAAGGTTTTAAGTCTTCTCCAGGGACAGCGATTTGGTGATTTCTATAGCTTTGCATAGCTTTTTGTAGCTTTTTAGGGCCATTGAGGGCACACAAAAACTGTTATTAGCGATAATTTCGCTAAAACGGGGTCAAAACTAGCGATCGCTATATATAGCGGAAATACAAATCCCTGAGCTGGGACCGCCTCAGGTTCGACTTGAAACCGGCAGGGAGGAGGAGGTGGAGAGAGGGAGGTGGGGAGGAGGAGGTAGAGATACGGAGGTGGAGAGAGGGAGGTGGGGGGTAGGGGGTAGGGAGGATAAGGTGAATACGGAGGTGAGGAGGAAGGTAGGGACTAGGGAGGACGGATAGAGAGAGGGGGGGGGGGGGGGGGTGGGGCCACATCATCTAATTATTTCTTGATATAGAGAGAGAACAAAGAGAGGGATGCGTGCATATCGAGGGGGGATAGAGAGAGGGATGTGGAGATAGAGGGGAGGTGGGATAGCGGAGGTGGATAGAGAGAGTTGGTAGAGAGAGGGGGGGGGGGGGGGGGGGGTAGAGAGACAGCGAGAGGAAGGGGTGGGGGGGGGGGGGCGGATAGAAGGGGGACTCTCTCTCTCTCGCTCTCTCTCCGCTCTCGCTCTCTCTAAAATATATATATATATATATATTGTATGATATATGTATAATCTATATTACCACACATATATAGAGAGAGAAGAGAGTGGGATGCGGTGCATATCGAGCCATTCTCTCGTCATTGATTCAATTTCAATTTCTTCTCCTTAGCCTCCCGCAAACGCTCCACATCAGCAATGTATTTGTCATGGAGCTGCTTGACCTGCATCATGATTGGTGTGTGTGTGTGTGTGTGGCAGCATCAGGGCACAAGGTGTGTGTGAATTTGTCATGAAGCTGCTTTACCTGCATCAAGTGAATCAAACCAAACAGTTTTGCCGTCAGAATTTATCACAAACCGTCTATATGTTTGTTGACTCTCGATATGACTTGCCTTACACACATACAGGGGGTCAGGGGGGGGCCATCTTTTAAACCTAGGGGGGGGCCTTTAGTCAAATATTGTTGATCTCGATACGATTGTCCCATGAATTGCCCCCCCCCCCCCCCCCCCCCCCCCCCAACCCCCCCTCCTTTTACAGCAACAATGGTTCAAGTTACATTTCCCTGGGTATTGATTCTTACTGCGAGGACTCGAGCAGCAAATTGCAGGCTGGAGCAAGTAGGTAACCAAGTTCAATTCCACAGCCCCCCCCCCCTGCCCTGACCTCTCACACGTTCCCTCTCTTGCCTCCCTCACACCCTCTTCGATGCCTCCTAAGAAAATATGGCACCATGAATGTTGCACCATGAATGTGCACCATGAATGTGCACCATGAATATGCACCATGAATGCCCCCTCCCCCCGTTCCCTCCACTACCTCCCTCACACCTTGGCTTCCGCTCTATAGTAGTCCTCCTTTTATGTATACATACCACCACCACACACACTCACTCACACGCACACACACACACACCAACACCACACACACCTTGGCTTCCGCTCTATGACTATATCATTGGATGCCACACACACACTCACACACAACACCACCACCACAAACCCACCCCCACACACACCACAAAAACCACACACACACCAACACCAACACACACCCGCAAAAACCACACACACCTTTGGCTTCCGCTCTATGATAGTCATCCTTGGATGCACACACACACTCACACACATACACCACCACCACACACACCACCACCACACACACCACCAACACCACACACACACCAACACCACACACACCTTGGCTTCCGCTCTATGATAGTCATCCTTGGATGCACACACAAACTCACACACATACACCACCACCACACACACCACCACCACACACACCACCAACACCACACACACACCAACACCACACACACACACCCACACCACAACACCTTGGCCTGCCGCTTATGCTAAGTCATCCATGGATGCAACACACACCCTCACACAACCAAAACATAACACACACACCACCACCACACACACCACCAACACCCCACACACACACCAACACCACACACACACCAACACCACACACACCTTGGCTTCCGCTCTATGATAGTCATCCTTGGATGCATACGCCTTCTTCGCTGCCTCCAACGCCTTATGCCGCACCCCACGTATGCTTTGCTGAGCCCCAGTAGCTTCTTGACCAACAAGCTTCGTTAGGCGCTGAATGGTTTCTTGGGTGGGCCATAGAGAGGCGGGGGGGAGGGGGCAGGGGGGGGGAGGGGGCATGGGGGGGAAATGTGTGTGAGGAAATCAAGGTTGGCATGGGGGGCAGGGGCGGGGGGGGGGGGGGGGGGGGGTGGAGGGGAGGGAATCACTGTTGGCAGGGGGGGCAGGGGGGGGGGGGGGGGGGGCAGGGGGGCAGGGGGGTGTTCTACGTCTTGGTGTGATGAGTGAGTGTGTGCATGTTATTGTTGTTGTTGTTGTTGTTGTTGTTGTTGTTGGGGGGGGGGGGGTTGGATGTCAAAATTATCCCGATCCAAGACTTGCACAAAGTTAAAATAAACTGAAGTGAACTTAACAAGAAATACCCAATCAAGCGGATTTACAAGAAAAACCAAATCAAGCGGATTTACTAGAAAAACCAAATCAAGCGGATTTACAAGAAAAACCCAATCAAGCGGATTTACAAGAAATACCCAATTCAAGCGGATTTACAAGAAATACCCAATCAAGGGATTTTACAGAATACCCAATCAAGCGGATTACAAGACTACCCACAAGCGGATTTACCAAGAAATACCCAATCAAGCGGATTTACAGAAATACCATCAAGCGGGATTTACAAGAAATTACACAATCAAGCGGATTTACAAGAAATACCCAATCAAGCGGATTTACAAGAAATACCCAATCAAGCGGATTTACAAGAAATGAACAAATCAAGCGGATTTACAAGAAATAACAATCAAGAGATTTACAAGAAAAACCAATTCAGCGGATTTACAAGAAATACCCAATCAAGCGGGATTTAAAGAAATACCCAATCAGCGGAGTACAAGAAATACCCATCAGCGGATTACAAGAAAAACCAATAAGCGGAGATTACAAGAAAAACCCAATTCAAAGCGGATTTACAAGAAATACCTAATCAATCGGATTTACAAGAAATACCCAATCAAGCGGGGGGAATTTTTACCCCCAAGAAATAACAATAAGCGGATTTACAGAAATACCCCAATCAACGCGTGATTTCCAAGAAATACCCAATCAAGGGATTACAAGACATACCCAATCAAGCGGATTTACAGAAAACACCAATCAAGCGGATTTACAAGAAATACCCAATCAAGCTGAATTTACAAGAAATAACCCAATCAAGGGATTTACAAGGAGAAATACCAATCAAGCGGTTTACAGAAATACCCATCAAGCGGTTTACAAGAAATACCAATCAAGCGGATTACAAGAAAACCCAATCAAGGAGGATTTACAAGAATACCCAACAAGGGATGCACAAGAAATACCAATAAAAGCGGATTTACAAGAAAAACCCATTCAAGCGGATATTTACAACGAATACCCAATCAGCGGATTTACAAGAAAAATACCTACAAGCGGATTACAAGAAATACCCACAAGCGATTTTACAAGAGAAAAACCCAATGCAGCCGGATTCACAAGAGAACCACCCCCCCCCAATCAAGCTGATTTACAAGAAAGAAATACCAATCAAGCGGCGGTGGGTACAAGAAAAACCAAATCAAGCGATTTACAAGAAATACCCAATCAAGCGGATTTACAAGAAATAACAACCAGCGGAGTTACAAGAAAAACCCAATCAAAAATTTACAAGAAATACCCAATCAAGCGGATTACAAGAATTACCATCAAGCGTATTTACAAGAAATAGTTCCCCCAATAAGCGGATGTACAAGAAATACCCAATCAAGGGATTTACCAAGAAATAACCAATCAAGGATTTTACAAGAAAATGACCAATCAAGCGGATTTACAAGAATAACCAATCAAAGCGGATGGATTCAAAAATAACAATCAAGGAGGATTTACAAGAAATACCCAATCAAGCGGATTTACAAGAAATACCCAATCAAGCGGATTTACTAAGAAATACCCAATCAAGCGGATTTACAAGAAATACCCAATCAAGCGGATTTACAAGAAAAACCCAATCAAGCGGATTTACAAGAAACACCCAATCAAGCGGATTTACAAGAAATACCCAATCAAGCGGATTTACAAGAAATACCAATAGAGGATTTACAAGAAAAACCCAATCAAGCGGATTTACAAGAAATACCCAATCAAGCGGATTTACAAGAAATACCCAATCAAGCGGATTTACAAGAAATACCCAATCAAGCGGATTTACAAGAAATACCCAATCAAGCGGATTTACAAGAAATACCCAATCAAGCGGATTTACAAGAAATACCCAATCAAGCGGATTTACAAGAAATACCCAATCAAGCGGATTTACAAGAAATACCCAATCAAGAGGATGTTACAAGAAATCCCAACAAGACGGATTACAAGAAATAACCAATCAAGGGATTACAAGAAATACCCATCAAGCGGGGATTACAAGAAAAAACCCAATCAAGGATTTAAAGAAAACCCATCAAGAGGATTTAAAGAAATATCCAATCAAGCGGATTTACAAGAAATACCCAATCTAGCGGATTTACACAGAACAACCCCAATCAGCGGATTTACAAGAAATACCCAATCATCAAAGCGGATTTCAAGCAATACCTAACAAGCGGATTTACAGAAATACCCAATCAAGCGGATTTACAGAAATAACCACATCAAGCGGATTACAAGAAATACCCCCCAATCAAGCGGATTACAAGAACAATACCAATTCAACGCGGATTTACAAGAAAAAACCCAATCAAGAGGATTTACAAGAAATGACCCAAATCCAGCGGATTTACAAGAAAATACCAATCAAGCGGATCTACAAGAACTACCACTCAAGCGGATTACAGAAACACCCAATAAGAGGATGACAAGAAATACCAATTCAAGAGGATTTACAAGAAATACCAATTAAGGAGGATTTTAGAAAAATATGTATTCGCACCAAGGGCCCGCCCCTTGACTTCTGACCCCCCCCCCCCCCACCCACCCACCACACCTCACACACACTCTACCACCACCTTCGCCTCCCCGCACACACCATCCCACCGCCACCTCACCACCAGTACAACCCACTAGGGAATGTGCACCAAGACCTCTTTTCCCACCATTCGAGCTTGAAGGCTCAAAGGGGGACCACACATTGACTCTGTCCCCCACCCACCCACACCTCATCACCAGCACAACCCACTAGATAATGGGGTAACAGACCTGATTCCACTCCCACCTAGCTTGAAGGCGAAAGGGGACCCCACACATTACTCGTCCGCCCCCTACCCGCCCCCCCCCCCACAAACACACACTCCACCCACACACCCACACCTCATCACCAGTACAACCCACTAGGGAATGGGAACCAGGACCTCTTTCCCCTCCACCCTAGCTTGAAGGCACAAAAGGGGACCACACCATTTTACTTGCCACCACCCACCCCCACTTCACCACACACTGTACCACCACCACCACACACACACCCCACCCTCCCACTACCACCTCACCACCAGTACGACTCACTTGGGAATGGGCACCAGGACCTCTTTCCCCTCCACCCTAGCTTGAAGGCGCAAAGGGGGACCGCGAATCGATTCAGCGATAGCTTCCAAATCCTGAATAGTTCAGAGTTGGAGAGATATTATTACATGGAGTTGGAGTAGGAGATATAATATAATTTTGTTGGCGTTGGAGTTGGAGAAATATTATTATTTGGCTTTGGAATTGGAGTAGGAGAAATTATATTATTATTTGAGTTGGAGTTGGAGTAGGAGATATGATATTACTTGGTTGGAGTTGTGATTGGAGTAGGAGATATAATATTCCTTGCAGTCACAGTCCCATAATTCTTGAGTGCATTCTTCTCACCTGCTCGTATCGCACGCACTACCCAGGCATCACTCACCGCCACATTGTATGCGAACACCACAAGGAGCTGAGCGTTCCTTGCAGTCACAGTCCCATAATTCTTGAGTGCATTCTTCTCACCTGTTTGTATCGCACGCACGGAATTTAGAAAATGGCCAGAATATCAAATGCAGGTGAAAGTAAATAGTATAAAGGTTGAAGTTACATAGGACACAACGTGAGGCATCATGGACTAATGTACGGCAAACGCTACAACACACTTGCCTGCACCCATATATAGACACACATATACACTCGCTGCCTTGCACCCATCCACACACACATACATAAATACATACGAGGTGAAGGACACAGTAAGTAGACAGAAGAGCCACGTTCAAACCATGAGCTCAGCATTTTAAGTACACCAGTACACTGACGCAGTACTAGCCCCACAGTACCCCTGAGCAATAGCAATTTCAGTTTCCAAGCAATCCCAGAAGTCCAGCAGAGTTCCTGAAGTAGTTGCACTGATAAATGTGAAAGGTACCCTGTGACCAGTACCATCCACAGTGCACACCATGACATCCAGCAGAATCAGTTCAAGCAATCCCAAGTCAGCAGATCCTGAGTGCACATGATAAAATGTGAAGTACACTGTACACAGTACCAGCCACAGTACACACCATGAGCATCAGCAAGAATCAGTTCAAGCAATCCCAAGTCAGCAGATCCTGAGTGCACATGATAAAATGTGAAGTACACTGTACACAGTACCAGCCACAGTACACACCATGAGCATCAGCAAGAATCAGTTCAAGCAATCCCACGTCATCGATCCCTTAGTGTAAGGACCAAAAATGTGAAGTACACAGTACACAGTACCACACACAGTACACACCATGAGCATCAACAAGAATCAGTTCCAGCAATCCCAAGTCAGCAGATCCTGGGTGTTCATGGCAAAATGTGAAGTACACAGTACACAGTACCACACACAAGTCCCACCTCCCTGAGCATCACAAGAAATCAGTTTCCAGCGATCCCAAGTCAAGCAGAATCCTGGGGTGTTCATGGGCCAAAATGTGAGTACAACAGTAACAACAGTCACCACACCCCCGTACCAACCCCATAGCATGGAGAAAGAATCAGTTCCAGCAATCCCAAGTCAGCAGATCCTGGGTGTACATGGCAAAATGTTAAGTACACAGTACACTGTACACAGTACCACACACAGTACACACCATGAGCATCAACAATAATCAGTTCCAGCGATGCCAAGTAAGCAGATCCTGGGTGTACAAGTCACAGGATACAAAGTGAAGCACACAGTACACAGTACCAGACACAGGACACGATGTGAAGTACACAGTACACAGTACCACACACATGACACAATGTCAAGTACACATATTTACCCGCACCCCACCACACAGTAACACACCATTTGGTTTTTCAACAAGAAGGTTGTTTTTCCATCAATCCCGTCAGCAGATCCCTGATGTATGTGGTCCGAATCTCGTGCTGGAAGTGGCTCAGGGCAACCTCCATCCCCTGACACAATTTGGTGTGGGGGGTTATGTGGGGTGGGGGGTTTTTGGCGTGGTCGGGGATGGGGGGGTTGGCCGTTGGTGTTTAAATAGTACACTTTGTTACGAGGCGTGAGGTTGAGGGGGCCAGCTCGTTTGCTTGCACTGAGACCAACCACCAATCCATCATCCTGAGCAATGTTTTACATCGAACACCCCAATAGCTTTTTCTTTTTCTTTTTTCGGCCACAAAGACTTAGCTTTCTGGGCCCCAGCTCCCAAGGCCAAGCCACTGAGACTACCCCCAATGTTTTCAGCATGGGGGCCTAATCAAAACTGATAACAAACTGATGGTGGAAGCTTCTGGGCAGCTCCCAGCGCAGCCCATTGGAGCACCACCTCCCAATGATTTCAGCCAGAGCTTATAAAACGAATGGTGAAGCTTTCAGTGCCACTAGGTTGCGTTAAGGTTTTTGGCTAGGGTGGCCATGGCCCACAGGGGAGCTACATAAGAGCTGCAAGTTTCGTAGCTGGAAGAACTATAAAGCAACTACAACAGCCGTGAGCTCATGATAAAACAGAACAAGTACAATAATAATACTAATAAAACAAAACGAAAACAATACTAATGCTAATACTAATAAGACAACAGGAAGACGTGATAACATAACTATCATTGTAATTTTTCAAGTAGATTTATTTATTTATTATTAAATAATAATTATTTATTATTTATTATTTATTATTAAATACTATTATATAATATAACTATCATTGTAAGGTTTCAAGTTGATTTTATTTATTTATTATTAAATAATAATTATTTATTATTATTAAATATTATTATATAATAAAACTATCATTGTGTTTTTTCAAGTTGATTTTTATATTTTTTTGCAACTTATATGTATTTTTGCAGGTAGGTTTCTATGATATGAATTATTAATGTTCCTGCCTACAATGGGGTTTAGGGTTTACACTGCTGCCTACAACGGGGAGTATAAAAAGCCAAATGCTGGCTTGAGCCATGTAGCGAAGTTCAAGTTCAAGCATCCAGTAGTTAGTTCAGTTAGTAAGTTTAGTTAGTTTAGTCTAGTTAGTATAGATTTTAAGTAGTTTTTTTGTTTTTTTTTTGTGTGGTGTGTGTGTTTGTGGTGTGTGGGGGGGGGGGGGGGCACATGTGATTTGGTCACACTATGCATCAAATAGATATTTCAAATCTGTCCATCTTTCTTACTCTTTGTATCCATCTTGGTTGAATGCAGGCCCCTGGCCAATAGCTTAATGCTGCCCCCCCCCCCCCCCCCATCCCCCCCCCCACACAACAACCACACACACAACCGACAAACCCATAAACCACCCCCTCACACACACATCAAACACACACCTTCAACCCAACCCCGACCGCCACCGACAATCCTGTGCCACCTGGCTAGGGACACCACAACACAGAACAACCAAAACCCATAACAACCACCTACCAAACACACACGATATAGCACACACACAAACCCATTCCACCACCACCGCCCCCACCACACCAATCACACCTTCCTACTCTTTGTATCCATATTGGTTGAATGCGGCCTGTCCCATCTCGTCAGTACATCACCTTTGCCCGCCCTTATTTTTTGCCTTTCCTCTTTTCCTTCCTTTTCCTGAGCACAGCACACCATTTAAATGTTTGTACATTTGGGATTGTTTGTGCATTTGGGATTGTTTGTACATTTGGGATTGTTTGTACATTTGGGATTGTTTGTACATTTGGGATTGTTTGTGCATTTGGGATTGTTTGTGCATTTGGGATTGTTTGTGCATTTGGGATTGTCTTTTGTGCAATTTTGGGATCGTTTGTCACATTTGGGATTGTTTTGTAACATTTTGGGAAATTGTTTTGACATTTGGGAAATTGGTTGTCATTTGGGATTGTTTGTACATTTTGGGATTGTTTTTTACATTTGGGATTGGTTGTACCACTTTTGGGATTGTTTGTACATTTTTGGGGAATTGTTTTTTTACATTTTGGTGGGAATTTGTTTGTAACATTTGGGATGGTTTTGTACCTTTTGGGGATTGGTTTTGTTACATTTTGGGGATTGTTTTTGTACATTTTTGGGAATTGTTTGTACATTTGGGAATTTGTTTGTACATTTGGGATTGTTTTTTGTTGTACATTTGAGGATTGTTTTTACATTTGGCTTGTTTGTACATTTGTTGGATTGTTGTAAACATTTTGGGATTGTGGTACATTTGGGTTGTTTTTTTGTACATTTTGGGATTGTTTTGTACGTTTTTGGGTTGTTTGTACATTTTGGGATTGTTTGTACTTTGGGATGTTTTTTGTACATTTGGGATTGGTTTGTTACATGTTGGGATTGTTTGTACATTTGGGATTGTTTGTACATTTGGGATTGTTTGTACATTTGGGATTGTTTGTACATTTGGGATTGTTTGTACATTTGGGATTGTTTGTACATTTGGGATTGTTTTTTTTTTGTACATTTTTGGGATGGTTTTGTTACATTTGGGGGTTGGTTTTTGTAAAATTTGGGATTGTTTTGTACATTTGGGGATTGTTGTACATTTGGGATTGTTTGTTACATTTGGGTTGTTTTGTACATTTTGGGATTGTTTTGTAACATTTGGGATTGTTTTGTACATTTGGATTTGGGGGTGGTTTGTACACATTTTGGGGATTGTTTGTACATTTTGGGATTGTTTGTTCTTTGGATTGGTTGTACTTTGTGATTGTTTGTACATTTTGGGATTTTTTGTACCTTTGTGGAATTTTTTTGTACATTTGGATGTTTGTACATTTTTGGGATGTTTGTTACAATTTTGGGATTGTTTGTACATTTGGGATTGTTTGTACATTTGGGATTGTTTGTACATTTGGGATTGTTTGTACATTTGGGATTGTTTGTACATTTGGGATTGTTTGTACATTTGGGATTGTTTGTACATTTGGGATTGTTTGTACATTTGGGGGCTTGTTTTTTGTTACATTTGGGGATTGTTTTGTACTTTGGGATTGTTTGTACATTTGGGAATTGTTTGTAGTAACAGTTGGGTGATTTGTTTTTTGTACATTTGGATTGTTTGTACATTTGGGGATCGTTTTACATTTTTGGGGATCGTGTTTTTGTACTTTGGGATCGTTTGTACATTTGGGATCGTTTGTACATTTGGGATCGTTTGTACATTTGGGATGGTTTGTACTTTTGGGATTGTTTGTACATTTTGGGAATTGTTTGTGCATTTGGGGATTGTTTGTGCATTTGGGATGTTTGTTACATTGGGATTTGGTTTGTACATTTGGGATTGTTGTACCATTTGGGATTTGGTTTTGTACATTTGGGATTTTTGTTTGTACTTTGGGCATTGTTTGTTTTACATTTGGGTTGTGGTTTTTGTACATATTTGGGATTGTGTTGTAACATTTGGGAATGGTTGTGTACATTTTGTGGATTGTTTTTTTTGTTTTACAGTTTGTGGATTGTTTGTGCATTTGGGATGTGTTGTTGTCATTTGGATTGTTTTTTGGTGCATTGGATTGTTTTGTTGCTTTGAATTTGTTTGTACATTGAATTTGTTTTGTACATTTGGGATTTGTTTGTCATATTTGGTATTGTTTGTACATTGGGGATGGTTTGTACATTTTGAGATTGTTTTGTACATATAACACATAACCCACCCCTACCTCGCCCTCACCCCCAAATCCACACCCCACACCAACTACTACTAACCACTTACAAACTAGGGGAATAGTAGGCCCCACCTTCCCCAATTAACCATCAACAAGTAACACTTAACTACAACTACCTAACTTCAACTCACCCCACCTGCCAGCCCGCTCGCTCCACCGACCTCATTAACCGATCACACTGAACCTACAACTCTGACCTACAACTACTAATCTCACCCCACCTTCAACCACCCCCTACACCTCCCCTCACCAACCCACCCACCTTCCTACCCCAACCCCATTACCACAATTCACATCACGGACTGACTCAACTACTAGCTCACCCCAGTAATTACCCCCCACCCTCCCTCACCTCTACCTCATTAAACCGATCACACTTAACCTACTCTCTCTCTCACCCCATAATTACGTTCCAACCCCTCCCTAACCTCCCCTCACCCTCCCAAAGGGTAAAAACCCATCACCCCGCGCAGGGGTATATGACCGCCCGCGCCCATTACCAGATTCACACGTGTACTTACAACTACTAACTCACCCCCAACGACCCCAACCCTCCCTCACCCGCCCCAATCATTATTACCCGATCACACTCACTGACCTAACCACTACTATCATCACCTCCCACTCCAACCCACTCTATGCCTACCCTCCTCCCCTCGACCTCCCCACCCTACCTCACCCCACCCCATTACCAATCACACTGAACTACAACTACTAACTCACCCCACCCCACCCTCCCTCACCCGACCTCATTACCGATCACACTGACCTACAACTACTATCTCACCCCACTCCAACCCACCCTACCTCCCCTCACCCCACCCTACCTCACCCCACCCCATTACCAATCACACTGAACTACAACTACTAACTCACCCCACCCCACCCCTCCCCTCGACCCACAAACCTCATGACCCGATCACACTGACCTACAACTACTATCTCAGACCTCACCCCACTCCAAAACCCCCCTAATCATAATACCTCCCCTCACCCCACCCCTACTCAAACCCCAACCCCCCATTACCATCACACTGACTAGCAACCTACTAACTCACCCCACCTCCCACCCTCCCTCACCCGACCTCCATTACCACCGATCACAACTGACCTGACAACCTACATCATCATCACCCCACTACCCAACCCATCCCTACCTCCCCTCACCCCACCCCTACCTTCAACCCCACCCCCATTACTCCACTCACACTGACTAAAACTTACAACTACTTAACATCACCCCACCCCCCCTCCCCACCCGACCTCCCCCCCCCCCCCCCCCCCCCCCCCCCCCCCCCATTATACCGATCACAGTCCTGAACCTACAACTACTAACTATCTCCGCACCCCCTTCCCACCCACCCTACCTTCCTCACCCCACCTTACACATAATACACCTCTACCCCCCCCCGAAGCCCTACCCTCACGCCCACCCCATTATTACCAATTCACACTGAACTACAACTCCTAACTTCACCCCACCCACCCCACCCTCCCTCAACCCAACCTCCCATTACCTACCACCGATACATGGCCTGACCTAACTTACTATCTCACCCCACTACCCACCCACCTACCTCCCCTCACCCCCACCCCTACCTCCACCCCACCCCATTAGCCAATCACACTGAACTACTTACTAAACTAACTCCCACTTCCCACTACCCCCACCTCCCTCACTCCGAACGCAAATTCCATTTACGATCTCACTGACCTAACACTACTATCTCAATTCTCACCCACTCCACAACCCACCCTATAAAAGGACTCCCCTCCTCACACCCCACCCTTACCCTCCCCCACCCCCATTTACCCAATCACCACCTGACTACAACTACTACTCATGCGCCCCACTACCCCCCTCCCTCTACCCGACCTCATTAACCGATCACACTGACCTACCCCTACTATCATCAATCCTACAACTACGATCTCATATCTCAAACCCCACTCCCAACCCCCACCCTACCTCCCCCCTCACCCAACCCTAACTCCACCCCACCCCGACCACCACCCCCATTACCAAATCATACTGAACTACAACTTTACTAACTCACACCCCCCGACCCCACCCAATTACCAATCACACTGATTAACCCTACTAACTCCCCCACCCCACCCCCATTATTACCCAAATCACACTGAATTACAACTTTACTTCTAACTCCACACCCCACCACCCTCCCCTTCACCCGACCTCCCATACCCTACAACACAACTGACCTCAACTACTATCTCACCCAACCTCCAACCCACACACCCACCCCTAGCCACCCGACCTCCCATCACCCACCGTAGGTACTCACCCCCACCCCCCCATTAACCAATCCACAGGCTGACCGACTCCTACTAACCCCTAAACTAACCCCTCAACCCCCCCTAAACATATCCCTCAACCCCCCCCCCCAATTACAATCACACTGACCTACAACCTACTCACTACCTCATACCTATCACCCCCCAAACCCCCACCCTATCTTCAACCCCGCCCCACCATACCTTGACCCCACCCGCCCCCATTAAAACCCCGATCACACCTTACACCGTACCATTAATCTTTCGCCTTTGAAGCAAACCCGTAGTTGCACCCTCCTTGGTGGATTAACATCTTCGGCAGCTTGAGCTCTGGGTCATGATGCGTGCCTCCAAGGAGTTGCAAAGCGCCCACTAGCTGTCCCTGGGCCCCGCATGAACAGGCAGATCCTTTGAAGCTGGCCTACTTTGACCTGGACCCCTGGATAATGAAAATAATCCAGATTCCGTCTGGCACCATGTTTTTCATTGTACCCACTTCCAATGCCAATGCTTGGCATACACAAGCAAAAATATTTCAAGGGCAGTACAAATGCATCAGAACCAGACAGGATGTTAATCCAAGCCTATACGCACTGCAAATTTGGGGGGTCTTCGGCACCCGTATATTTGTCGTAGAAGGGTGTATTCTGGGTGTATAAGGGTGCCGTAGGGGTTTAGAAAAGGGTGCCCCCAAATCTGCAGTGCGTATAGGCTTGGATCAACATCCTGTCTATGTAGGTTTGTGTGTGTGTGTAGGTGGGCGGGTAGCTGTGTGTGGGTGTGGGTGGATAGGTGGGTGTGGCTGGGTGTGGGTTGGTGTGTTGGTGAGTAGGTGGGTGTGGGTAGGTGTGTTGGTGAGTAGGTGGGTGTGGGTAGGTGTGTTGGTGAGTAGGTAAGTGTGGGTAGGTGGGTGGGTAGGTGGCTGGTTCTGATGCATTTGGATTGCCCTTGACATATTTTTGCTTGTATACTGCCATCTTTGGCAAGTGTACTACCATCTTTTGCTTATGTACTGCCATCTTTGGCAAGTGTACTACCATCTTTTGCTTATGTACTGCCATCTTTGGCAAAGTGTAACTAAACCATCTTTTTGCTTATGTACTGACTAGCCATCTTTTGGCCAAGTGTACTAACCTAACTACCATCATTTTTTTTGCTTTATGTAGTACTTGTACTGCCATCTTTGGGAAGTGTACTAACCATCTTTTTTGCCTTATGTCTGCCCATCTTTGGCAACGTGTAAACTACCTCTTTTTTTTTTTCTTTTGCTTATTGTACTTGCCCATCCTTTTGGCAAGTGTACTACCATCTTTTGCTTATGTACTGCCATCTTTGGCAAGTGTACTACCATCTTTTGCTTATGTACTGCCATCTTTGGCATGTGTACTACCATCTTTTGCTTATGTACTGCCATCTTTGGCAAGTGTACTACCATCTTTTGCTCATGTACTGCCATCTTTGGCATGTGTACTACCATCTTTTGCTTTTGTACTGCCATCTTTGGCATGTGTACTACCATCTTTTGCTCATGTACTGCCATCTTTGGCATGTGTACTACCATCTTTTGCTCATGTACTGCCATCTTTGGCATGTGTACTACCATATTTTGCTTGTGTACTGCCATCTTTGGCATGTGTACTGCCATATTTTGCTTGTGTACTGCCATTGTTGGCATGTGGTAACGATGGTATATGGTGCAGACCTTTCAATATCAAAATTATCGAGCTCGGGTCCTCTGTCGTACACTTCCTGCGAAGATCAGAGCAGTGCAGACTGATAGCACAAGAGAGCTAGAGATATAAGCATACCATTTGGAGATAAAAGCATACCGTATAGGGATATAAGCATACCATATAGAGATATAAGCATACCATATAGAGATATAAATAGGGATCAGCAATACGATATCATGGCTGGCATCATTATGTTATCAATATGATATCCCATATGATGCCCCGGCGGTCCCTGAACTGGGGTAACTTGGGGGTGGGCCTGGGGCAAACCACTATATTTGATCTTAAAATTCATATGAATTTTTTTTTATGATATACATATCAATCATACTTGTCCCTTTGTCAAATCATATGAATTTTTGCCGTTCCTAGATATGCGCATACCATATAATGATATAAGCATAGTACTATGAATGAGGACTAGTTGGGCGGGGGCGGGGCTAAGCTAAGCTACAAAAGCTGTTATTTTGCTTTATAATTGTTGTGATGACATTTGGACTGGCCCTTTTTTTAATTTTTTTTTTGCTCGTCATATGTGATGCAAACGTATGAGGTAAGAAATATCATTTTTTTTTTTTGGCAGAGCCCCCCCCCTCTTCAAGAGGCCGGAAAAGCCCCCCCATGTTTATTACCCATTTGTCTGTTTTGTCGAACCAACAAAACAAAATTGAAGCCCAGACATAACCGTCAGCCAACTGTCCCTCGTAACTAACGCCTTCGCTCGCCGTGTCATCTCCAGTCTTTCCAAACCTTTTCTTTTATGTTGCCCAACACACTCCGCAAATATAATTTTCCCAGCGTCTCGCTTGGCGACGCTGCCATATGAGGACTTTTTTTAAATAAAATTGTTTGTTGATGTTGTTCATAAGCCCTCCTTGACCTCGGGGGGGTGGGGATATTTGTGTGGGTGTAGGGAATGGGGTGGGTGACCTCCACCACCCCCCACCCAACCCCATTTTTGTTAGTTGGGTAGGGATGGGGGTGGGGGTGAACCACCCCCACCCCCACCCACCATTTGTGTGGGGTAGGGATGGGGGTGGGGGTGAACCACCCCCACCCCCACCCACCATTTGTGTGGGGTAGGGATGGGGGTGGGGGGTGGAACCACCCACCCCCACCCAACCATTTTGTGTGGGGTAGGGATGGGGGGTGGGGGTGAAACACCCCCACCCCCCCCACCCCACCATTTTGGGTGGGGGTAGGATTGGGGGTGGGGGGTGAACCACCATCAACCACCCACCCCAACCATTTTGTGTGGGGTAGGGATGGGGGTGGGAGTGAAATTGTGAAATGCACATTTAGAGCCCTTAGAGGCCACAAACACCCAGGAAATGAATTTTTATTTGAAAACCATCACAACATCACCAATCATCGCATCACAACCCCACCATAATCACATCATCATCCCATTAATCGTTCATCACCAACCCCCATCATTATCATCATCACAAGTTTCCCATTCCATTATCAATCCATTTAAAATCACCATCAGCATCACTCTAGCACACACACCACCATCATCATCACCACCAACCACCATATCATCATTATCACTCATCCACCACCCACCACCATCCAAATCAATTATCATCCCATCCGTTCACCACACACCATCCAAACCCTATCATCAATTATCATCATCACCACCACCACCATCATCAATTATCATCATCACCACCACCATCATTATCATCATCAAGTGCCACCCCCACCAATTAACATCTTTGTCACCATCATCATCATCATCATCATCATCATCACCACTACCATCATTATCATCATCAAGCACCATAATCATCAATTAACATCATTATTATCATCATCATCATCATCACCACCACCATCATTATCATCATCATCAATTATCATCATCACCACTACCATCATTATCATCATCAAGCACCATAATCATCAATTAACATCATTATCATCATCATCATCACCACCACCACCATCATTATCATCATCACCACCACCATCATTATCATCATCGAGTACCATAATTATCAATTAACATCATTGTCATCATCATCATTAATGAATATCATCACCACCACCACAACCATCATCATTATCATCATCACCACCATCATTATCACCATTATCATGACCACCACCACCATCATAATCATAATCAGACTCCAATGAATCCTCTAGCAAAAGTTTCTAGACCAATGCCACATATGTCCACAAAAACATGAGGTGTGCCCTCTTGGATGACCACACCCATCCCTCAGGCTTCGATTTAAGGTGCTTTGTACTTGTAGCACTGGTGTTACCTCACATACATTGGTGTCTTAGGGACAATACGTTCAGCCTTTTGGGGTTCCTTTTTTGTTTGTTTAAAAAGCGGTTGGTAGCACTCAGAAGGCTACTAAGAGCACCATGGTGCCACGTCAAGACACTGGTTCCTTTCCTTCAAATCTCTGGCATCCTTTGGATGCGCGCCTCTGGAGCACTCTCGCCATGGTGATTTTAGGGTTGGTTGGCTTACATGGTCTGCCAGCCTTGAGGCTGCTCCTCAGTCTTCAGGAGGGAAGACAGAGACAACATGGGTGGCCTTAACAAAAAAACACGTCACGTCTGAGTGCATAATGTCATCACATGGGAGCAGAAAGTTAACAGTCATGCCCAGGTCCCCTGGTTGCTTCGGCAATCCCTTATGACAAGCCCAGGGGGGTTGCAGAACTCACCACAAGCAAGAGCTCTACCAGCGCAGGGAAACTACGACCGACCATATAAGGGAAGAAAAGGAAGAAGATGCCTGGAGGCGTGGATTCTGGAACGAATGCACTACGAGCTCTACTGAGACTGGATCAGGACAGTGCACGGAGAAGTTAAATCTATTGGTTGATTGCGATCTTTGGGGATTGCCTTTTAAATGATGACGAAGTTAAAGCTGATAGTGCGCGCTTAATCAAAGCACTGGCGCATGGGATTGAGCCCGGGAGCGGCAGAGAATGACGACGATCCTCCCGCGGGAGCGGGTGCGGGTGTCCGATGCGGTTTCTCGCCACGTGGCTTGGCTTGGCCGGATCGGTCCGCGGACCTAGATTAGGGACACCGGATTAGGGAGGCGATCTTCAGCATAGGCTGACACCAGATATTGACAGCTCGAACGCGATCAGTTGCTGCTCAGTTTGCAGCATGTCCTGATGCATTACATTTCTTTGTCACAGGCAGGCCATTGTTGATCCAAGCCTCGTATTTTGTTTCTATGCACTACATCTGGCACTTCGTACACCAACTGCCCCCATACACTTCCTGGGGCCTCTGTGCTTTCCTCCATTCTAGTCTGTAGAAACTGCTTAGACTCATTCCCATGCTTGCTGATTTGTTGGCGAGGATGGACCAGATCACCAGCTCCTCACACAAATGATCCATTCCTCCATTCTGTCTGCTCCTGAAACCAAGCCACTGGGCACCTCCTGTCCTTCCTCTCATTCTAGACCACAGACGCTGCAAAGACCTGTCCTTCCCACATGTCAAAGGAGACCCACGAGCTCGTACTCTCCGACGTACATTTGCTCTGCCATCCTAGAACAACAAGGAGCCGCTACTTTTTCGATCTACGTCATGAAACCAAGAAGAGGCCAAGATACCACTCTCCCCCTAAAATCGCTGCAGGATTGGAGCCCTGTATCCACAGGGCTATCCGCAGCCCTGTCCACACCCATATGGACACCAGACAGCAGACAGCGGACCGCCCTGCGGGCTGTGGTGGTGGCGTCCTGGATGTTGGCAGGGTAAGTGCACGAGCCTCAGGGTTAGACGCCCAGCTAGGGAGTGACCCACAGGCTTTGGAGCCCCCTGTGGCCGGTGATGGTTACCTGGATGTCCCTCTGGTTTCGGAGCCGCCTGTGGACAGTGATGGTGAGCTGGATGTGGAGAGGGGGAGGGCCTCAGATACAATGTTGGTTGCAAAGCTGGGGAATGACGAACTGACTTCGGAGCCGTCTGTGGGCAGTGATGGTGAGATGGATGTGGAGAGAGGGAGGGCTTCAGGTACAATTTTGGATGCCAAGCTGGGGAATGACGAACTGGCTTCGGAGCCGCCTGTGGACAGTGATGGTGACCTGGATGTAGCCCGACCTAAGAAACACGTATTACCCTACATAGAGATTGAACACAGCATGGGCACCCCCTTAAGTGAAGTGGGTCTGCAAGTTTGGAGGGGAGCCTGCCTGCTCGCCGACCTGGCGTTTGACTTGGGGCGTACAGGTCACCTCCAGTGCGGGTCAATGTTGGAGCTCGGTGCCGGTACTGGCTTGGTTTCGGTAGCATATGCTGCAGCTGCCAACCTGGCAGGCATGCAGCCGCCGCCTACCATTCTGTGCACTGATGCACATGAGCCTTCCTTAATGCAGGCTAACAAGAATCTGTTCCTAAATTTGGCTCTCCTGAAAACCCTACAACAACAAGGAACGGCCTTACCATTTGCACCAGCACCGGCACCAGCACCAGCACCAGAGCCAGCACCTACACCAGCACCAGAGCCAGAGCCAACACCTACACCAGCACCAGCACCGGCACTAGAGCCAACACCTATACCAGCATCAGCACCTACACCAGCACCAGCACCGGCAGCAGTAGCAGCAGCAGCAGCACCTGCGCCAGCACCAGCACCGGCAGCTACTCCAGCACCAGCACCAGCACCTGCACCAGAGCCAACACCTACACCAGCATCAGCACCAGCACCTGCAGCTTCACCTGCAGCTACACCAGCACCAGCACCTGCACCAGAGCAAACATCTACACCAGCACCAGCACCGGCACCTGCACCAGCACCAAAGCCAGCATCAGCACCAGCACCTGCAGCTTCACCAGGGCAGATGCCGGGTCCTGCCCATGTAGTCTTTCGACAGCTAGATTGGCTGGACTTTGCCTCGTTTAACCCTCTTCACAGCAATCCAGAGGCAGCCATCAGGGCTTTGTCCTCCAGCACAAACACCTCGGATCCGCAATACACAGATAGTCAAGCTCTACCAGAGGGGGCGCAGGAATGGAGCTGGCTGGAAGCTGATCTGCAGCACATGGCAGAAGCCAAGTACATCTTTGCAGTACGTGTACATTTGTTTAGTAGGGGTGGGCTTTATGGGCTGTGGATATCGTTTTGTTTGATTTTGTTTTGTAGGGGTGGGCTTTATGGATATCGTTTTGTTTTGTAGGGGTGGGCTTTATGGATATGATTTTGTTTTATTTTGTTTTTAGGGGTGAGCTTCGTGGGCCGTGGATATCGTTTTGTTTTATTTTGTTTTGTAGGGGTGGGCTTTATGGGCTATGGATATAATTTTTTTTTTTTTTTTTTTTTTTAGTGGTAGGCTGTATGGACTCTGGACATCATTTTGTTTTGTGGGGGTAGGCACTATGGGCTGTGGATATCATATTGTTTTGTAAGGGTGGGCTTTAGGGGCTGTGGAAATCGTTTTGTTATATTTTGTTTAGTAGGGGTGGGCTTCGTGGGCTGTGGATATCGTTTTGTTTGTTTTCGTTTTGCAGGGGTAGGCTTTACAGGCTGTGGCTACCGCACTGACAAGAAAATTTAATATTTTAATTTGACGGAAGCAACCGTCAAATCGAGGCGTATATTATATTCTGCGACGAAAAAAACCGTCAGCCCGTTATCAGGCGCGATATTGGGGTATAGGCTCCACATGGGGCCTACTAATATAACCCGCCTTGGGACCTGCCGCCTGCGCCTGCCAGCTCAACACGCAGCGCTCGACAAGTTTTCCCAGATCTCATGGCCGAGCCTCTCGATAGATCCCCCGGGGGACTCTTGCGACCTCTAGTAGCTCAAAATCACCATAAGCAAAGCACTCAGCAGGGCTTCTTTAAACGTCTAGAACCTAGACAGATCACCGCCTCTAACAGCCAATTGAACAGGGTTGCAGCTGAAGTTCGAGAGGCTGTCGCTTGAACCCCATGATAAACCCGGCGTCGACGAGCAGCAAGTATTTTACTAAAAGGGCAGTGAACTTCCTGTAAACTCCGGGATACCTTCTGGATGGGTCAGAGTAAAATCCAGACATCAGACGAAGAAGTATGTGAAGTGGGAGGCCTTCCACAAGCTAGTGGCCATTGAAAGGCACTCATCTCTCAACTCCAAGTGGTTGATCACACCTTCCACTACAAGACACCATTGGGGAAGCATTGAGCCCACTGTGCAAAGCCTCAGCACCCACTATCTCAAGGCTGGCAAATCTAAAATTTCGATGCAATTAATTTGATCATTTTACAGAGTGTATAACAAGCTAATTCTCGTGATTATTAATGTTGTTCATATGGTTAAGTCGTTCCAACAATATGACATAGTGGCCTTGTAAACACTTGTTTTGCCTTGCAACTTGAGCTTGGTTACATGCTTCCATGCCTCCAGCCAGGAACATGTAAAAGCAAATTGACAGCTCACCTTCTAAAGAAAGGCAATGAACCAGTGTAACATGTTCAAGTATAAACATTCAGTTGCATTAATCGATTTTATTATATTTAAAACCGTCAAATGTAAAACGTTAAACTATATTCCTCAATATAACGTATAACGTCAAATTTAAAATAAAACGTCAAATAGAATATAACGTCAAATTTAAACCGTCAAATTATAATAAAACCCCTCAAAACGACCGTCAAATTTTAGAAACGTTAAAATTTCCTGTCAGTACGGAATCATTTTTTATTTATTTTCTTTTGTAAGGGGGGAATTAATGGGCTGTGGATTTTTTTTTTTAGTAGGGGTAGACTCTATGGGCTGTGGATTTCATTTTCTTTTGTAGGGGTTAGGCTTCGTGGGCTGTGGATATCATTTTGTTTTGTAGGGGTAGACTCTATGGGCTGTGGATTTCATTTTTTTTATTTTAGCTTGATTGAGTATCGTTTGAACGGTATGATTTAATATGACTTCTAGCTTCATAGTGAATGTATGTCTCTTAACTGACCGTACCTCTTGAACTTTCACCCCACCCCACCCTGCTCCAGGCAGATTGCTCCCGGCGGATTTGTTCACCCCACCCCACCCTGGTCCAGGCACATTGCTCCAGGCAGAGTTGTTCACCCCCCCCCCCCCCCACACCACCTCACCCCACCCCACCCCACCCTGCTCCAGGCACATTGCTCCAGGCAGATTTGTTCACCCCAACCCAACCCAACCCAACCCACCCTTCCCCACCCCACCCCACCCCACCCCACCCCACCCTGCTCCATGCACATTGCTCCAGGCAGATTTGTTCACCCCACCTCACCCCACCCCACCCCGACCCCACCCCACCCTGCTCCGGGCACATTTCTCCAGGCAGATTTGTTCACCCCCACCCCACCCCACCCCCACACCGCCCTACCCCACCCCACCCTTCCCTACCCCACCCCCACCCCACCCCACCCCACCCTACCCTACCCTACCCCACCCCACCCCACCCCACCCACCCCACCCCACCCTGCTCCAGGCACATTGCTCCAGGCAGATTTGTTCACCCCACCCCACCCCACCCCACCCCACCCTGCTCCATGCACATTGCTCCAGGCAGATTTGTTCACCCCACCTCACCCCACCCCACCCTACCCCACCCCACCCTGCTCCATGCACATTACTCCAGGCAGATTTGTTCACCCCACCTCACCCCACCCCACCCTACCCCACCCCACCCTGCTCCAGGCACATTACTCCAGGCAGATTTGTTCACCCCACCCCACCCCACCCTACCCCACCCCACCCTGCTCTAGGCACATTGCTCCAGGTAGATTTGTTCACCCCAACCCAAACCAAACCAAACCAAACCAACCCAACCCAACCCGCCCTGCCCCAGGCAGATTGTGTGTATGATGACGTCCTGACTGATGGCCTGCTCAGGTGTGCAGCAGCGGTCATGCAGTATGCATCGAATACCAGTCGCCGCGCTGCTCATGGTGAGGAATTGTGGGGAAACAATTACAGATGTGGTGGGGGTGGGGGTGGGGGTGGGGGGGGTGGGGGGGGCGGGGGGGATGAGTCGAGGTGGAGGTGGTGGTGAGGAATTATGGGGCTACAATTACAGATGTGGTGGTGGTGGTCGCTGTCAACATCATCGTCGTCGTCCACGACGTCGTCGTCATCATCACCATAAATTTATCATCATCATCATCATCATCATCATCATCATCATCATCATCATCATCATCATCATCATCTACAGCAGCAGCAGCAGCAGCAGTATCATTTTTTGTTGCAATAGTTGTTGACGTGCCTTTGTCCTCTTCTTCTCTTACCTTTGCTATATTGTAAAATTAAATGATCACTGTAGCACAAACTCAGGGCCCCTGTTGGTAAAACGATTGTTTGGGGTTCAGTTTATCAATGCATTTCCCTTTTAAGCCCTTCTTATTACGGTTGGGCAAGTCCCTTTAGCCTATTTGGCCAACCCCAGGACTGTAACAGACAGACAGTCAGACAGATAGACAGACAGACAGACAGACAGACAGACAGACAGACAGACAGACAGACATCTGGTTGTTGACATGCCTTTGTCCTCTTCTTCTCAAACCATTGCTGTCGTAGGATCAGCAGCAGCATTTGTTGTTGCTATGGTTGTTGACATGTCTTTTTCCTCTTCTTCTCTTGCCGTTGCTGTCGTAG
>JACBWV010000626.1:30073700-30137399 GCA_013435795.1 Chlamydomonas sp. ICE-L
TCGGTCGCACGGACGGACAAATGGGTAAACATGGGGGCTCCCGCCCCCTTGAAGAGGGGGCTCCGCCAAAAACTAAACCAAAGCTGTAACGCAAATAAAAAAATAAATACATGATTTTGTTGCCTGTAGCATGTCTCCATGTCATTGGTGTATGACAGTCGCTGTGGCAGCTGTAACAACCAAAACCTAAATAGCACAAACATTGTATATAGGTGTGTGTGTGTGTGTGGGGGGGGGGGGGGGATCAGGGAGCGTATGTGTTTTTGTTTGTGTGTGTATTGGGTTGGTGATGTGTGTGTCCCACAGCCAACCAAAACCTAAACAGCACATATAGTGCAAATCATTTCATCAACCCCCAAAACGTGTTTTAGGGAGAAAAAGCAAATAAATTAAAACTGCTATTGTTGCCTTTAGGATGTTTCCTTGTCCTTGTCATCGGCGCATGGCAGCCACGGTGTCGATTGCTCCAGCCCAAAACCTTCAGCAGAACTGAAACGCAAAGAAAACAACTGCTTTTGTTGCCTTTATGATGTTTCCATGTCCTTGTCATCGGCGTATGACAGTCGCTGTGACAACCGCTGCAACCAAAACCTTAACCAGAACTGAAACGCAAATGAATAAAACAACTGCTTTTGTTGTCTTTAGGATGTTTCCTTGTCTTTGTCATCGGCGCATGGCAGCCACTGTGTCGATTGCTCCAGTCCAAAACCTTCAGCAGAACTGAAACGCAAAGAAAACAACTGCTTTTGTTGCCTTTATGATGTTTCCATGTCCTTGTCATCGGCGTATGACAGTCGCTGTGACAACCGCTGCAACCAAAACCTTAACCAGAACTGAAACGCAAATGAATTGAACAACTGCTTTGGTTGTCTTTAGGATGTTTCCTTGTCCTTGTCATCGGCGCATGGCAGTCGCTGTGTTAACTGCTGCAGCCCAAAACCTTAACCAAAACTAAAACGCAAATAAAACAACTGCTTATGTTGCCTGTAGCAGGGTACTACATTTCGTCAAATTGGTCAGCGCTTAAAGCGCACAAACATCAAATTGGTCAGCGCTTTGTAGTGCAAAAAGCGCAAAAACTGTGCGCTGCGCCGTTAGGGGGGTGAGCAAATGGGTAAAACTAAAAAAGCTGCCTTTGTAATACCCTGGCCTGTAGGATGTCTCCATGTCATGTGCGTAAGACAGTCACTGTGTCCGAAACCTAAACCAAAACTGAAACTCAAATAAATAAATGAATAAAACAACTGCTTTTGTTGCCTTTAGGATGTCCCCTTGTCCCCCTGGAGTATGACAGCCGCCGAATCAATTGCTGCAGTCCAATGCCTAAACCTAGAAAATAACTAAATTGCACATACATTAAAAACTGCTGCTGTTGCCTGTAGGATGTCCCCTTGTCCTTGTCATGTGCGCATGACAGTCGCTGTGGCAACTGCTGCAACTGCAACCTTAACCAAAACTGAAACACAAACAAATAAATAAATACATGCTTTTGTTGCCTGTAAGATGTTCCCTTGTCATGTGCGCATGACATTCGCTGTGGCAACTGCTGTAACTGCAACCTTGACCAAGACTGAACACACATATAAATAAAAAATACATGCTTTTGTTGCCTGTAAGATGTCCCCTTGTCCTTGTCATGTGCGCATGACAGTCGCTGTGGCAACTGCTGCAACTGCAACCTTAACCAAGACTGAAACACAAATAAATAAATAAATAAAGAATGTATGACTTCGTTGTCTGTAGGATGTGGCCTCCTAGTCCTTGTCATTGGCAACAAAAAAACTAAACCAAAGCTGTGACGCAAATAAATAAATACAAGATTTTGTTGCCTGTAGCATGTCTCCATGTCATTGGTGTATGACAGTTACTGTGTCAGCTGCTGCAGCCATAACCTAAACAAAACTAAAACGCAAATAAGTAAATAACTGCTTTTGCTGGCTTTTGTTGGCATTCAGATGTATCCTTGTCATTGGAGTATGACAGTCTCCGTTTCAATTGCTGCTGGCCGATGCCTAAATCGCAAAAACTTAAAAAACTGCTTTCATTGCCTGTAGGATGTCCCCTTGTCATGGGTGTCTGACAGTCGCTGTGTCAATTGCAACAACCAAAACCTGAATAGCACCTGAAATGCAAATCATTCCAACAACCCCAGAAACAGGGTTTTGGGGAGAAATAGCTCATAAATAAACAAGTATTGTTTTGCCTGTAGGATGTCCCCTTGTCATGGGTGTCTGGCAGTCGCTGTGTCAATTGCAACAACCAAAACCTGAATAGCACCTGTAATGTAAATCATTCCAACAACCCCAGAAACAGGGTTTTGGGGAGAAATAGCTCATAAATAAACAACTATTGTTTTGCCTGTAGGATGTCCCCTTGTCATGGGTGTCTGGCAGTCGCTGTGTCAATTGCAACAACCAAAACCTGAATAGCACCTGTACTGCAAATCATTCCAACAACCCCAGAAACAGGGTTTTGGGGAGAAATAGCTAATAAATAAACAACTATTGTTTTGCCTGTAGGATGTCCCCTTGTCATGGGTGTATGACAGTCGCTGTGTCAATTGCAACAACCAAAACCTGAATAGCACCTGTACTGCAAATCATTCCAACAACCCCAGAAACAGGGTTTTGGGGAAAATTAGCTAATAAATATACAACTATTGTTTTGCCTGTAGGATGTCCCCTTGTCATGGGTGTCTGGCAGTCGCTATGTCAATTGCAACAACCAAAACCTGAACAGCACCTGTAATGCAAATCATTCCAACAACCCCAGAAACAGGGTACTACTAAGCGCGCGCGGCAGTACGGTGCCGCGCTGCCTTTTTGAGCTCCTCTGCGCGTTTCGCGCTTTTGTTTCAACACCCTGTGGGTGCAGCGTGCAGTTTTTGCGCTTTTTTCACTAAAAAGCGCTGACCAATTTGACGTTTGTGCGCTTTAAGCGCTGGCCAATTTGGCAAGAAGTAGTACCCTGCCCCAGAAACGGGTTTTGGGGGGAAGAAGCTAATAAATAAACCACTATTGTTTTTGCCTGTAGGATGTCCCCTTGTCATCGGTGTATGACAGTCGCTGTGTCAATTGCTGCGCTCCAATGCCCGAAGCAACAGCGGATTGCCCCATGTGTGGTCAGGACCCCATCACCAGTCAGCAACTAGTGGGTCCTGTTGACTCTGATGCGTGGAAGGAGATTGCCGCTGCTGAGAGGGAAGGTACTTCCTCTTCCAAATCGGTCATGATAACTTTGGATCGGCGACTGCTGGATCATCGGTCAGGCTTGGCAACGCACTATGAGAGGTGAGAGGAGGGAGGGGGGAGAGATGGGGGAGAAAGGGGAGAGGGGGGCGACAGAGGAGGTGCTGAGAGGGGAGGTGCCGAGAGGGGAGATGCCAAGTCCTCTAGTGTATTCTCTTCCAAGTCAGTCATGATACATTTGGATCGGCGACTGCTGGACTATAGGTCAGGCTTGGCAAGGCACTATGAGAGGCGAGAGGGGTGGCAGAGGAGGTGAAGAGAGCGGAGGTGCAGAAAGGGAAGGTGCAGAATACTCTGGTGTCTCCTCGTCCAAGTCAGTCATGATAACTTTGGATCAGCGACTGCTGGATCATAGGTCAGGCTTGGCCACATACTATGGGAGGTGAGAGGGGTGAGAGGGAAGAGAGGAGGGTGAGGGTGAGGGGTGACAGAGGAGGTGAAGAGAGGGGATACGCCAAGTCCTCTGGTGTCTCCTGTTCCAAGTCAGTCATGATATCTTTGGATCTGCGACTGCTGGATCATATGTCAGGCTTGCCACACACTAAAGAGAGGTGAGAGTCTGGGTGAATGTGGGTGTTTATGTGGGTGTATGTGGGTGTGGGTGTGGGTGTTAATGTGGGGGTGAGAGGGGGGTGAAAGGGGGGTGAGAGGGGGATGATCCAGGGGTAGCCAAATAGGATAATAGACTTTCCCAACCTCAATATTGGGAAGGTCTGCATACCAAACTAGCGCTGGTGAATTGAACCCGAGCAAATCGTAAACAACGGGGCCCCAGAGTTTGTGCTATGCAGATTATTTAACGTCAGCATTAAATCATGTGTGTGCTGGCCTGAATGGTTGATGTCTCTGGTCACTAGATTGTAAATAGAGGGTCTCATGCAAGATTGTGAAGTAATGGCTGGTAGGTCTTCTACCATCAAAGCAATGCAGCAACTCCAATTCATCAAAGCAATGTGTTATGTGTTTGCAGGCCTAAATGGTTGATGTCTCTAGCCACTAGATTGCATATTGTGGGCCTAATGCAACACTGAAGGGTAGTGGCTGGTAGGTCTGCTACCCTCAAAATAGTGCAGCAACTCAAAGTCATCAAAGCAATGTGTTATGTGTGTGCAGGCCTGAGCGGTTGATGTCATTGGCCGCTAAATTGCATGCGGAGGGTCTCATTCAACGCTGCCATGTAGTGCCTGGAAGGTCTGCTACCAGTGATGAGCTGGAAGCAGTACACAGCTCCGATATGGTTCACGTTCTTTCAGTAGCGTCAGAGGCAATACATGGTACTGCATCAGAAGCAGGACATGGTGGTACACCGCCTGATGCTGTTTCGGGAGCGGACAATGGGGAAGTGGCAGGTGCTGAGGTGGACATTAGGCGGTACATGGCCGCGGATACTCTTCTCGGCCCACATGCACTGAGTACTGCCAGGCTGTCAGCTGGCAGTTCTGCTGAGCTGGCAGTGGCAGTGGCAGAAGGACGTGCAGCGTCTGGGATGGCCTTTATTCGTCCGCCAGGTCACCATGCCAGCTATGATTATGCGGAGAGTGGCAGCATATTCAACAACGCTGCTGTGGCTGTGAGGGCGGCACAGAATGCTGGCTGTGGCAATGTGTTGCTTCTAGGTCAGTCTTTCAGATTTATCATCCTTGTATGCACCACCACAACCACCACAGGAGGCTGGCTGTGACAACATGTTGCTTCTAGGTCAGTCTTGCAACCATCTTTAGCCTATTTGGCCTACTCCTGGACTGTAACAGACAGACTGACAGACAGACAGACAGAGACAGAAGGCTGGCTGTGGCAACGTGTTGCTTCTAGGTCAGTCTTTCAAGCATCTTTATAATGGGGTGGGGTGGGGGTGGGGAGGGGTGGGGGGAAGAGGAACGGGGAAGGGGGAGGGGGACAGAGGGGAGGGGCAGGCATGAATGTAGGGTCAAGGGTAAGAAAACAGGGAATGGGGATAGATGGAGGGAGGGTGAAGGGGAAGTGAAGGAGGATAGGAAACAGAAAATGGGTAGGGGGTAGGAAGGAGGACAAAGGAAGGGATGGGTGAAGAAGGCGGCACAGAAGGCTAGCTGTGGCAATGTGTTGCTTCTAGGTCAGTCTTGTAAGCATCTTTAGCCTGTTTGGCCTACCCCTGGACTGTAACATGCATACAGACAGACAGACAGACAGACAAACAAACACAGAAGGCTGGCTGTGGCAATGTGTTGCTTCTTGGTCAGCCTTGCAAGCATCTTTAAACTGTTTGGCCTGCCCCTGGACTGTAACATGCATACGCACCTACCTACCTACCTACCTACCTACCTACACACACACATAACCTGACTCTGTAATGTGTTGCAGATTGGGATGTACATCACGGGAAAGGGACTCAAGAGATTTTTTATGAGGACCCTTCTGTTCTGGTCATCTCCATGCATCGATGTGACCCGTAAGTTAACCTGTGCTCGGATTAAATTGGATTGTTACATGCTATCGATGTGACCCGTAAGTTGACCTGTGCTTGGATTAAATTTGATTGTTACATGTTATCGATGTGACCCGCAAGTTGACCTGTGGTTGGATTAAATTGGATTAAATTGGATTGTTACATGTTATCGATGTGAACCATGAGTTGACCTGTGCCTGGATTAAATTGGATTAAATTGGATTGTTACATGTTATCGATGTGACCCGTCAGTTGACCTGTGCTTGGATTAAATTGTAATTTGTTAATTGGATTAAATTGGATTGTTGCATGTTACCAATGTGACCCGTAATTTGGCCTGTGCTTGGATTGAATTGGATTAAATTGGATTGTTACATGTTATCGATGTGACCCGTAAGTTGACCTGTGCTTGGATTAAATTGGATTGTTACATGTTATCGGTGTGACCCGTAAGTTGATCTGTGCTTGGATTAAATTGTAATTTGTTAATTGGATTAAATTGGATTGTTGCATGTTATCGATGTGACCCGTAAGTTGACCTGTGCTTGGATTAAATTGGAATTTGTAAATTGGATCGTTACATGTTATCGATGTGACCCAAGAGTTGACCTGTGCTTGGATTAAATTGTAATTTGTTAATTGGATTAAATTGGATTGTTGCATGTTATCGATGTGACCCGTAAGTTGACCTGTGCTTGGATTAAATTGGAATTTGTAAATTGGAATGTTACATGTTATCGATGTGACCCGTAAATTGACCTGTGCTATGATTGAATAAGATTGTTACATGTTTGTAATTGGACTGTAGTTGGATTGTAATTGAATTGTAACATGCTTGTAATTGGATTGTTGGCGCACTGCCCCCTGACCCCCCCAGAGCTCTGCGCTCCACCCTATACCGTGCTACGCCACAATCCTGAAATCATTCTTGCCACTTAGTTTAGCTCTATTGGGGCTAAACGCCAGCTTTGACTCTTTAAGTGTCGCCAGTCGGCAGCTGCCTTAGGCAGTCGGTAGTCAGAGGGTTGGTCTTTGTCTTGTCTCTCTTATTATTAAACTGCTTGTTACGGCTTCAGCATCAATTAAATCATCAAGCACACTCAGTGCTGATCAATAAATAATATATACATAAATAATTCGCCTTATTACAAGGCGCGAGATTGAGGGGGCCAGCCTGTTTGCTTGCACTGGTGCCGACCACCAATATAGGGGGGGGAGGGGGGGGGGGGGGGGGGGGTAGCTATCATCCCCAGGGCTGATAAATTAAATTTTATCAAGCACACTTAGAGCTAGTCAAATGTCTCCATCACACTAAGTGCTGATCACAATCAAATCTATTTAAAGTGTGTTTATTGACTGTTTTAATGCACCCCCAAACCAACTTCCAAACCAGCCCCCAACCCAGCCCCCAAACCAACCCCCAAACCAACTCAAACCCAACCCCCAACCCCAACCCAACCCAATCCGACCCCACCCACCACTCCCACCCCGTGAACTGCTACAGTGAGTTCTTGGCAGCTGCGGAGATTGCGCCGGCTTCAACATCGACATTAAAGATTGACAACATGTGCTTGTTGAATGTTTCAATGCCCCACAACCCACCACCACCACCCGTTAACTATTACAGTGAATTCTTCGGAGGTGCGGAGATGAGCACCGTGGAGAGACAGGCTCTGGAGATGGCGCCGGCTTCAACATCAACATTAACAATTGACAAAATGTGTTCACTGACTGTTTCAATGCCACCACACATACACACACCACACACCACCACCACCACCATCACCGCCACAACCACCACCTATGAACTACTACAGTGAACTCTTCAGAGGTGCGGACAGGAACACCGTGGAGAGACATGCTCTGGAGTTTGTACCGGCTTCAACATCATCATTGAAGGTTGACACAAAGTTCTTGTTGACTGTTTCAATGCCCCACCACCACCCCATCCCACCCACCCACCACCACCGCCACCATCACCCATGAGGTACTACTGTGAATTCTTCGGAGCTTCGCAGATTGAGCCGGCTTCAACATCAACATTGGCTTGGGGAGAGGTCTTGTTTACTGTTTCAATGCACCACCCCCACCCCACCCATCGCAACCACCACCACCACCCATGAAGTACTACTGTGAATTCTTCGGAGCTTCGCAGATTGTGCAGGCTTAAACATCGACATTGAAGATTTACAACATGTGCTCGTTGACTCTTTCAATGCCCCCCCACCACCCGACCCCACCCACCACCGCCACCACATCCACCACCACCACCCGTGAACTACTACAGTGAATTCTTCGGAGGAGCAAAGAGGAACACTGTTGAGGAGACAGGCTCTGGAGATGGTGCCGGCTTCAACATCAACATTAAAATTGATAAAATGTGCCTGTTGACTGTTTCAATGCCCCCCACACCCCCACCACCACAACCACAACCACCACCACTACCACCACCTCCCGTGAACTACTACAGTGAATTCTTCGAAGGTGCAGAGAGGAATACTGTTGAGGAGACAGGCTCTGGAGATGGTGCCGGCTTCAACATCAACATTGGCTCGGGTAGAGTTCTTGTAGACTGTTTCAATGCACCACCCCCACCCCACCCCACCCATCACAACCACCACCACCACCTGTGAACTACCTCAGTGAATTCTTCTAAGCTGAGATGGTGCCGGCTTCAACATCAACTATGAATATTTAAAACATGTGCTTGTTGACTGTTCCAATGCCCCACCACCACCCGTGAACTTCTACAGTGCATTCTTCGGAGGAGCAGAGAGAAATTCTGTAGAGGAGACAGGCGCTGAAGATGGTCCCGGCTTCAAAATCAACATCGGTTGGGAAGAGTTCTTGTTGACTGTTCTAATGCCCCACCACCACCCCACCCACCACCACCCGTGAACTACTACAGTGAATTCTTCGGAGGAGCGGAAAGGAACACTGTTGAGGAGACTGGCTCTGGAGATGGTGCCGGCTTCAACATCAACATCGGTTGGGGAGAGGGGAGCGTGGGTGATGCAGACTACATGGCAGCCATGATGCAGGTGGTGTTGCCCGTGGGCTATGCGTTCAAGCCAGACATGGTTATCATCAGTGCCGGATTTGACGCCGGCGAGGGCGAATTCTTAGGTGCGACACTTATTGGCTAATCAATTGATTGCTGGATTGTCACTTCAAAAAACTTTTTCAAGTGTCATCATTGATGATGCCAATGGCATCATCAATGATGACAATTGGTGGTTGACCCCAGTGCAAGCGAACGGGTTGACCCCCTCAAACTCGCAGGGGAGCTGCCTAGAAGCTACGGCTCGTAGCTGAAAATAGTGATCAAACAAGCAGAGCACCCTTGCACTCAGGATTGTGGTATAGTAGTGTTTATACTGACAATTGGTGGTTGACCCCAGTGCAAGCAGAAGGGTTGACCCCCTCATCCTCACGCCTCGTAATAAGGCATACTTTTGATCGATTGGTTGAGTGATTGATGAATTGATTGGTGAATTGATGAATGATTTAATTAATTAATTGATTTCTGTCTGCATTGCTCTATTTTGTAACTCATGTAACAACATACTATTGATCGATGATGAGATTTATGATTGATGACGATTGATTGATTGATTATTGATTGATGATATGATTGATCTAATGAACATGAATCATAATGACATGACCAGAGCTGTCAGACCGATCAGAGCTGACCATACAGACGGAGTGATCAGATCAGTCGAGCTGACAGAGAAACAGATCGGAGCTGACCAGATCAGATCAGAGCTGAACAAAGCTAGACTAAACTAACCATCCATCATCTTCCAATTGGCCAGCACTGATACCTGGTCGATTGGAAACAGGATGGCGAACTAATGAAACCAAACCTAAACATGGCACAGGTGGCTGTGCATTGAGTCCTGAATGCTTTGCTCAGATGCCCCATGTAGCACCGTACCCTGATCAATTGGAGACAGGCTGTCAAACTAATGAAACCAAACCTAAACTAAACCTAAACCTAAACATGGCACAGGTGGCTGTGCAGTGAGTCCTGAATGCTTTGCTCAGATGCCCCATGTAGCACTGATACCTGGTCGATAGGAAACAGGATGTCGAACTAATGAAACCAAACCTAAACTGAACCTAAACTTTGACATGACACAGGTGGCTGTGGAGTAAGTCCTGAATGCTTTGCTCAGATGACCCACCTAGCAAAGTCCCTGGCACCAACAGTTATGCTACTGGAGGGAGGTTACAATCTTGACGTGACAGCCAGGTAAGATGTTTTGTATTATTATTATTAGTAGTAGTAGTAGTAGTAATATTAGTATTAGTATCTCCATGGTTGCCTAAGTCCGACCCTGAGGGTACGGATGTTTTTCACCTATTACTTCAAGTCCGAAGAAAACTTTTTTTTTGCTGATAAGTTACCTAACCACATCAGTTCAACATATAAATACTCAGATTTGGGTTCTCTCAGGTTGTGGGAAGCAGGCAAAGCAAAATATGTGATTTTTTCACTATGGGGCTCCTCAAGTCGGTACGAATCTTACGTAGAAGTGGAACGGAGCCTATATATATTAAAGTAGGTAGCCCTATTGTGCATATCTTTCCTCATAAGAAATTGTTACATCAGGCTTTGGATGGCAGTACATGGGCAGTATGGGTGAATATGGACCCCAAAAATACTGGTTATTTACATATTGTGGGTGCCCTAAGTGTGGTACAACGCTGCACAAGCTGAATTGTTTAATTTGGGGTCTTACATTTGCTTCTTAGCACGAAGACTCCTTTTATTTTTTGAATTTTGAATTTTGAATTTTCAAATTCATTTTTTTTTCTAAATACATAAAAAAAACTTTGTTTCAACTTTGTTTCAAACATCCACATCTGAAGTTAGTTTTTGATTCGAGAAAGGGGGTGAAATCTCAAGTTGGGAGGTGGGATTGGGAGGTGATCAGCTGAATTTTCGAGTTGTACTGCTATCTCAGTAAATTCCGAGGCCAACGCTGAAGCGCAGCCTCCGACCTTGTGGTAGGGGTTTGAAAAGCCTTTCGTCCCGCGGTAACATGATTCGGAATAGCTCGCGCGGCCTCGTGTCTGGCGCCATCTGGATTTGTACCACAATTTATCGCACATCTGATGTACTGCCACCGGCCTTCCGTACAAGGCTGCTCGCGACCGCATGCGAATGCAGACCGGAAATACATGTGCGCGTAGCTGACACAATTGCGCGAAAGGTGGTCCAGACAGAATTCGATTCCGAGCATTTTGGGGCCTGTACGGCTCTGTACCACAATCTTGTACCAGCTTAGGGCGTTTTTGGACTTAGGCAACCATGGAGATAGTAGTAGTATGAGATAATATTATAAGTATTAGTATTATCTTGATTATCTTGATTATCATTATTATTATTATTATTATTATTATTATTCCCTGGCACCAACAGTTATGCTATTGGAGGGAGGTTACAATCTTGATGTGACAGCCAGGTAAAATGTTTTATTATTTGTATTATTATTACGATGAATATTATTATGATTATTATGATTATTATGATTATTATTATTACTTCCCCTCCCCCCCAACCCCCCTCGCATATTGGAGGGAGGTTTAAATCTGGACGGGACAGGTAAGATGATGTTATGCTATCTTCTTGTTAAAAGTCTTAAATGTAATACAATATAAATATGTTATGCTATCTTTTTATTATTAATCCAAAGGTTATGCTATTGGAGGGAGGTTGCAATCTGGATGTGGCAGCCAGGTACATTTATTATTATTAATAATAATATTATTGTTATTATTATTATTATTATTATCAATAATGATATTTGTCTTATCATTTGTATTATAATCATGCTATTAGAGGAAGGTTACACAATCAGGACGTGACAGCCACGTAAACTTTCTTTTTATGATTATGAATCCCCACCCCCCTTCATTTTTGCGTACGTATACACTAGCTAGATTCAGGTTACAATCTTGATATGAAAGCCAGGTAAGATGATGTTTTTTTATTATTATTATTATTATTATTATCATTATTATCATTATTCTTTCATATTTGTATTTTAATATTTATCGTTTCTGTATTATTTTTACTTATGTAATCATCATTTTTGTAATCATCATAGGCCCTAGCTAGACTCAGGTCACAACCTCGACGTGACAGCTAGGTAAGCTGGTGGAACCATTATTTCTTGGTCAGGCTACGCAAAGCAGCTTCCAGCCACCTCCATTAGCCAGGGACAGGGTCAGTCATCTGGCTTCCAGCTGCACTAGTATACCCACCTTTTTTTTTTTTTTATCATTATTATTATTATTATTATTATTATTATTATTATTATTATTATTATCTCACAGTTGTATCTTGTTATTTATTGTTAGTGGATTATTCTATTTTTACATTTGTTGTTATCATAGGTTATATATATATATGTACCAGTACATCACACCACACCTGTACACCACGCCACGCTATACCTTACCACACCACACCGTATATGTAGGTCAGCAGCTGCTTGTCTGAAGGTCCTCCTAGGTGACACCACACCACACCATGCCAGACCACGCCACACCTGTACACCACGCCACACCAGTACACCACACCACACCATATATGTAGGTCAGCAGCTGCTTGTCTGAAGGTCCTCTTAGGTGACCAGCCTCCTGCTCTTCCTATGGACAGCTGGACCCCCACCCAAGCAGGGGTAGTAGCAACTATGAATGCCATGCAGGTGAGTGGTTGTGGTGGTGGAGTGTGGTGGTTGTGGTGGTGGAATGTGGGGTGTGGGGATGGTGACTACGAATGCCATGCAGGTTAGTGGTTGTTATCCTTGTTGCTGCTGGTGGTGGTGATGAAGTGTGGTGGTGTTGGTGGTGGAGTGTGGTGTTGGTGACCAGCCTCCTGCTCTTCCCATGGACAGCTGGACCCCCACCCAAGCAGGGGTAGGAGCAACTATGAATGCCATGCAGGTGAGTGGCTGTGGTGGTGGAGTGTGGTGGTGGTGGTGGTGGAGTGTGGTGGTTGTGGTGATGGAGTGTGGTGGTGGTGGAGTCGGGTATTGTGGTGGTGGTGGTGGTGGTGGTGGCTATGAATGCCATGCAGGTGAGTGGTTGTGGTGGTGGTGGAGTGAAGTAGTGGTGGAGAGTGGTGGTGGTGGTGACTATGAATGCCATGCTGGTGAGTGGTTGTGGTGGTGGAGTGGGGTGGTGGTGGAGTGGGGTGGTGGAGTGGGGTGGTGGTGGTGGCTATGAATGCCATGCAGGTGAGTGGTTGTTATCCTTGTTGCTGCTGCTGGTGGTGATGCAGTGTGGTGGTGGTGGTGGTGGTGTATGGTGGTGGAGTGGGGTAGTGTGGTGGTGGTGGTGGTGATGGAGTGGGGTGGTGCTGGTGGTGGAGTGGGGTGGTAGTGGTGGTGCTGGTGGTGAATGCCATGCAGGTGTGTTGTTGTTATCGTTGTTGCTGGTGGTGGTGGAGTGTGGGGGTGCTGGTGATAGAGTATGGTGGTGCTGGTGGTGAATGCCATGCAGGTGTGTTGTTGTTATTGTTGTTGCTGGTGGTTGTGGAGTGCGGTGGTGCTGGTGGTGAATGCCATGCAGGTGTGTTGTTGTTATCGTTGTTGCTGGTGGTGGTGGAGTGTGGTGGTGCTGGTGGTAGAGTATGGTGGTGCTGGTGGTGAATGCCATGCAGGTGTGTTGTTAGTATCGTTGTTGCTGGTGGTGGTGGAGTGTGGTGGTGCTGGTGGTGAATGCCATGCAGGTGTGTTGTTATCCTTGTTGCTGCTGGTGCTAGTGGTGTTGAAGTGTGGTGGTGGTGGTGAATGCCATGCAGGTGAGTTGCTATTATCGTTGTTGCTGGTGGTGGTGGTGGTGTGGTGGTGGTGGTGAAGTGTTGTGGTGGTGGTGGTGTGGTGGTGGTGAAAGGTGGTGGTGGTGGTGAAGTGTGGTGGTGGTGGTGAATGCCATGCAGGTGAGCTGTTGTTATCCTTGTTGCTGCTGGTGCTGGTGGTGTGGTGGTGGTGGTGAAGTGTTGTGGTGGTGGTGTGGTGGTGGTGAAAGGTGGTGGTGGTGGTGAAGTGTGGTGGTGGTGGTGAATGCCATGCAGGTGAGTGGTTGTTATCCTTGTTGCTGCTGGTGGTGAAGTGTGGAGGTGGAGTGTGGTGGTGGAGTGGTGGGGTGGAGTGGTGGTGGAGTGGGGTAGTGTGGTGGATATGAATGTCATGCAGGGGAGTGGTTGCTATCCTTGTTCCTGCTGCTGGTGGTGGTGATGGAGTGTGGTGGTAGTGGGGGAGTGTGGTGGTGGTGGTGGCAACTATGAATGCCATGCAGGTGAGTTGCTGCTATCCTTGTTGCTGGTGGTGGTGGTGGTGGTGGTGGTGAATGCCATGCAGGTGAGTTGTTGTTATCGTTGTTGCTGGTGCTGGCGGTGGTGAAGTGTGGTGGTGGTGGTGGTGGAGTGTGGTGGTGGTGGTGAAGTTTGGTGGTGGTGGTGAAGTGTGGTTGTGGAGTGTGGTTGTGGTGGTGAATGCCATGCAGGTGAGTTGTTGTTATCGTTGTTGCTGGTGGTGGTGGTGGTGGTGAAGTGTGGCGGTGGAGTGTGGTGGTAGTGGTGAAGTTTGGTGGTGGTGGTGGTGAAGTTTGGTGGTGGTGGTGGTGAATGCCATGTAGGTGATTTGCTGTTGTTTTTATCATTGTTGTTGTTGTTGTTGTTGTTTTCATCGTTACCGTTGTTGTTGTTTTTGTTGTTGTTGTTGTTGTTTGAATTACTTGCTGCATCAGCCTCAAGGCTGCTCTTCGGCTACCTCTGATGCTCCTCCAACCATAGCTACTAACCACCAACCACCTACATTTACACCTGCCCCTCCCCCCTCCAACCCTAGCTACCAACCACCTACAACCAACCCCAACCATCTACAACAGCACCTGCCCCTCCCCCCTCCAACCCTAGCTACCAACCACCTACAACCACCTACAACCACACCTGCCTTTCCCACCTCCAACCCTAGCTACCAACCACCTACAATCAACCCCAACCACCTACAACCACACCTGCCCCTCCCCTCTCCAACCCTAGCTCCACGAAGATAGTTGGTCAAGCGTCCGGGCATTTTCTCTGAAAGGATGGATGGAGGCAGTGGAGTATTATCGAGAGAAAAACGAAGCAGATGAGAGCGAAGCAGATGAGGGTGATGCTGATGAGGGCGAAGCAGATGATGACAACCGTCAAGGTGGTGATGATGATGATGATGATGCACAGGAGGTTGTTGACTATGATGATTCGAGTGTTACGAGCGTGACAGAGGACATCTACCATCAAGACGATGTCGATGCAGAAGATGGTGTTGCAAATGACGTTTCGAGTGTGACAAGAGTGACAGAGGACAACAACCTTCAAGATGATGGTGATGATGATGACGAAGCAGAAGAGGATGTTGCAAATGCCGATTTGAGTGTGACAAGAGTTACAGAGGACGACAACCTTCAAGACGATGACGTTGCTGAAGAGGATGTTGCAAATGCCGATTCAAGTGTGACAAGCGTGACAGTGGACGACAGCCTTGAAGATGTTGACGATGCAGAAAATGGTGTTGCAACTGACGATTCAAGAGTGACAAGCGTGACAGAGGACGACAGCCTTCAAGAAGATGTTGACGACGCTGAAGAGGGTGTGGCAACTGACGCTTCAAGTGTGGCAAGCATGACAGTGGACGACAGCCTTCAAGATGTTGACGATGCAGAAGATGGTGTTGCAACTGACGATTCAAGTGTGACAAGAGTGACGGAGGACGAGGAAGGGACATCAGACAGTGAAGTCGCTTATAATTATCCTGGGCTGGCAAGCGGGGACGTGGAATTCGATATCAACAATTACTAGGGCTTGCTAGGGGGAGCTGGACATGTGTACGTGTTACAGTTCTGGGGTTAGCGCAACCCTGAGCAACAGGGTCTTGCCCAACCTCGAGCAAGCAAGATCAACTCTAGATTTCAGCTGCACTAGTACACCCACCAAATCAGCTATTTCAAAAAGGCTGTCAAGCGGTGCAGTGGAATTTGATACCAACAATTACTAGGGCTTGCTAGGGGGAGCTGGACATGTGTGTGTGCCTGTGTGTGTTTTACAGTCCAGGGCTAGCAAAGGGGGCGGTGGAGTTCGATATCAACATCATTGAGGGATTACTAGTAGGGACCGCCCCAACCCTCCTGTCCACCCCCAACCACCCCAACCACTATCACCACCACCAGGGAGCATACTAAGAGGCTTAGGCAGTTTCATATCAACATTATTTAGGGATTACTAGTAGTGGCCGCCCCAACCCTCTTGTCCACCCCAACCACTCCCACCACCACCAGGGAGCATACTAAGAGGCTTAGGCAGTTTCATATCAACATTATTTAGGGATTACTAGTAGTGGCCGCCCCAACCCTCTTGTCCACCCCAACCACTCCCACCACCACCAGGGAGCATACTAAGAGGCTTAGGCAGTTTCATGTCAACACTATTTAGGGATTACTAGTAGTGGCCGCCCCAACCCTCTTTCCCACCCCAACCACTCCCACCACCACCAGGGAGCATACTAAGAGGCCAAGGGATTTTGGTATCAACATTTTTTAGGGATTAATGGTAGGGACCGCCCCAACCCTCTTGTCCACCCCAACCACCCCAACCACTTCCACCACCACCAGGGAGCGTAATATGAGGCTATGGGATTTTGATATCAACATTTTTTAGGGATTAATGGTAGGGACCGCCCCAACCCTCTTGTCCACCCCAACCACCCCAACCACTTCCACCACCACCAGGGAGCGTAATATGAGGCTAAGGGATTTTGGTATCAACATGTGTTAGGGATTAATGGTAGGGACCGCCCCAACCCTCTTGTCCACCCCAACCACCCCAACCACTTCCACCACCACCAGGGAGCGTAATATGAGGCTAAGGGATTTTGATACCAACATTTTTTAGGGATTAATGGTAGGGACCGCCCCAACCCTCTTGTCCACCCCAACCACCCCAACCACTTCCACCACCACCAGGGAGCGTAATATGAGGCTAAGGGATTTTGGTATCAACATGTGTTAGGGATTAATGGTAGGGACCGCCCCAACCCTCTTGTCCACCCCAACCACCCCAACCACTTCCACCACCACCAGGGAGCGTAATATGAGGCTAAGGGATTTTGATATCAACATTTTTTAGGGATTAATGGTAGGGACCGCCCCAACCCTCTTGTCCACCCCAACCACCCCAACCACTTCCACCACCACCAGGGAGCGTAATATGAGGCTAAGGGATTTTGGTATCAACATGTGTTAGGGATTAATGGTAGGGACCGCCCCAACCCTGTTGTCCACCCCAACCACCCCAACCACTTCCACCACCACCAGGGAGCGTAATATGAGGCTAAGGGATTTTGGTATCAACATGTGTTAGGGATTAATGGTAGGGACCGCCCCAACCCTCTTGTCCACCCCAACCACCCCAACCACTTCCACCACCACCAGGGAGCGTAATATGAGGCTAAGGGATTTTGGTATCAACATGTGTTAGGGATTACTTGTAGGGACCGCCCCAACCCTCTTGTCCACCCCAACCACCACAACCACTTCCACCACCACCAGGGAGCATAAAAAGAGGCTAAGAGATTTTGATCTCAACATTTTTTAGGGATTACTTGTAGGGACCGGCATAATTGTTCTTCATCTCATATGTCCTTTCTTTCCAGCCAACTCTGGGCTGCTTACCGTTTTCCAATTGCTAGTCCCCCGTGTGATACCCACCGATTCCAGGGAGCATACTAAGAGGCTTAGGCAGTTTGATACTCTTGTCCACCCCAACCACCCCAACCACTCCCACCACCACCAGGGAGCATACTAAGAGGCTTAGGCGCTTGATATCAAAAATATTTTAGGGCTTACTAGTAGGGACTGGCATATCATATGATGTTGATTAAAGGCGAGTATGATATCATATGATATCATACAAACTGCATCGTATGATGTTGAATATAAATGGTAACTTTAGCCTAGTCAGACTGCTGGCATCATTTGATAGCATATGATGACATGATAGCATATGATATCATATTGCCGTTCCCTACTTACTAGGGGTACCTAGGCATATGAATGTGTGTTACTAATTGTTGCAGGAAATACGACAATTGAGCTGAAAATGTGTTACTATACCCCCTAAGATAATACCTGGTGACGTCTGGGTCGAATATGTCAGCGTTCCTTCAAGATACATACACATGGTGTGTGTGGTGGTGGTGGGGGGGGGGGGGGGGGGAGTTGTAGGGTTTAGGGTTTTCCCACACACACACACACACGCACCACACACACCACGCTGTGAAGCACAGCCTCGTACTAGGGGTTGGGTTTACTAGGGGTACCTAGACATGTCTTTAAACTGTTTACACATGTTTGGTTGCATTCTGTACTTCAGAGTGTGGCGTGGTAACACACTAGCGTCTATACAACCCATGTGATTACATTCTGTACTTCAGAGTGTGGTGTGGTAGCGCACTAGCATCTAAACGATCCATGCCTAGGGATCAGCATATCATATGATATTGGCCAAAGGTGAGTATGATATCATATGATATCATACAAATTGCATCATACGATGTTGTATTTAAATGGTAACTTTAGCCTAGTCAGACTGCCGGCATCATATGATATCATATGATGCCATGATATTGTATGATATCATACTGCCGTTCCCTGCACATGTGTGATTTCACTCTGTACTTCAGAGTGTGGTGTGGTAGCGCACTAGCGTCTAAACTGCCCATGTCTAGGGAGCGGCATATCATATGATGCTGACCAAAGGCAAGTATGATAAATAAATAAAATCTGATATGGGATATATTGATATTGTCTATATCGGGCACTTAAGTCTAGTCAGACTGCAGGCATCATATGATGACATGACATCATATGATATTATATTGCCGTCCCCTCTGGGTTCCCTCCCTATTATTATTTTTAGTTGTGAAAGGTATTTCTCCCCAGGAGGTGCGTCTCCCTAAACAAACCAGCGACCCAGGCCTGGCCTACTTGGTGCCAAGCCAACTGCCCTTGCTTTTCAACCCAGGAGGTGGGTCTTCCTAAACAAACCAGCGACACCGAGGATTCAGTTCGAATGACATCGCCACTCCTGCAAAAGAGTAGGCGCACTTAGGGATCAACAGAGTAACAGAACCACTCCACACATCTGTTTTCCCCGAACCATGTCCTGTCTGAGCAGGCTAAGAATCCTGAAGTCTGATACAGGTTTCTCTTTTCAGCTTTTTGTAGCGACTTATAGCTTGAACTTGAACTTGGTTACTTAGCTGCAGCCAGCAATTTAGCAGCTTTCAGGTAGCAACTTGAGCCGACTACTTGGCAACACATTACTATTCAGCAGTTCAGGATTATGTATTCGTCTAGGAGGGCTTGTCATGGGTCAACTATTTTTGGCATACCACGCCTTTACAACGTGAACTTCATACTCATGTAAGCCTTTCTCCGCCTTTCTTTCTGAATCCTCGGTGGCGTGTTTTGTGTATGGGGTCCCACTTCCTGGGGTGAAGAAGAATTGTAACATGGTTCTATACGCCAGGTTTGGCATCTAACCGTATGCACATTGCATCGAGCAATTACCCCCCGTGTGAGAACCACGGAAACCAGGGGGTCTAGAGCACATGTCGGAGTGCAGATTCGAACCGGGGACTCCTCCGGTTGTGGTGACCATTCTAACCCTTACACCCCTTGGGGTGGAAATCCTCTCAATATAAACTCAGGCCTGTCTTTGACAATCTGATGAGAATATGAGTATGTAACAATTTCCTCTCTCTGTGTGATGAACTTAAACAGTTCTGCTTAGGTTGTTAAGTATCCTTTCTTAGCTGTGCTTTTCCTTGTGGCGTTTTGGCTGACGGCTTGGTCTTGTGTTTGCCTTTAGATAGGGAGTGTTTAGACCGCCTTATAGAGCTCTATGCCTCTCTCCTTGTTTGTTTGGTGGATTTCCTGTGCCTTTTGTCCCGTTACGTCTTCTTGTGGAATCTCGCTTTTTAGGCTTCGGCAACTCTCAGCCCTTCTACAATATACACTTAATTCGCAAGTTTCTCTATGCCTTGGTAGTTCGCTTTGCTTGTTGTCAAGCCTTTTAATTTGCTCTTTCGTACGCTTTTGTGGAGGTTACCTCCTGGACCAGGTTCTGAGGGGTATGTTGCCCAAAACCTCACTGTTATAAAATAGTAGGGGGCCCTGGCGGGTCCCCTGGAGGTCGGCCCCGGGGGTGGTGTAATGTTCGTCAAGCAGCAGCGGGAGCCTCCTTGGTGATGGATGCACAAGCAGTTGCTTACTTATCCGTTCAATTTAATATTGGGGGGTCAAGACTCAATGTAGCATGGCATGGCATTATTATTCAACTTTTTTTCTCCCTATAAGGCTAATGAACTTATTAGCTCACTGACTTCCCGAAGTTCCATGGAGGCAGGTGCAGCAACTCCCGAGGCTACAGTTGCTACTTCGCAACCTGCAGGAACTAGTGCGAAAGAGCACATTTCCTTGTCAAGCACAATGCGCTGATGTAATGAGCTACAAGAGTCACGAAGAAGCGAATTATTCAAGGGGAAATCGTAGACATGCTCCAGGTCCCTAGACTGAGTCCACAGGACAGGAGGGAAACGACACATGATAACGCCGCGTCCACAGTCCGCAACCCTGAGATACGTACGCGAAAAAGTGCCCTCAGAGGTAATCCGCCCCCGACGGGAATCGAACACGAGTCGGAAAGATTTCAGGCCAGTCAGATTATAACCGGCAATTTTTACCGGCGTTCTTGGGAAATTTGACGATTTGAAGATTAGAAGATGTGAAGATTAGACGATATCGCGTAAGTATCGCATTGGTCTGTCCCCCTAAGCTGTTCAGTCTCGGCAGTTCGAATCTCACTGCTGGAAGACAGCGGGTGTTCGGAGTCCGTTCCCTCGGGGGCGGTGGTGTTTCCACTGCCAGGATAAGTGGCCATTGTAATCTTTCTTTTCTAGGCATTGATTTTTGCTGAGTATGTAGTCTGGAGGGCGGTATGGTCCAGACCCGGTGGTTACGGCTTCGGCCACCGGAGTTCGAGCCCCGCTGCCGGAAGACGGCGGGTGGTTTCTCGAGTCCGACTTTAGGGCAGTGTTGTTTCACTGCTAGGACATAAGCCCCTTGTAATCTTTCTTTGAGTATGTAACAAAATCCTCTCTCTCACTCTCTTAAACTGGGTTACACAGCTTCAGCCAGCAATTCGGCTGTCGTCTTCGGCAGTAAAACTAAATTGACAATGTGATGATGACTCATGATAAATCCAACTGGGGAGCGAGCGGACTCCTTATGGATTCTTCGAGTCGCCTGTTCGGGAAAATCCTGGCCGAGTCGCGTGCACGCATCAGGCCTGCATTCATAAATAAAATAGAAACCCAGAAAGCTGGCTTTCATGGAAACGACTGCCATGGAGTCAGGCTAGGAAATGCCTGAATCCCCAACTCCCCATTCCGCCAGGTGCCGACGGTTTAAGATAGTTCGAATCATTGAGGCAGATAGATATGCGGTGTAGTCGAGGCATTGGTCGCATCTAGACGTTTAGATGCGTCCAAGGTGGAGGTTGCTACTACTCAACGCGACACGTCAATCTGGTAGTGATGCACGTGTAACAGTAAATTACAGTTTAGACTGCCGTTCGTTAGCTTCTTCTTAGCTCATCTTTTCATGGAGCACTAGAGGCATATTTCCCCCTGCCCTGCTCTGCCTTGCCCTCCTCTGTCCTGCCCAGCCCTGCCGTTTCTGCTCAGGTGATTCTACTAGATTATCTCTTTCCCCCCGTCAGCATGGCTTTATTCCATCGGGAACTGCTGCCACCGGAGTCTCCTCTTCAGTTGGATGAGCTAAGACAGCAAGCGATCACCATTGCTGCGCACATGGTGGAAACGCATTCCAAGCTCAGCAGCGACGAGGAGTGCTTATTTGAGTACGCTCGCTTTCTGCTGCTCAAGACTTGGATGAAGGATGGTAGCATGCCCGCAATGTTGGCGCCCTCGGGAATTGTGAAAGAGGTGCGAGGGGGAAGAGGATGGGGCCTGGGGAACTTGGTCGCCGACAGTACACATCCAGTCATTACCACAAGCTTTCTACGCGAAAGGAGAAAAATGAACAGGTTAAACGTAGCGGGTAGGATAGGCAGCAAATAAATGTTTTCAAGCTGTTTCGCGCGTCAATGATCAGGAACGGTGGAAATCCGTAACACTTTCTGTAAATTTACTCCTGCTCGAATTTGGTCGAATAGGCAAAAAGAAGTGTAAAAAAACAAATAAACAATTACCCACTGACAGGCCATAATCATAAGCGACTTTTAATCGAAGGTTTTTAAACTTCGATACAGTCTGTCACAGTCACAGTCTTGTGTAGGAGTGGCAACACCATGCGAACTGAAGCCTATTTGTCGCTGTTTTATGTCTGGTTTGTGTCTGGAGACCCACCTCCTGGGGTGCAAGTCCTTTCACAACTTAATAAGTGCAACTGTGCAGGTCGTCAAGAGTGGTGGATTAACCATTCGCTCATATGATTCAGCCAAAGCTTGTTCTTTTTATGCCCTTCCTATCACTGTAGGGCGAGTCCCTCTTTGCCTATTTGGCAAACCCCCTGGACTGTAACACATACATCTGATCGATATGACCGAATGGTTAAAACACCACTCTTAACAATAACGAGGGACTGCAAGCATAATGAGATTAAAAATCATGAACACCCCAGATTACCCATATTTTTGAACAAACACCCTCAGTCACCTACCATATTATTTATGATTTATTATGTATTGTGTAGTATGTATTATTTAATATTTCTTATTTACCGGTATGATTTATGATTTATTATATATGTCTGTGCTGTCTGTGCTGTCTATGCTGCGTGTCCTGCTGCCTGTGCTGCCTGCCTGCCTGCCTGCCTGCCTGCCTGCCTGCCTGCCTGCCTGCCTGCCTGCCTGCCTGCCTGCCTGCCTGCCTGCCTGCCTGCCTGCCTGCCTGCCTGCCTGCCTGCCTGCCTGCCTGCCTGCCTGCCTGCCTGCCTGCCTGCCTGCCTGCCTGCCTGCCTGCCTGCCTGCCTGCCTGCCTGCCTGCCTGCCTGCCTGCCTGCCTGCCTGCCTGCCTGCCTGCCTGCCTGCCTGCCTGCCTGCCTGCCTGCCTGCCTGCCTGCCTGCCTGCCTGCCTGCCTGCCTGCCTGCCTGCCTGCCTGCCTGCCTGCCTGCCTGCCTGCCTGCCTGCCTGCCTGCCTGCCTGCCTGCCTGCCTGCCTGCCTGCCTGCCTGCCTGCCTGCCTGCCTGCCTGCCTGCCTGCCTGCCTGCCTGCCTGCCTGCCTGCCTGCCTGCCTGCCTGCCTGCCTGCCTGCCTGCCTGCCTGCCTGCCTGCCTGCCTGCCTGCCTGCCTGCCTGCCTGCCTGCCTGCCTGCCTGCCTGCCTGCCTGCCTGCCTGCCTGCCTGCCTGCCTGCCTGCCTGCCTGCCTGCCTGCCTGCCTGCCTGCCTGCCTGCCTGCCTGCCTGCCTGCCTGCCTGCCTGCCTGCCTGCCTGCCTGCCTGCCTGCCTGCCTGCCTGCCTGCCTGCCTGCCTGCCTGCCTGCCTGCCTGCCTGCCTGCCTGCCTGCCTGCCTGCCTGCCTGCCTGCCTGCCTGCCTGCCTGCCTGCCGTCCTGCCTTCCTGCTGCCTGCCGTCCTGCTTGCCTGCCTGCCTGCCTGACTGTCTGCCATGTCATGTCATGTTGTTACATACCTGGGGAGGCCAAATAGTCTAAAAGGACCTGCCCAACAGTCACAAATCACATAGCAAATATATAATACTGTAACTTTATTATCCTAAATGAGGCTGGCGACGGGATAAATCACCACCCATGACATGCTACTATTATTATCTCTGATCAAGATGACCAGACAGTAATATGATATATGGTTTAAACACAATTATCAAGATGACTAGACAGTAATAGAATACATATGATACGGTAAACACCATGATCAACATGCATTAGCCAGCTTCACCACAGCATGCCTCAAAACGCTTCAGAACCTCCATTACAAATGTACTGCTAATACAATGTGAGCGATTCTGATCTGCTCCTCTGCTCCTTGCTTCACTGTCTAGTTTCTTGATTGATTAGGCTTATTACTTTGTCTTCCAAAATGATTGTCTGGGGTTCAGTTCACCAATGCTTTTTTTTAAGCCCTTGCCATCACGATTGGGCAAGTCCCTTTAGCCTATTTGGCCTACCCCTGGACTGTAACATACATACATTACTTTGTCTTCCAACCATCTGAACCAAGTGACTGTATTCCGTACTCAGGTGTGTGGTGCAGTAGCGGTCTAGTACTTTCTCCCTTGCTTCACAGCCTAGTCGATTAATTAATTGGGCTCATTATTAATAGTCAGCTAAATAATGGTTGGATAGATGTGTGGATCAGGCTTGTCTTGGCCCAACAATGGCCTGCCTATGATAATCTAACGTAATAATCATCACAATAAAGATGCGTGGCCCTGATATAGTTATGTATGATAGAATGGGCTAACTACTAGTTTACCAAAGGAGAAAAATAGTTTACAGCTAAAGGGGCGTAGTGTTAAGGGGACCCCCCATTACGCCGCGTTTACCATAGCACCACCAAGTAAAACAGTGTCCAGCTGTGATTCAGGTCTATGTATGCTGCAGTCCAAGGGGTAGCCAACTAGGCTAGGGGGTATTGCCCAACCTCAACCGAGATAATTGTAGACTACTAGGAGGGGCCATCATATAAGAAGCACTCAATGTCCTGCCCCCCAGTAATGAGAATGCCTGATGGGGCGTGGTTTTAAGGGAGCCCCTTTTGTACAGCGGTAGAGAGCGGGCTGCTACTTTACCTGGACAAAGCTACCATAGCGGTTGACAGCAACCGCGAACACTGAAGCGCACTCTAAGGGATTCGAACCCAGCACCTTCATCGTTTTTCGGAGCTCAACCATTGAACCATTCGTCAAAACGTGTTTCGAAATGAGGATTCCTGTACCCCAAACAATTGCAAGGACACGACGAAGGACATGAGATCACGGCCAGTCTGGAGCCAGAGTTGCCAGAGTTGTCCCAGTCTGGAGGGCGGTATGGTTATGACCCCGTTAGGCGAAGGTCACGCCAACGGGAGTTCGAGCCCCACTGCCGGAAGACAGTGGGCGTACCGCGTCCGTTCTTTCGAGGGCGGTGGTGTTCCACTGCCAGGGCAAGTGCCACTTGTAATATTTATTTTAATCACGCACTACCGTTTACAAATTATTAGGTAGATCGTGACCATCTATAATTAATTTCGTCTGTGAATATGTCATAATAACACAAATCTCTGCTGCTCATTCAATGCTGATTCAGGTCTGGCACGCCCACATGTTGCACCCCCACCTGTGCATGCGTTTGTGTGAGCAACTAGTAATTAAGCATGTATGTGAATATGTCATAATAATATAAACCTCTGCTGCTCATTCAATGCTGATTCAGGTCTGGCACGCACACATGTTGCACCCCCACCTGTACATGCGTTTGTGTGAGCAGCTAGGCATGGGGGACATTGCTCACGACCCAGATACAGCTACGGACATCGGCGGCCACAAGAAGCGCCTTGCAAGGACTACCACATTGTACGCAGCATTGTTTGGGGAGGAGGCTGGGCGCCTGTGGCATGAGGATGCAGGGCGCGAGCTTGTGTCACTGCCCGCAGTCAAGCTGGAGGCCGGCATTGCAACACACAGGGGGGATGAAATCACACGCAGATTGCTGGGCAGTGTAACTGCCAAAGCAGCCCAGACCAAGATGGACGTATGTGGGGAGGAGGAGCTATGGGTGGTTGTTGTAACAATTACTGGTAAAATAGTCACCGTATATGCTCCTGCACTAGGCACCATCGATCTGTTGAAGTCGAGGATACAAGACCGCCAAGGTATTCCGCCAGATCAGCAAATAATCTACTTTGTTGGCAAAGAACGAGAGGATGGCAAGACCTTGGGTGATTATAACATTGTGAATGAGGCCAGGGTACATCTCGTGACCAAATTTAAAGGGTGCTAGCTGGCGCTTTGGTGATTACAATGTTGTGAATGAAGAAGCCAAGGTACATCTCGTGACCAAATTTAAAGGGTGCTAGCTGGCGCTTTGGTGATTACAATGTTGTGAATGAGGCCAGGGTACATCTCGTGACCAAAGTTAAAGGGTGCTAGCTGGCGCTTTGGTGATTACGATGTTGTGAATGAGGCCAGGGTACATCTCGTGACCAAATTCAAAGGGTGCTAGCTGGCGCTTTGGTGATTACAATGTTGTGAACGAAGAAGCCAAGGTACATCTCGTGACCAAATTTAAAGGGTGATAGCTGGACCTTGTGGATGATCACAACATCGTGGATGAAGCCAGGGTACATATCGTGACAAAATTTAAAGGGTGCGAGCTGGCGCTTGCATACAATGCATGTGTATATCCTACCCTATCTATTATAAGGAGATTCATGTTTGCTTCAGTAGTGTCTGTTGGGGTCGGCCAAGGTATTCCTACAGATCAGCAAATAATATATTTTGTTAGCAAAGAACTAGAGGATGGCAAGACCTTGGGAGATTACAACATGGTGAATGAGTCCAGGGTACATCTCGTGACCAAATTTAAAGGGTGCTAGCTGGCGCTTGGGTGATTACAACATTGTGATTGCAGCCAGGGTACATCTCACGACCAAATTTAAAGGGAGCTAGCTGGCGCTTACATACAATGCATGTGTGTACCCTACCCTATCTTCACACACTGGGGCCAAGCTGTCAAAAAGCTTCTCCAGATTCTGCAGCTCAGCACCATATGGCAGCAGGGTACTACATTTTGTTAAATTGGCCAGCGCTTAAAGCGCACAAACGTCAAATTGGTTAGCGATTTGCAGGGCACAAAGCTCAAAAACTGCGCTCTGCGCCCACAGGGGGTTGGAAAAACTGCGCGAAACGCGCAGTGGGGCTCAAAAAGCGTGCGCGAAATCGCGCTGCTGCGCGCGCTTTGTAGTACCCTGTATGGCAGGCTTGCATGCAGCTGCCACCCTGACTGGACTTCCCAGTGGGCTGAGATGGGTTTGGGCACCCAATTTTTACAGGCACACACTTGAGTTGCATCCAACTCTGCAATGTGGAGAAAAAAACTTGGTTTTCTTTTCGGCTGCCAGCAGCAGCTTCTGAGCGGCTCTCCTGTCTGAGCGGCTCTCCTGTCTGGCTATTCGGCCAAACTACAAGCAATCCAGTGAACCCAGAGGTAGACATAAACACCTTCGCAGCACTGCTGAATTAGTTTGGTTTTGGCCCTGGTGGCTTGTACAGGGAGCTGTATAGAAGCTGGAAAGAACGGAGTACAAAAACCTAGGAAAAAAGGGTGTCAAAAGTCCCCAAGATGGATTAGGAGATTGATACTTGCCCCAGTTATGTCTGTTGGGGGCAAGTATTAATCTGCTCGCTTTGTCTGTCCACCTTTCGAACTGCCACCCCTCTGAAATGTGAGGGATGTGGACCATGTACAGCGTATACAGCACCAGCAGAGACCTTATACCCCAAGGGGTATAGTGCCAACCCCTGATGGGGTGGTAAGTGGCACTGGCGATAAAAGCCAAAGGCAATACCAAAAGGCCGGTAATACAAGAATGTAGCAAAGAATTGCATACGAGTTAATGATGACTTCAGGAGGACCCCCTGCTCTGCTGCCTGAGACGCAACCAATTGTATAGCCTGCATCCTACGATGCAACGGATCCTTCCTTCTCGCCAACGGACACTCCCCACGTTGCGTCCTGCGACGCAACGGACTCTTCGACGTTGCGTCTGTGAATACAGGCCATTTCTGTTATATCAAGCTATTTGGGGTTTTTACAGGCTATTTCGAGTTTTAAGCACAACCAGACACCGTACTAGATGGTGCTAATGCAAGAATCTAGTTTTCCAATTCCAGCCCTATTTAGCTTTCCTTCAGTTTCTTGCATGCAGGCATCTTGCTTTAAACTTACAACTGATTCCAGCTATATTTCCTTCTGTTTCTTTCATGCATGCATCCTGCGCACAAAAATGAACATTGAACCTGAATTGGTGGATAAAAACTCCAGTATAAAGCTGGCCATGAATCCTGATTCCTTTGAAGGATGGAAATACTTAATTCAATTTGTAAAAAATGCGAGAATAATCGCACAAATAAATTATCATCCCAGATGAGATGATGAGTTAATTATATTGTATAATTAAATGATCACTGAAGCACGAACTCTGGGCCCCTGTTGATAAAATGATTGTTTGGGGCCAGTTCATCAATGTTTTTTCTTTTTAAGCCCTTCCTATCACGGTTGGGCAAGTCCCTGTAGCCTATTGCTGGTTGTTATATATATTGTATTTTCTGTGCTTATCTATATGCAGTGATTTTCCTTAGTTTTTTTTACTCAACCTTAATAATCGTCCAGGTCTGATTCCTAGACTATACTTCATCGTCTTCGAGTATATATAATCATATAACTATATAAGTCGAAATCGCAACCCAAAAGGAGGCAGTTGCGTCAAAAGCACAACCCAAAATGACAAAATGTAGTACCCTATGCAGGACTTGTGTTTGATATATACGGTAAATTGTATTTTCTGTACTTATCTATTCTTCACCGTCCTCGAGTATATATAGGCCAGTTTAAGTATACCTACTTTTTGTGGTAGGGCCACTACGTACTGCGGTAGTAGTGGTAGGTAGTCTAGTATAGTGGTAGGTAGTCTAGTAGTAGGGTAGTTGTAGTTTGTAGTAGCTATATATATATATATATATATATATATATACATATGTATGTAGCCACGAAGAGACATGTATATACATGCCATTCGCTTTGCAGTAGATATTCAAGACGAATGCACTACTGTAGTTAACAAACTTCACAGAGTTGGCTCGGGCTTCACAGAGCAGGACGCGGGTTTTTGGCGGAGCCCCCTCTTCAAGGGGGCGGGAGCCCCCATGTTTACCCATTTGTCCGTCCGACCGAAAAACGAAAAACTTGAAGCCCGACACATCAGCCAACGGCCAAATAACTAACTCGCTTTGGTCAGCTCCATCGTTGCCACCTTTCGTTTCGTTGCCAACACAATCCACCAATTTTACGCGTCGCTTGCGACGCTGCATAAGACTTGTTCAAAGTGGGATGGGTAGTAGCTTGTCAGAGCCTAGAATCTGCTGCTTTTAGTAAGCCAGTATGCCAAGGGAGCTGCCTAGAAGCTGCTGCTCTTAGTAAGCCAGTATGCCAAGGGAGCTGCCTAGAAGCTGCTGCTCTTAGTAAGCCAGTAAGCCAGAGGAGCTACCTAGAAGCTGCTGCTCTTAGTAAGCCAGTTAGCCCGGGGAGCTGCCTAGAAGCTGCTGCTCTTAGTAAGCCAGTAAGCCAGGGGAGCTGCCTATAAGCTGCTGCTCTTAGTAAGCCAGTAAGCCAGGGGAGCTACCTATAAGCTGCTGCTCTTAGTAAGCCAGTAAGCCAGGGGAGCTGCCTATAAGCTGCTGCTCTTAGAAGGCCAGTAAGCCAGGGGAGCTGTCTAGAAGCTGCTGCTCTTAGGAAGCCAGTAAGCCAGGGGAGCTGCCTAGAAGCTGTTGCTCTTCGGAAGCCAGTAAGCTTGGGGAGCTGCCTAGAAGCTGCTGCTATTATACGAAAATGCAAATATTTGGCAGGCCCCACCCCATTATGGAGAGCATTTCTGATTTTGACCCCCACAACTGCTGTACCTTACCTTGGCTCCTAGATCCTAATTTGGCTCCTAGATCCTTATTTGACCTTGGCTCCTAATTTGACTTTGGCTCCTAATTTGACCTTGGCTCCTAGATCCTAATTTGGCTTCCATAAATCTCCAGGCATGGCTATGGCACCAACGAACCATTGGAATTGGGATGGGGGGGGGGGGGGGGGGGGGGGGGGGGGGGGGGGGGGGGGGGGGCCAAGCTGTCTTCGATCTCTTTTGTAGGATTGGCGACGCCATTCAAACTGAATCCTCGGTGTCGCTGGCTTGTGTCGGGAGACCCACCTCCTGGGGTGGAAAAAAGTCGACACGGCAGATCTGCTGACGTCTCAACAGGCACAAGGGGGTAGTGAGGGTACTGATACAAATGTACTTCTAATGTAACTATATGGGAGGACTATTCCAATTCCAATTGTACCGTCGTGTGACAATTATTGTTACTGGGGACAGCTAGGGCCTTGAAGAAATAAAAATGCCACACACGCACACCCTGACGCACACACACAAACAGTCAGTTACACCCAGCGTCACCCGTACAGCCCATAGCCCCAGTAGCCCAACCTCCCCTCGGAAACTGACTGTCTGAAACGGAACTCGAAGTCAGTTGTGCGCTTTTGCGCCTCTCGTCGATCCTTAAGTACAACCCTTTACCTTGCGAGTTTCCTTGTGTGTCGCGTAACCAGCTGTCCGTCGGACTCGCACCTTCGTCTTCGATTGATCTTCCAGCTGAAGTTTGCGCCCCCCCCCCCCCCCCCCCCATCATTCTGCATTCTACTTAAGCATCTGCCACCATAATACACGATGAGCGAAATTCGGCAGCGTGCTGTCGCGAAAAAGAGCGATGTGTCGACAGTGGTGAAGGAAACTGAGGGGTTTCTAGACCCGAAGGCCACCACGACACAGGTCGGTTTTGGGGGTTAGGGGGAGGAGAGGGAATGAATGATGACAAGCGTGAGGTGTGGTAGGTCTAAGGAAAGAAGGGTGGGGGGTGGAGGGGTGGATGGAGTGAGGATGCCCATGAGATGTGGTAGGGCTGTGGAAATATGGGTGGGGGTGGAGGGGTGGATGGAGTGAGGATACACATGAGGTAGTTATATTAGTTGCTGTTCTCTATATGTGTGGAGGGAATGGCATTATGATATTATATGATATCATGTCATCATATGATATCATATGATGCCGGCAGTCTGTCTAGGCCAAAGTTGCCATTTGTATACAATATCATATGATGCACTTTGTATGATATCCTAAGATATCATACTCGCCTTCGGTTAACATCATATGATATGCCAGTCCCTATTTGTGTGTAGGAAATTCACGCAGACGTAGATGGTGCAGCAGACACCGGGGCTAAGCTCAATTTTGAGGAGCTAAGTCCTGGGCCAGAAGCTGAAGCAGGTGCTGAAGCCAAGCCAACTGAAGCCAAGCCAAGCCAAGCCAAACCAGAAGCAGGTGCTGAAGCCAAGCCAACTGAAGCCAAGCCAAGCCAAGCCAAACCAGAAGCAGGTGCTGAAGCCAAGCCAACTGAAGCCAAGCCAAGCCAAGCCAAACATGAAGCAGGTGCTGAAGCCAAGCCAACTGCTGAGCCTGGACCCAATGACTTCAACCCCAGACCTGAAGCAGAGGCTGAGGCCATGCCGGCCAAGCCACATCTTTTGACACGCGAGGCGAAGGCTGAACGACTGAGGTGAGGTGTTGGCCTGTAGGGGTGTGTGTGGGTGAGGGTGGTGTGTGTGTGGGTGGGGTGGGGGGGGGGAGGTGGGGGGGGGGGGGGAGAGGGTATTTGTGGCCTGCTGGGGCCAAATCAAGCTTACCACATATTTGGGTTTCTGGCTAGTTTTGGGCCATGGCGACGCGTCGCATGAAACATAAGTGTGGGTATTCGAGGCGTACTGTGGCCAAGCCAGTGGCCAAGCCATTTCTGACTTGTTTTGGGCCATGCAGCGACAGAATGGCGACGCGAAACACACAAACAAAAGTGTGGGTATTTGAGGCGAACGGTGGCCAAGCCAGTGGTATCGTATCTTTTTAGCCCTGCTGAGGCCAAGTCCAATATATGATACCGCCTGGTGGGGCGTGGTGTTAAGGGAGCCCATCGTACGCGGGTGGGGAGCGGTCTCCTACCTCAACTGGACAAGCTACCATTGCGGTTGACAACGACCTGCAACGCCAAGAGCGTAAAAAGTAAAAGCCAAGTCCGATAAACCACAACTTCTGAGCCGTTGAGGAAAAGTCTGTATTGGTTGTGTTGTTGGTTGGGTGACAGGATGGCTGTCTGGTTGGCTGGGAGGGAAAGGCCATCCATGGACTGCTGAGCAGCAACGTTGGATTGGCTTGTTGCTTTCTTGTGGGTTTTCCATGTTTTCATGTTTTTTTGTTTTTAACGTTTTTCATCTTTGTTTTATGTTCTTCATGCTTTATATGTTTTATTCATGCTTTTTCACGGGTGGCCATCAAAACGTATGTGGGGAGGCGCACGCTGTTAATCGTCTCCGATTTGGTTGTAGACCCCGAAACAGTTGAAAAAAGTGAAAAAGTGTCAGGGGGCTGAGATATGGTAGGGTCCCAAAGGGGGGGGGGGGGGAAAGAGGGGGTCGAGGCCGATCTCAAATTTTCTTCACAACTTCTTCGTCTGTGGCCAGAATCGGACGTGCCGCACACCATCGAAAACGCCTCGATGAAAGCGTTACGAATCTTCAGTCGTTGCTCGATTAGACCCAGGGTGTAATTAAGTGGATGTACTGGAAGGTACATCCAGTCTGGACGCCAACCAGAACTTCACTACCAGCCGACAACTTCCCGACTTAGCAGTTGGAAGCTTAAGCAACAGGAATCTGCGCTTGCTTACAGCAACAGATGAAAATAAAGGTCAAGGTCAAGGCCAGGGCTGAGGCCGAGGCTAGAGCAGCCCAGGCTAAATCGCCCACAACTCGAGCCGAGGCGCCTTCCGCACCCGAGCCCTTGACGACAATTTGCAATATCTGCAATGCCGTGGTCCAGTGCCCGCCCAGCAACAAGGCAAGCCTTAAGTCGCACCAGGCCAGCAAGTAGTGCATGGCAGCCAAGGCGTCCAAGTCTGGCATTTTCTCCCTTTCCAAGTTCTTCAAGCCAGTGTCTGGTGTTCCACCAGCTGCTATATCGCTAATACTAATGCAACATAAGCGCAAATGTAGCTGAACTTTACTTGGATCAGGCTAGACAAATAGTGTACTTTATGCGGGTGTCGGGTCGATGGAGGGGTGTTTCACTGCCTGAGACCCCTTTGGCCCCACACCGTTCTTTCTCATGAGACTCCTCTGACCGGCCTCTGACTGATGTTATTTATGAACTACACCTGAACTACACTTAGTACAAAATGTAAATGCAGATGAAACTCACTAGTTGCGGCTGAGTTGCAGCTTACCTATTGTTACCGGAGTTACTTTGTGAGTGTGTGTGTGTGTGTGTGTGTGTGTGTGTGTGTGTGTGTGTGGTGTGTGTGTGTGGGGGGGGGGGGGGGTAGTTGTGCTAGGGTGGCTGTGGTGGTGGGACAGGGGTCGCTTATACACTTGTACATAAGCCAAACCAAGTTTTAAGATGACTAACTGATAGAGCTCGACGTGAGGGTCAGTATGCACCTAACTTTCATTACATAATTATTATTGTGAGGAAGATATTGGCCTTTTAAGCCAATGGGGTGGGGGGGGGGGGGGGGGGGTTAAGGGCATTTGTGTTTGTTTGTGTAGTTTTATGTATTTTTTGTGTTTTTTTTTTTTTTTTTTTTTTATCGTTTTGTTTGTGTTTGTTGTGGGGTTTTGCTGGCGGTGGGCGTGTGGGTGTTTGTTTGGTGTTGTCCTGGCCCCAACCCCACTTCATCTCGTGTTTGTCCCCCCCTCCTTCTTGCTGGCCCTGCTTTTTCATGCTTCATGATTTTTCCCGTTTCCCCGTGTCTTTTCCCTCGCTGCTCTCCTTGCTGCTTTTCTTGTTTTTTTGTTTTTCCCTTTTTCTGCCCTTTTTCCCTGTTTTTTTCATGCCTGCAGGAGGTGTCAAGGCCTCCATTCGTTTTACTTCTCCCGATCAATTTTTCTGATAATGAGGCTGTAATGGCATGTAACATGGCGATATTATGAGACATTTTCCAGGTCATTTTGAGCACCTTCTTAAGGGGGGGGGGGGGGGGGGGCGCCCTCCTCGGTTTTCGTCTTTCTAACTTTTTCCTCACCTCCCAAATGACATTCTGAGACCACCCAAGAGTAGGCCTTGACAAGAGCAGTCCATTGGGAACACTTTAGACCTTGTACAATAAGTGTCTACCCCTTGGGTGGGTGAATGGGTGGGTGGATGGGTGGATAAATGGGTGAGTGGGTGAGTGAATGGGTAAGTGGGTGAGTGAATGGGTGACTATCAGAATCCCTGTGTGGGAATTCTGAGGATGCTATTGTGTGCGCCATATTGTAACCCCCCAGAATCCATATCTAAGTTTTTCAAAAAAGGGGTATTTCAATTTAGGTGTGTGTGTATGGGGGGGGGGGGGGAGGGGTCAGCCAGGGGGTCAGCCCTCCTCAGGTTTTTTAGGGATAGGTGTCCCCCCTTTTTTTAGGGATAGGTGTCCCCCCTTTTTTTAGGGATAGGTGGTCCCCCCTTTTTTTTAGGGATAGGTGTCCCCCCCTTTTTTAGGGATAGGTGTCCCCCCTTTTTTTTAGGGATAGGTGTCCCCCCCTTTTTTTTAGGGATAGGTGTCCCCCCTTTTTTGTATACTCCCGATGTCTGGCATGTTTCGGCCAACTCTGTGCTGCTCACTGTTTTATCCAATTCGAATTCCTAGTGAAGTTTGTAGTAGATGGGGTGGGATTGTCACATGTTTTTTCGGCCAACTCTGTGCTGCTCACTGTTTTATCCAATTGCTAGTCCCCCACTGTGCCCACGGAATCCAGAGAGCTTACTAAGCGGCTCAGGCAGTTTGATATCAAATATTTTTAGGGCTTACTACTTACTAGTAGGGAGCGGCATATCATATGATGTTGACCAAAGGCGAGTACGATCCTATATATAATAGCGCGCTGTCCGTCACGGGTTTAGCCGCTTTTGTCTCAGGAAGTCGGGCTTTTGGTTTCAGTGGTTTCGGATCTCGATTTTCCGAGACCTGTCGCTGACGTGGCCACGGGGGTCCTCCCGACGCCGACAGCCGTCGGTACGACGGGCTCAGATGCTAGTATCATATGGAAGCTGATATACGGAGCCCAAAATGCAAATTGCAAAATGCAAGCGAACGGGCAGGCTGTGACAGTATGGTATGGTATGGTATGGTATGGTATGGTATGGTATGGTATGGTATGGTATGGTAATGGTATGTATGGTATGTATGGTATGGTATGGTATGGTAGGGTATGTATGGTGGGGATGGTTGGTATGGTATGGTATGGTATGTATGGTATGGTATGGTATGGTATGGTATGTATGGTATGGTATTCTGGTATGGTAGGGTATGGTGGTATGGTATGGTTGGTATGGTCTGGTATGGTATGGTTGGTTGGTATGGTGGTATGGTAGGTCTGTTTGGTATGGGTGTATCTGGTCTGGTTTGGTTGGTATGGTCTGTATGGTGGGTATGGTATGGTATGGTATGGTGCAATGGTATGGTAGGTATGGCATTTTCTGGCATGTATGGCATGGTCTGGTATGGTGATGGCATGGTCTGGTCCTGGTATGTATGGTATGGTAGGGTATGGTAATGGGTATGGTAAGGGTATGGTATGTCATGGCATGGCCTGGTATTGGGTATGGTATGGTATGGGATGGTATGGTATGGTATGGTATGCATGGTTGGTATGCATGGTATGGTTGGCAGGTCAGGTACTGTATGTTAATGTGTATGGCAATGGTATGGTATGGTAACGGCGATTGATGTATGTCATTGGTTATGGTTGGTATGGCATGGTATGGCATGGTAGGCATGGCTGGTATGGTCTAGGTATGGTATTTTAGGTATGGTAATGGTATGGTTGGCATTGCATGGCATGCTAGGTAGGCATGGTATGGTTATGTATTGTTATGGTATGTGGTATGGTATGGTATGGCATGGCATGGCATGGTATGGTATGGTATGGTAATGGGTTTATGGCATGGTATGGTATGGTATGGCATTGTATATGGTATGTATGGTATGGTATGTATGGTATGGCATGGTATGGTATGGTATGGTAAGGTATGGTATGGCATGTATGGTATGGTTATGTATGGTATGGTATGATGGTATGGCATGGTATGGTATGGCATTGTATGGTATGGCATGGTATGGCATGGCATGGCATGGCATGGTATGGTATGGCATGGCATGGCATGGCATGGTATGGTATGGTATGGTATGGTATGGTATGGTATGGCATGGCATGGTATGGTATGGTATGGCATGGCATGGCATGGTATGGTATGGCATGGTATGGCATTGCATGGTATGGTATGGTATGGTATGGCATGGTATGGTATGGTATGGCATGGTATGGTATGGTATGGTATGGTATGGTATGGTATGGTATGGTATGGTATGGTATGGCATGGTATTTTATGGTATGGCATGGTATGGCATGGTATGGTATGGCATGGTATGGTATGGTATGGCATGGCATGGCATGGCATGGCATGGTATGGTATGGTATGGTATGGTATGTATGGCATGGTATTTTTATGGTATGGCATGGTATGGCCATGGTATGGTATGGCATGGTATGGTATTGTATGGGTATGGTATGGTATGATGCATGGTATGTATGGTTATGCATGGTATGGTATGGTATGGTATGGTATGGTATGGTATGGCATGGTATGGCATGGTATGGTATGGTATGGTATGGCATGGTATGGTATGGTATGGCATGGTATGGTATGGCATGGTATGGTATGGCATGGTATGGTATGGTATGGTATGGTATGGTATGGTATGGTATGGTATGGCATGGCATGGTATGGCATGGTATGGTATGGCATGGTATGGTATGGCATGGTATGGTATGGTATGGCATGGTATGGCATGGTATGGTATGGTATGGTATATGTACTAAGGAATAAGGGTTTGGACATCATATGACTCTCTTTGGCAGAATGGACTGTTGCAATGGCTAAGTGTCGGATCCTGTGCTGTCACACAGGCCCATTCAACTCCACCCCTCGTCATGAGGCATAATGTTTTTTTTATTAGAGAGGTCCAATTGACATGGATGCTGGGGACTGAGAATTCATACATGCTTGCTTTTTTGATAGGGGCATAACATTTATTTATTTGCTGTTGAACCATGGGGTGGTTGGTGGTTGGTGGTGGGTGGTGGTTAGTGCTGTTGAACCATGGTGTGGTTGGTGGGTGGTGGTTATTCCTGTTCAACCATGGGGTGGTTGGTGGTTAGTGCTGTTGAACCATGGGATGGTTGGTGTTTGGTGGTTATTCCTGTTGAACCATGGGGTGGTTAGCCCCAGTGACTTGATCCACACGCACAAAGACAAGCCACGTCAACCGCTGTTGGAAAAGAAACGGGTCATTGACATCATACTGTCGGAGTTGCATAATTCAGGGGTAATTAATTTAATTGGTGGTTGGCCTCAGTGCAATCAAACGGGCTGGACACCTCAACCTCACGCCTTGTAATAAGGCGTACTATTTATTTATTTATTTATGTATGTATGCAGATGCATGTATTTATTTTTTTATTTTTTATTGTTTTGTTTGTTTTATTTGTTTGTTTATTTATGTATTTATGTATTTATCTATTTATTTATTTATTTGTTTATTTGATTGTTCATTCATTTATTCATGTATGTATATATTCATGTATTTATTTATTCATGTATATGAGATAGATATTTATTTATTTATTCATTTATTTATTTATTTATTTATTTATTTATACATTATGAAATTATTAATTTATTTATTTATCTATTTATCTATTTACATCTCATATTAGTGTATTTATTTATTTATTTATTCATTTGTTTATTTATTTATTTAAACCCTGGTCATTTCCTTCCTGCGCAGGCTGATTAGGGAGGTCCTATCGTCAAAGGAGGAGGGGGGAAATTCGTCATACATGCTTGCTTTCTTGAAAGGGGCTTAACATTCATTAATTTGCTGTTGAACCATGGGCTGGTTGGCCCCAGTGCAAGCAAACAGAATGGCCCCCTCAACCTATCGCTTTGTGATAACTGATAAGGCGTGCTATTTATATATTTATTTATTTATTTATTTATTTATTTATTTATTTATTCATTTTTTTATTTATTTATTTTAAACCTGGTCATTTCCTTCCTGCGCAGGGTGATTAGGGAGGTCCTATCGTCAAAGAAGCAGGGGGAAAATTCGTCATACATGCTTGCTTTCTTGATAGGATCTCTGCCAGCAGGCATGGTTGGCTTGATCTTCTGTGCTTTGTCCACATCCATCATGTACACCATGTATAGCGCACAAGAGTCGAACGTTTGCCTAGCTTGTGCCACCTTAGTGAGCGTGAGCGGAGGCCTCACACTGCCGATGTCCTTGCTAGCTGCTGCAGGGCTCATCCACCTACAGGGTGAGTTACGCCCACGCCAGCGCTCTTGCCCATGCCCACACACTTGCCAACCCCCACCCCCATTCCCATCCCCACGCCCACACCCATCCCCACGCCCACGCCCTTGCCCACCCCCACAACCATGTCCACTGCCGATGTCCTTGCTAGCAGCTGCAGGGCTCATCCACTTACAGGTTGAGTTACGCCCATGCCCACGCCCTTGCCCACCCCCATTCCCATCACCACGCCCACACCCACACCCACACTCACACCCATGCCCACTGCTGATGTCCTTGCTAGCAGCTGCAAGGCTCATCCACATATAGGGTGAGTTACACCCATGCCCACGCCCATTCCCATCCCCAAGCCCACACCCATGCCCACACCCATGCCCACACCCATGCCCATCCCCAAGCCCACACCCATGCCCACACCCATGCCCACACCCATGCCCATCCCCAAGCCCACACCCATGCCCACACCCATGCCCACACCCATTCCCATCCCCAAGCCCACACCCATGCCCACACCCATGCCCACACCGACCCCCATTCCCATCCCCATGCCCACGACCATGCCCACACCCATGCCCACGCCCATGCCCATGCCCACGCCCACAGGCATGCCCACCCCCACACCCACACCCACTGCTGATGTCCTTGCTAGCAGCTGCAGGGCTCATCCATGTACAGGGTGAGTTACGCCCACGCCCTTGCCCACCCCCATTCCCATCCCCATGCCCACACCCATGCCCACGCCCACGCCCATGCTAGCCCCACAACCATGCCCACTGCCGATATCCTTGCTAAGGGCTGCAGGGCTAATCCACGTACAGGGCGAGTTACTGATTTGACATGTATGTATGCACTTTGCATGTATGTATCTTGACTGATTTTACTGGTTTTACTTTTTACTTCTTACTGGGTTTCATGTGTTTACTTTTTACTGGGTGTTACTAGGCTTTACGGGTTTTACGGGGTTTACTTTGTATGGATCTCCATCGCTACCTTATCCAATATTAAAATGCATCTCCATTGGTGACTAATTAATTATTTAATTATTTATTGATTATTTAAGTATTGAAGTATTTAATTCATTATTAATTATCTAATTCATTATTTAATTAATCATTTAACTAATTATTGGTCTATTGGGAAAGATGGTTTATACCTTTGAACTCCAGTCCAGTGGAACAATCAAATTCTACAAAAATGCTTAACATCAGTTCAACCCGGTTCAACATATAAATACTAAGATTTTGATTTTATCAGAGCTTGAGGATTAGGCACCAATGGATCAGTGATTTTTTCAGAATTGTTGAGGCCATTTTGGTAGCCACAAGTGGGGACACACATGCACACACACAGTCACACACACACCCTCACCCCACTCCAAGACTGACAAGTGGTGACCCAATCCTCGCGGTAGCACAGTCTCTAGAGGCGAGAAGCGCTCCTTTCTTAAGGGGGGTACGGGGGGCATAGCCTCCCAGGATTGTTTTTTTTGGGGGGGGGGGGGGGGCTTAGAAAACATGCATTTTGTAAAGGTTTGATTAGGGCATTCAGGGCCTGAATGCCCTAATCAAATATTTGCAAAATGCATGAGGGCATTCAGGCCCTGAGGACATTCTCAGAGTTTCAGGATTAGGCACCAATGGATGAAAGGATGTACTTCCTAGCTTATTCGTTCTGCGAAACCAAATAAACCCAACATAGTAGCATTTCTCCAGTATGTACGGTACATGCAAACGGGAGGGTTCCTTCAATCTCACGTCCTGTGGCAGCTTGTACTATTTTTTAATTTTAACTTTTCCGAGCATATTGCGTTTGATGACCAAATGACAAAACAACAACAAATTACAAGTTATAAGTTACTTTATTCACGTACGTCAGAACGCCAGCAAGCCTATATATTTCCTAGCTTATCGCGTTCCATGACCAAAATATTAATTGACAAAAAAACAAAATTGACAAGTCCCAGGTTACTTAATTCACGAAAGTCAGAAATTCAGCAAGCCGATATACTTCCTAGCTTATTGCGTTCCATGACTAGATGACAAAAAACATAAAGCTACAAGTTCTAAGTAACTTAATTCACTATTACAGTCAGAACGTCAGCAAGCCAATATAGCTTATTGCGTTCCATGCCTAGATCACAAAATGACACAAACAAACAAGTTATAAGTCACTTAATTCACGTAAGTCTGAACACCAGCAAGCCGATATATTTCCTAGCTTATTGGAGGTATGTATTTTTACTGGTTTTATTGGGTTTTACTGATTTAATTGCGTTTTAGTGGTTTTACTGGTTTTACTTATCACGTGTGTATTTTCACAGCCCAGAGGTAACCAAATAGGCTAGAGGGACTTGCCCAATATTCAAACAGGATAGGCAGTTTAAAAAAACGAGCATTGGTGACCTGAACCCAACAAATCGTGAACGGCGGGGGCCGGGAGTTCGTACTATGCAGTTAATTGAACATATGAGGTTTAGGGTTTAGGATAATTTATTTAATTGAACATATGAGGTTTAGGATAACATATGGGGTTTATGTAGGGGCCGGCATATCATATGAATATATGATGCTGACCAAAGGCGAGTATGATATCATATGATGACATTGCTTCATGCATTCATATGATATTGTATATAAATAGGGATCGGCGATATGATATCATATAATGCCGGCGGTCTGACTAGGTAACTTTGGACTGGGGCATCATTTAATATGATATCATGTCATCATATGATATCATATGATGCCGGCGGTCTGACTAGGTAACTTTGGACTGGGGCATCATTTAATATGATATTAAATCATATGATTTTTTATGATATCATATGATATCATACTAGTATTTTGTCCACATCATATGATTCGCCGTTCCCTATATATAAATGGTAACTTTGGCCTAGTCAGACTGCTGTCATTATATGCTGACATGATCTTATATGATGGCATGATGACACATGATTTCATATTGCCGTTCCCTAGGTATATGAGTATGCCGTAGTTGAGTAGGTGGTTGCCCTATGGCAGCCTGCGCCCTGTCCAGGCTGTTCAACAGGTGTTCAGGGTGTTAAACACCTATCTATGTACATCAATGATTGTTGAACAGGGTTTTAACGCCCAGAAAACTTTTTAACAACCTGAACAGGTGCAGGCTGACGTAGGGTTGGCCCCAGTGCGAGCAAACTGGCTGCCCCCATCAACCTCATGCCTGGTAACAAGGCGTTTCGTGTATTTTTTATGTATGCCATATTCGCGTTCCCCCCTTCCAATAGGATGTACTTGGAGTACTTCTGAGTTGTTTGTTATCATCTTATTCCTATTTGGTTACCCTGGACTGTAACAATAAAATACATGAAAGCAGGAATAAATACATAAATAAGAATAAATACAAAAATACATGAATGCAGGAAAAATTACGTAAATAAAAATAAATACAAAAATACATGAATGCAGGAATAAATACATAAATAACAATAAAAACAATAAATACATGAATGCAGGAATAAATACATAAATAAAAATAAATACAAAACTACTTGTATGCAAGAATAAATATCTCATAAATAAGAATAACTACAAAAATACTTGAATGCAGGAATAAATACATAAATAACAATAAATAAAGGTATACTTGAATGCAGGAATAAATACATAAATGACAGTAAATACAAAAATACATGAATGCAGGAATAAATACATAAATAACAATAAATACAAAAATACACGAATGCAGGAATAAATACATAAATAACAATAAATACAAAAATGCTTGAATGCAGGAATAAATACATAAATAACAATAACTACAAAAATACTTGAATGCAGGAATAAATACATAAATAACAATAAATACAAAAATACATGAATGCAGGAATAAATGAATACATCACTACATCACTACATCAATAACAATAAATAACAATAAATACAAAAATACATGATTGCAGGAGATGACTGGGTACTTAACGTGCTAGCACTCCCCGCCATGGCGATGGCTCTGATGCTGCTTGGAATGCTGGAATAAATAAATACACCAAAAACAATAAATAACAATAAATACATGAATGCAGGAGATGGATGGGTACTTCGCGTGCTAGCACTTCCCGCCATGGCGATGGCTCTAATGATGCTTGGAATGCTGGCGCATGTAACATGCTTCTACGTAGCACACACCTAGGGGCTGGGGCTGGGAATGCTGGGGCATGTAACATGCTGGGGCTGGGAATGCTGGGGCATGTAATATGCTGGGGCTGGGGCATGTAACATGCTGAGGCTGGGAGCCCCTGGGAATGCTGGGGCATGTAATATGCTGGTGCTGGGGCATGTAACATGCTGGGGCTGGGAATGCTGGGGCATGTAATATGCTGGGCTGGGGCATGTAACATGCTGGGGCTGGGGCTGGGAATGCTGGGGCATGTAACATGCTGGGGCTGGGGCATGCAACTTGCTGGGTCTTGGAATGCTGGGCATGTAACATGCTGGGGCTGGGGCTGGGAATGCTGGGGCATGTAACATGCTTCTACGTAGCACACACGTAGGGGCTGGGGCTGGGAATGCTGGGTCATGTAACATGCTGGGGCTGGGAATGATGGCTCTTATGATGCTTGGAATGATAGCGCATGTAACGAGCTTCTACGTGCGGTTGCCAGGGTACTTTAAACGGACCCCAGGGGTTGCATCCTGGGACGCACCCTAATTCGGTAGGATGCGTCCTGGGATGCACCCAATTTGGGAGGTTGCGTCCTGGGACGCAGTTATATTATGAGGCTGCGTCCTACTATCAACATAAGCCCTAGCCACAGAAATGGAGTGGTGGTGGGCCAATCAACTGATGGGTGAGACGCAACCAACATCCTGTAACTGCGTCTGCGACGCAACCAACATCATGAACCTGTGTCTGGGGCGCAACGGACCCTCCCATGTTGCGGCTGCGACGTAACGGACCCTTCCCATGCTGCGTCCAGTGACGCAGGACGATGCGTCCTGCACTACCCTGACGGTAGCACGTACATAGGTTTTTAAAGGATCTATTAGGGAGTTATCGCGGATGCTCAATTCATCGATTCTTAGGTTTAGTAGTTTTCTTAATTTTCCTGAAAGCTTCAAGTCTTAGCTGTCTACCCTTAGCAAGCAAGCAAGCAAGTCAACCCTTCAAGTCTTAGCTGTTTAGCAAGTCAACCCTTAGCAATCTAATTTATTGGGGAGTTTTTGGTCAGTGTTTTTACTTTCAGTTCCAAGGAGCAGCTGCTAGGCAGCTCCCCTGACTGTCTATTCAGTCAAACTTGGGGCAACTTCGAGCACCTTGAAGCTGACATAATCAGCTGTCCAGAACTGCTGAATTAGTTATGTCAGGCCAAGTCGTCGGCTCAAGGAGCTACCTAAGTGCCTAGAAGCTGCTACGAAAAGCCACTACCGTGCTTCCACGTAGCACACACATGGTGAGGCTTGTGACATGGATTTTGAAGTCAATTTTATTTAACATAGCTGACGTTCACGAGCTCAGGCTTGGTTGGTACCGTAGTATCAGCTGTGACTGACAGGTCGAGGGTTCGAAGTTAAATATTATTTACCAGGAAGGGCAATAAAAGAAACAAGCACTGCTGAACCGAAAGTCATGTTATATTTAATAGTTTAGTTATTATTATACAAAATCTCCTTTGATGGTGAGGAATTGATGACAAAAATAAAAAAGTGATGTCTTGAACTGTTGACGTGTACATCCTGGTATTCTCATTGTACTGCCGAAGAAGGCGAGCAGCTAAATTGCTTGCTGGAGCTATGTAACCAAGTTAATGTTTTCAGAACGGGTGCCCCCAACTGAGAACAATGTGATTCCTCAGTGTCACCCCATGTGTGTATGTTACAGTCCAGGGGTAGGCCAAATAGGCTAAAGAGGCTTGCCCAACCGTACAGGAAGGGCTTAAAAAGAACAAGCACTGATGAACTGAGCCCCAAACAATCGTTTAAACCGACCCCATGTGAAATCCAGAGGTGGAAGGTCGTCTCTATGTCACCCCATGTGCAACCCAGAGGTGGAAGGTCGTCTCAATGTCATCCCATGTGCAATCCAGAGGTGGAAGGTCGTGAGAGTTGGAACTGCCGTAGGGTTGGTCCCAGTGCAAGCAAACTGGCTGCCCCCCTCAACCTCACGCCTCGTAACAAGACGTTACGTGTATTTTTTATGTTTGCCATATTCGCGTTCCCCCCCTTCCAATAGGATGTACTAGGAGTTGTTTGTTACCATCGTTTGTTCCCCCCTTCTAATAGGATGTCCAGAGGTGGAAGGTCATGAGAGTTGGAAGTCATTAACAATAATTCCCGAATGATTGTGCCTGCATGCAACGGTGGGATCAGGTATATTCTTATAATAGTTCTGTTGATCTGTATTGATAACTGCCTAAGACAGAGAGGAGCCTTGAAGGTTGGAGCCATTCCATCAAGTTCAAGAAGGTACATTGAAAAAACTCATAATCAATGATTGACTGATCGATATGCCGAACAGGTACCAACGGCTCTTGTTACATTAAGGTGAACACACCAATAAAGATACAGGAACCCACCAAGTATTTATACAACTGACTATATGGGGCAGGCTAGACACCTGTAACCTTCTCAGATTTCATGGCACAAACAACTACTAGCTACTACTACTAGCTTCGCAGACCGATCGCCCAATCAGTTCCAACATACAAGCTCGTCACAAGTGGGGGCACAGCAGTAGACGCGGATTCATGTCCCAATGCGATCACCCAACGTACGGGGGCAGGTCCCCCACAGCTAATCCCTGTAGTAAGAGGTTGTAGCCAGGCCCCTGTTGCTGAATGTAGCTTATCCCTGTAGCTGAGCGGTGCCACAGGGTCATCATGGGCTGCTCAAGTAACGCACGAAGACAAATGCACTGATGCCAGTCCTCTATTTATTATAATCGGATTTTCAACCGGGGGGTGGGTCTGAATGCACAGACCAGGGCGGCTCAGGATCCAGTGAGGAAGGTGTAGCGGAAGGAGGAAAGCCCCTTGGGACAGCCGGCAACCAATCAAACCTGCACCACTACCTGACTATTACAGACAAGCTCCCAGCCCAGGTCCGAAGAGGGGTCAAGGAGTTTTGGGGCAGCCCCATTTACTGGGGGCGAGCGGGGGTAACATCCCTGCAGCATGGAAAAAGGGATGTGTTGGTAAGGCACAATTTTATATGTTGATTAGCATGGGAGGAAATAAGCCGAACAGGGCAAGTGATATATGTTGTTGAAAATATCACAATTTAAATTGAATCAAATTATATTTTCAGCGAATAAAAAAAAATAGTACGCATTTCACAAGGCTCGAGGTTGAGGGGGCCAGCCTGTTTGCTTGCCAAGGGGCCAAACACCAATATTTCTGTGGTTAGTAGACCCTAGTCTACAGTGTGCATGATGAATTCTACAGTGCGGCGTGGCTGATGATTTGTGCACCAAGGAACAGCTTGGGTCTACAGTGTGGCTGATGATTTCTGCACCAACGTGCAACTAGGATAGGGACTCACCAGATGTCCTCGGCGTACTCCCGGATGGTACGGTCAGAGCTGAACTTTCCGCTGCCAGCAGTGTACATGATAGACCTGCGGGTCCACTCAGCCTGATCCTTGTAGCACTCGTCCACCTTCTCTTGGGCAGCCAGGTAAGAGGCAAAATCGTTGGCAACCAGGTACCAGTCGTTTCCGATGTCCATGTTGGACACGCTGTCAACCATGGGCTTGAAGAACTCCTTGTCACCCACAAAGCCGCCAGCAATGTCGGCCATAAGCTCATCAAACCTGGGTGGTTGGGGTGGAGTAGAGATTATAATGGTAGGTGGGGTGGGGTGGAAGAAGGCGGCTGGGATGGGGATTATAATGGAGGTGGGTGGGGTGGGATGGGTGGAATGGAGGTGGGTGGGGTGGAGATTATAGTTGAGGTGGGTGGGTGGGGTGAGGAGGGACTAGGGGTCCTACGAACCAGCCAGCAATACCGGCCAGCAGCTCGTAGAAAATGGGTGGGCAGATGGGGGTTGAGATTAAGAGTAAGTGGACTGTGGAGACCCCAGAGAAATCAGCTACAGTACGAGGGAGTGACTCGTGGCATGCAAAGCTAGGTCAGCTTCCAGGCCAAATCCAGCCCACAAGCCATCCAGGACTGGCATCGCAAGGCCGATTTGCAAAAAATTATGGGCAACCTGTGGAATATCACAGTTAATAAACACCTGGAACAATGTGGAATGTGAAGACCGCTAATTTTGCGTTCAGCTGCAGTTGCAAGCAACCACATCATAGTGTGTAACAATTGTAGTAACTCATCACAGGTAAGTCCAAAGTTACATCCATTATGTTATATCCATTGAGTTATCAGATGCGGCATCCTTAATGAGTATGGAGGTATAAGATGCATACATGGTCAGTCAAATGCAGTTGCAATGCTAGGGAGTCAGGATTGTAGCCTCATAGGTGGTAGTCAAAAATCTGCGTTTTCGTCAAGGAAATTCAGACTGACGTGCAAAGTTTGCTGAATCACAGGCATTGAACCTGGGTCCCAAGGCGAAAGCATGTGCGGCAAGAAAGCAAATTGACAAGAATGGCCAAGGCGAATGCAAGTGCTTGGGCATGCTTGGGAATGGTTCTCAGGGCATGCGTGGGGATGCAAGTACTGTGGGCATGCTTGGGAGCAGTCCTGTAGGCATGGTTCTGTGGGCATACTGAATAAATTCAACAAGAGAGCTGGATACATGCAGCAAATGCACCTGAGGCAAGGTTCTGTGGGCAATGCTTGCATGTGCCATGCCTACTAGTCCCCTCGCAGAGATTCCTCAGACAAATGCCTTCGTAGCATCATTAGGCAGCTAAGGAGGGCAGCAGAACGCTGCACACCCCAAGGCGCTGCTCAGACTCGTCATCTAAGTTGTGTCATCAATGGACTGTGCGAGAGAGCTGGCCAATACCAACAGATTTGCTAAATCAGTTGGCTTAATAACAGCTGCATGGAACGTGAACCCCAGGACAAACCAAACCTAACCCCAGGACTAACCTCAGGTCAAAACCAACCCAAACCCAGGACAAAAAATACTTCCTGCCTGACAGCTCAGACATTCAATCCCTTTCAAACGGGTGACTACTACGTAGAAATTTCTCCATCATTCTTTCACCATCCAATCCTCGTTTGGCGCTGTCATGTGTAGGGGGTCCCCCTTCCTGGGGTTAAAATACCTTCAAAGAAAACAAAACTGATGGTGGTGGTAGTGGTTTTATGGTAGTGATAGTGGTGGTGGTGATGAGGGTACTGGAATGACGATGGTGGTCAGGTGTTATGGTGGTGGTGATGGTCTGTATCTCACCTGGGGTCAGTCTTGAAGTCCTTGCGTGTGGCGCGCAGGCCTGCGAGCTCATCTGCCAAGATGCCAAAGATGAAGAGGTTCTCCTCGCCGGTCTCCTCAGCAATCTCTCAATGTTGGCGCCGTCCAGGGTTCCGATGATAAGGCAACCGTTCATCTGGAACTTCATGTTGGAGTTCCAGAGGCCTCGGTTCCCGCAGTGGAAATATGCTGGGAGAGCTCAGCGGCTGTGTGAGTGTGTGTGTGTGTGTGTGGTGTGTGTGGGTGGGGGGGGGGGCATGAGTGGATGAACACAAATTATAACTGTGTTGGTGAATCCAGAGGGTGCTGGCAAAGTGAATAGGACTAACGAAGGGTGGGTGAGAGGGGGTCGGGTGGTAGGAAACATAGGAATGGATGCAATGCATGGCAGGCCTCATTGGTGGATGCATGTCAAAGTTGTACTTCACTTGGATCAGAACCTGTTGGGATGTTATAATCATCGGCGGGTAAGGTGCTTGGGGGTCAGAATGCAGAGAGAAGGGGGTGGTGGTTTGGGATGCGAGAGAGAAGGGGGTGGGGGTTAATAATGTGTTGTGTTAATAAGATTAAACACGGTGGTATAGAAATGGGCATAGTGAAAACAAACCATCCATTGTCCTTGGGATGTTTTTCATTATGCCTATGCCTAGAGAGAGGGATGTAGAAGGGGGGGGGGGGGAGGGGGGGGGTTTTGTTTGGTGGGGTGTGGGTGGTGTGGGGGGGGGGGGGGGGTGGGGGGGGTTGGGGGTTGGGGGGGGTGTGGGGGGGTTGGGTGTGGTTTTGGTTTTGTGGTATGGTGGGGTGGGGAATCCAAGGGGCCTGTAGCCAAGCGGCAAGATGCGAGCATCGCTGTCGCTGATTAGCGCATGGTTCGCATTCAATGACAAAGGGTTTAATGCAAGGGATGTTAGTCCAGAAGATGCTTGCTATTTGGGTCCCTGAGTTGGCTCACTGACACGTTCAACCATTATCGTACCGCGACAGGTCGGTGGTGACGTCGTGTATGCATCCGAACGGGGCAAAGCATGGCAGCAAGAGGATTGCATCTGTGTATCTAGTGTGTGCTGTTTGTAAATTCCATGGTGTTATCATGCACTTCCTGTAATACAATTTTCAACTTGCTGCGTATCTTGTGTGGGCATTGTCATGAGTGTGCTGTTTACATGATTGACATTTATACTTACTCATTTTACTATATGATTCATTGCTACATTATCTAGTGTGCATGGGTGTGTCCGTTCTGCATTACTGAATGATTCATTGCTGTATTATCTATTGAGGCATGCGTGTGTCCGAGTTAGGGATGTCAAATCGTCCTCCTCCCACGATTATCGTGTGATATCATACGATATACATAACGTACAATATTGCACAGCATACATACGATACCGTTTTTGACAACCTTAGTCCTATAGCTTAGGTATGTGAATGGGTGAAGGTGACGACCTAAGTTATAGTGCGTAGGTGTGTGAATGGGTGAAGATGTCTAGGCCATAGTCCTACTACATGACAACCTCAGTCCTAGTGCCAAGGTACTTGAATGGGTGAAGGTGGGTAATGGGGGCAGTGTGGGGCCGCGGATTGAGCCTTCAATTCATATCAATGATCAGAGAGCCTACCCAGAGCAAGCCCCTAGCCTGTGATGTACCTTGACTCCTGTACCTTGACGGGAGGTAACGTCATCGCGGCGAACCGCACACATGACCTCTGCTTTTCAAAGTCAGGCGTAGGGTTGATTCGAAGGTCGGTTTGGTTGGTTTAGTTGGTTTATTAGTTATCGCGGCGAACCGCACACATGACCTCTGCTTTTAAAAGTCAGACACAGGGTTGCTTCCATGGTCGGTTCGGTTGGTTTGTTAGTCATCGCGGCAAACCGCACACACGACCTCTGCTTTTATAAGTCAGACGTAGGGCCTCTTTCATGGTCGGTTTGGTTGGTTGGTTGATTAGGTATCGTGAATGATTAGTATTACAGATGGTTGGTTTTGCGGTCGGTTAGGTTGGTTGGTTCAGTTGGTTGGCTAGGTACCATGGTCGATTACTATTACGGATGGTTGGTTTTTCATGGTTTCTGGTCCTTAGTTGGTTTGAGTTAGCTTGCAATTGGGTAATAGCTTTGACAGTTGGTTGAGTTAGCGTGACGTGTGAGTTTGAGGTTAGCTGGCATTTGGTTGAGGTTAGCTTGACAGTTAGTTGAGGTTAGCTTGGCAGTTGGTTGAGGTTAGCTTGACGGTTGTTTGGCTCTGGGTGGATTGGTAGTTGGTGCACCGTACATACTGGAAAATGGCTACTATGTTGGGTTTATTTGGTTTCGCAGACCGCAACTGTGCCTGAGCTAGGACTACCGCGCGACAGCACGGAGGGAAGTTCGAAGTCGAACAATATCAGTTATAGGCCAAAGTTAGTGAAATGTGGGCAAGTCTCAAATGTGGGCAAGTCTCATTAAGCTGCAAACTACCTGGATGAGGTCCTCGGCATCGGTGACGTGTCTTCGGAATGAGGTACCTACGAATGGGTCCCTTGTCCTCAGGGTCGTGGTTGATCGTGTCTCCAACGGCAGTGATCAAACGGATGATACGCTTGGCCATATCGTAAGCGGAAGCAGCCTGCAGGCATTCAGGGGGTGTTGTGAAGTGAGTTATGGGTGAGACGTCACAGGAGCTCATTTTTTTGTTTTGCCCAAAAGAGGACACAGAGACATGTGATCAACGGCAGTGATCACACGGATGATACGCTTGGCTACATCGTAAGCGGAAGCAGCCTGCAGACATTAAGGGGGTGGTGTGAAACGAGTCATGGGTGAGAGACGTCACGAACTCAATTTTCTTTTTTTTTTGCCCAAAAGATGATACACGAATAACCTGTTGATTCACGGCAGTGTCTAACTATGGAATCGCTGGCCATATCGTAAGCTGAAGCAGCCTGGCACACTTTAAGGTGGTGAGTTGAAACGAGTCTGGGTGAGAGACACACCGAGAGCTCAGATTTCTTTTTTTTTTGCCCAAAGTAGGGATCCGGCAAAGACAGTGATCAACGGCAGTGGTCGAACGTATGATACGCTTGGCCATATCGTAAGCTGAAGCAGCCTGCACACATTAAGGGGGTGGTGTGAAAGGAGTCGTGAGTGAGAGACGTTACAGGAGCTCAGGTCTGGGATTTCTTGGCCGAAAAGAGGATGACACAAAGAGACAACACGAAAGACATGCGATCACCGGCAGTGATCAAACGGATGATACGCTTGGCCATGTAGCAAGCGGAAACGGTCTGCAGACATGAAGGGGATGATGTGATGGAGTCGTGGGTGACAGACATCAAGAGGTTGACGCTAAGGGACATGTGATCCAAGCCCTTTTCAAGCCATTTTTAAAATACCTATAAATAGCTACAAATGTAGACTGGTCAGATGGCTTCGGATCCAGAAAAGCTATGAGGGCTCCAAAACGAAAATAAAAACCCTGTAACCCCCGGTATCCAGGGTTGTGTAGTACGGACAGTGCGCAGATAAAATCCGTACCATACTCGTTTTCCTGAAAATTGAGTACGCGTACGGTCCGTACTCACGACACATACTTGCTTAGTCAGTTCCATTATATAAAGTGGCATAACTTTTTGCTGCCTTCGAATTTCCACATGAATCAGCATACCACTGAAAACCCCGGAATGCCAGCTCCTAGTATTTAATTGAAACCGAGGTCAATTAAGTATACCAAAGATTTTTTAGTCAGGGATGTATGATCTAAAATGCAACCGTACTACCCGTCCACTCTTCGTGACCCGTAGTTCTCGTACTTCCTCTTAAACACGTACCGTAGCCGTACCCGTATCTGTACAACAGAACCCTGCCTGAATCCTTTCACACTTACCTCCTGTACCATATCACTCTCGTAACCCCCTAAGCCCTTTTCACTCCCTTTAACATCTGTCCGCTTCCACTCCCTCTAACTTTCACGCCGACCCCCCTCTACCCGTTCACCCAAACCCCATCTACCCATTCACCATAACTCCACCCTTTCCCTCTAACCCCCTTTACCTTTCACCCTAACCCCCTTTCCCCTACCGCCCATCTTTCAACCATTTGACAACACCTCATAACAACTCCCCACCCGAGTCAGTTCTACCTTGCCACCAAAGAACAACGCTCGGGGGGGTCTGCTTTGGCCTCTCCTCAGGGCTCATCGTCTTCCTTCACAGCTGCTTGTATTTCCAGTGATGGACAGCACTTCAATGTCCTGGCCTTGTATTCGTGATCGCTTCATCTGCAGAGAGAGTATGGTTTGTTTGTTGGGGTGGGTGGGGGTTTTCGTAGGGGGGGGGGGGGGGGGGAGAGAGAGGAGAGAGAGAGAGAGAGAGAGAGAGCGAGAGAGAGTTGTTTGGGTGGGTTGGGTTGGGGGTTGAATCCACCGTTCACTTTAAATATCAATTTCAATTATCACACATGTGGCATGTGACGCAGGGCTGCAATAGAGGGACCCGTTTAACACTGAAACAGTCCGACATTTTTCAACATGTCATAACACTCCCAGGATCATACATGCTTGACATTGCCCCCAGAAAAAATGGAAATTGCTCCGCATTGCTGCGGGGCATGAAGTTGATGTAACCTCCTCGTTTAATTCCATTGGGAAGGTTACTGTGGGGGTTGCTTTTGCAGACCCCTACTGCACCTGAGCCCTGACTCTCGCGCAATAGCTCATAGAAAACAACCCCCAGCTTACATGGACATAGTACATGGCATCAATTTTAACATCATCCCCATGGACCTTCTTGATTACGCCTGTTCCTTTCTTCAAGTGTCCCATTTCCTGTGACAGTACTATAATTGCTTACCTGGACATCGAACATGGCGTCAAGGTTAACATCGTCTCCATGGAGCTTCTTGATGAGTGCAGCCAGCATGGCCTTCCTGTCTGCTTGACAGCCTTCCCTGGCCTACATTATGAATGGGGTGACGGGTGTAGAGGTGGTGTGATGCGTTGTGTGGAGGGCTGGTTGTGCAAAAGTGTAGTAGTGGTGTTGATGGTGTTGTGGGGGCGAGTACTGTGCTGGAGGTGTGGTGTGATGGTGGTGAAGTGATGGATATGAGAAGGTGTAGTTAATGGATTGGTAAAGTTTGTGCTGGACGTGCTCCTGTTGAGTAATTTAAATTAAGCTGGTCCGACACAGTGGAGGCTGAGTGCATCCACGAGGGCAAGTGTTTCGTAGGGCTTGTGTTGTAAGACCTGCTGATTCCAGTCTGTGTATATACATATAAGGCAACCACCCACCACACACACACACGACTTTCCAACACTACTTTAAACATCAAAATCTCACGACACACTTTGAATCATTGGTCCTCAGCAGCGCTTGCATAATACTGTCTTTCCTCCACACCTTGTAGTGCACCATGATCTTCTTTCCAACTCTACTCCGCCACCCACACCCAACCTCATCCCACCAGCCCCACTTCAGTTCCCCTCACCCCCACCCCATGTATCCATATAACAAGGCCTACCCCCTACCCACCCAAGCCCCCCCCCCCAATGTATTAACTAGAAAAGGTCTACTCACCCACCTCAGCCCCCACCCTCCCACCCCATGTATCGAACTATATTCAGATCCTTACTGGAAGCAGGGTCTGTGGCGACTCTCGCAGCTTGGGCCGAGCTGGCCAGCGTCGTTAATCCATGTGTCATCGCCCAACTTCTCTGAGATCAAGGAGGTCAGCTCGGGGTTGCACCATGCCATCCAGCGGCGAGGGGTCACACCTGCAAAACAGAAATTTGAGTGAAATGTGTCAATTAAAGTGAAACAGAAAATTGAATTGATGTGAAATGGAATGGCTTGTTATTATATCTAGCACTTGGTAGATTAGAGCACACAGTGCTTTACACACACAGCACTCATGATGGTATTACAGGCACCTCCTAACTCAGGGACTACTGCACATACAGTCCTATATATTAGGAAACCTGCATCCATATGTTGTTGTAAGGCAAGTGTGGTAATCAGTGATATCAATAACCAATTGCATCATATGATGTTGTACTCAATGGGTAAGTTTTAGGCCTGGTCAGAGCTGCCGCCATCATATGATATCAATATGATGACATGATATCGTATGTATAATATTGCGTTCCTTCTTGTATATATATAATTTTTTATATAATATACCTACCCGTTGGTCTTTGTTCTGACTTGGAAGGCATGACGGCAATAGAAATCGGGGAAGACATCAGTCTTGATGATCTAGAGTGGATGTAGGCCACCTGTTGACACATTTCGGCCTACAAACAGCCAAGTTGCTGTTCACAGGCCTGAACAGTAAGGGCATAGAACATGCAAGGACATGATCATGCCTCGCTTCCAACTTATTTAACATGCACACCAGTCGATTTGCTTGCATGCAACTTTCCAACTGATGCACCATCAAGCAACACGGTAGTCGGTTTTGCTAGGCATACTAATTCCACGGAGTGTATCCTCCCGTTTGTGACTGGTGGGCATTCAAACTTTGTTGTCTACTCTTCAACGGGACGTGAAACACAAAGATACATATTTTTACCACCAGGTGGTTCCACGCACACACTTGCTCAGCTCACACAAACCGTCAAGCTCCCGACGCCCCATGCCTGCAGTCTACACTCACACACCACTACCCTCACATTTCTACAACCCATGAAAAAAAAAAAACTCATGCAGCATCGCACAAACATGAAAACTCATGCACACTCGCCTTCAACCCTGAAACTCATGCAAACCATCACAATCCCCACCAACACAACTCATGCACATCAACCACACACACGCGGTACTCATGCACCATCGCATCCACCCCATGAACCTCATGCACCATCACACCCACACCGACATAACTCATGCACCATCACCTCCACCCCATGAAACTCATGCACCATTAAATGCACACCAACTCATCACTGTTCATCCCCCCCATGAACCCCTGCAGCCCTCCCATACAATCCCCATGAAAACTCACAACTCATCAGGGGTCCACTGGTGGGCTGACATCTTCATCGCATCAATGCTCTCTGCTTTGTCCACTCCTTCCAGTTGCTCTCCATCCACCCAACCAAAGCATCGTCAATCTCTCGATCACTGCGTGTGGCGGCAGCATCTGGCCATCGCCTTGACTGGCCACTTCTCTCCAAAGCCTCAGCATGACGGTAATGGTTTGTGTAGTTGAGCATCTGGGGTGATGGACCACATGCTGGCTTCGAACCCGAGCCCTCAATGGTCAACCAGCTGCTCATGACCTCAACCACGGCATGGTTGGGTGGGTGTCCGTTCATTTCTGGAACCAGCCTTGTGGGCAGCAGCTCCACTTGGTGCCATGCTTGGCCTTGAAGTCAGCGAATACATTCCTAGAATGGGAACAAAACTGGGTGGGATTTAGGGAACTTAAGTGGTAGGTAAGTTTTGTCGGGGGGGGATGGGGTGGGGGGGTAAACAATTGGGTGGGGTAGGCAACTTGGTCTATGTTAAGGTTTAAGTCGGAAAGCAAGATAGTAGGTATAGTTCCTCTCTAGACTCGCACCTTCCATATCGTCTCCTTTGCCCACATCCTTCTTTCACTTAATCTCTCTTCAGCAACCATATCTCTCCTTTGCACCATATATACAGATGTCATACGTTGATTAGGCACGAATATAACCGATGCAATACCGTATGTATACTCATTATGCTATATAACACAAACATCAGGAATCCATTGTTGCCAAAGTTCTGATGCGAACATACAAGTGCCGAGCTCAGTATCAGTGGTCACGAAAAGCTTTCACAACGAGGTACTGCTTGAGGTTGCAACACGACCAGCTCTAAACCTTCGTCGCAACAAATAATGGTAGCCATTTCCATTTTTTAGTCATGAGGCACCAGGAAAATGTATTCATAGTCGAAATGACAGAGAATATAACAAAGAGTAAAGTTGACTATCGATCAGAAAGGAAAAAAAGAGGCGCCAGGGGAAAAGCCATGCAAGCAGGACTACACGCAAAACTTCAATTCAACAATGACTTCTTGTGACCTGACGTATCCCAGAGATTTTAGCCAATCGTAAAGATTATAGTTCAAGCAGTGAAATGTAAATCGATGAAATTCTTACACGAGGGATGAGCACGCAGAAGTATCTCTGTCTTCAGCGAAGCTCCTGCCCTCCAGGTAGCATCGTTGGGTAAGCACAGCACTGATGGACTCAGCCTCGCTACCTTCACGTAGCCTGAGGTCAGTTGGACTAATGGAGAGTTTTATGGTATGGGGTGTCGGCCTGACAGGATGACTGAGATGGCGATGAATGATTATGATGATGATGATGTTAAATGTGATGAGGGGCAAAGACTCTGACTATGATGATATTGTTTCTGATGAGGGGCAGTTGGACAGTTTGTGAGAATTTGATGGTAATTGGTGGTCGTTCCTGACAGGTTACTCATAGGATGATGATGGTTAAGATGGTGTGAAAGGCAAAGACGATGACTGTGAATAATAATTATGATGATAGGGTGGGAAGGGGTACAAATACCTGATCTGAAGGTGGCGTTGCGTGGGGCATGATTGATGGCTGAGTGATTTGCAGAGCGATGTCATACAAATTAGACGTATAGGTGGGGTTGAACAACGTTTCCGGTTGGATAGGGACACGAATGGCCACGTGACAAGCTGGCTCTCATGAATGCGCTTTCATGTAGCCTACATGCATGGGAGAGGGCATACATTGTGGAGCATTGTTCACCACATCAATGCTCGTAATTCGCAATGAGGCTACCATTTGAGATAACTAGCTGTACTGAGCGGTTACATGGCTCATGCAGGCTCACCAGGTCATAGTCCGCCGGCGTTTGAGGAAGCCATCAAACTCGTGGTTGGGGACCAGTCCCAAGCAAGTTGGAGGTGGGGTTCTGGATCCAGGGTGGGGTTTGTCATAGCAACAGCCCACCCCCTCTCGCTGGGTGTCCCAGACAGTCTTGCCGTCCTTCTTGACGGTCTTTCTTACCCCACAGCAGATCCAAGGCTTGATGTTGGTCTTGGTCTCCCAGATGGTTCCATCTTGGCAGCCAGCTGTCAGGCAGCTCAGTTCTGGTAGCCACCCTTTGTCCGGCCCTGTGACGGGGAGGAGTACAGGGGGGCAGAGGATGAGGACAAGGTAGGGAAGGGAGGGGGGCAGGGAAACCTGGCCTAGCATTTGTGGTTTCACCGCAGTGCCAAAGGAATTATCAGAATATCAAGCATTTATTGCGGTGTTAGCACACTTCAATAGAAGGGGATCAAAAACTGAAGCTGAGATCACTTATACAGGCAACAGGATACTGATTAACCATGCAAAGGACGCGAAGAAGAGACCCTTATGCAGTGATCAGTGGTCAACAAACAATTCGACGATATGGGTTTCTGGAGAATTATAAATAACATCTCTACCCATCTCTAACCCACCCTCTACCCCAATTTCACAGGGTGGCCATTACCTGCTTGAACATGCTCGATACTTGTAGCCGATGCCGTACCCCAGCGGGAAGGTCCGGGTAGATCGGATCCAGGAAGCAAGCATCCAGGCTAACCCAGGCCACCGTTTCGAAGTGAAGCATCACGCTCTTTTCAGCAATCGATTTCCTCCATGTCCACGCCCCATGGCGGTCAAGCCTCGGCTCTTGCCCTCCATCCAAGTTCTGACGGTGTTATGAGGAACGTCCCATCAGAAATCGGCAGACGGTAGTAACACCTTCTTGACGTCCGTCTTCCTGCAGTTTCGGTTTGAGCACAACAATTTTCAGAACGTCGAGAGCGATCAGGGACCGGCAGCACTCGCATCAGGTGAATAGGCGGCAGTAACTTGAGCAGCAGTAACACGCATTTCCATGCTCGAGATCACCGAAACAGAATTGGTTACCCCCGAATTACGTCGTTCGTGAGTTGATACCTACTTCCAATAGTCGTGGGTCTTGTTGAAGCGCCTGATCAGATCCTCCCTGACAGTCCCAAGCCAAGGTACTTATCTTAGTGTCGGTCCCGTCCTGGCCCCCCCCCCAACATCACGAGCCTTGTCCTAGACCTTCGACAGGGACGGATTCGGACTTGGGAGCAGCAGCCTTGGCAGGGGCGGCAGCCTTGACAGCGACGCTCCTAATTGGAGCAGCCTTGCTTCCCTTACCATCCTTCTCGGCAACGCTACACATAGCGACGCTCTGATCTTAGGAGCAAGAGATTCAGATGGCTGGTCCTCAACCGCTTTTCAGCTGGGCGGTTTCCGATAAAGCCATGATTGAACCGTACTCGCCACGTCTAGATGGAGACCATTGGGCTAGATACTTTATTGTACTGGTCCCCCAGGAAGTGGTTGATTCGGTTGAGTCGACGGAAAAAAAATCACGCGCCGTGAAAAACAGCCGCGTCCGCTGTCGGCAGAAAAGGTGATTGTTTTACCAGCTTCGTCCGTCGCACCTAAGTCGGACCGTAGGACTTCATTTCGACCGGCAACCGGCCGTCAACCGGACTTTTTGACCATCCAACAGACCTGTTCGCCCATCTCCGGCTGAATGTTCAACCCGTTTTAACAGGCAAATAACTAACCAATCTCATTCGCCAACCGTTTCTCTCTTGATTTCGACCGTCCCCAACCAGGCCCTTGTGGGGGAGCATTGCCGATCTCTGCTGATCGCGATGGCCAGTACCCAATCCCTTCACATCCATCTTGAGAGATCACTACCGTCCATCCTCCGGTGCCACGCTCGGAGATTTATCGCGGCAGCACCTTGTCCCTTCTGCCTGTGCTGTGAGCACCTCCCTTGTTTACAAATTCCCAGCTATATGTCCAATTAACAGTTCGACAGACCCTTGCACGCAGAGGGAGATCGGGGTCATCGATGGGTCGTACTTCGTTTAAGGCTTGATGTCGGTTAGGAAAAGACGATATTTCGTGGTCGCGCTAACTAATGTTTTTACCTCCCCAAAATCCACATCGGGGCAATCGGGGCCAGTACTTATGTTTTATGCCAATCTTATTAACGATCATTGCTTGACGGTGACTATAGCTAGCTCCGGCTTACGCTATGGTGTTCACGTCCTGTGAGTGAATGTATTACACGGATGTAACAATTTCATTTCAATTTCAATGCTTGGAAGGATCGAGTGTGTCATCTATGTGCTCCTGTATTTCTGTAACCGTTCAAGATGAACACCGTGGGGTCTTTGAATCTACTGACGAAGCCTTACTGAATTCGAGATGAAAGTATTAGAAGTTCAGAACCTAATTTTCCAATGTGAGACTTAAATGATTGACATGCAATCCAATGGGAAGGCACACGAATATAAGATTCCTTTATTGATCCATGTATGAAGAGATTAGATCAAGTCTTTTTGTAGGAATTGTAAGTTTGCATACTGTTTTTTATCGTCCAGAAGAAGAATCAAAATGTTAGCGATTCCTTTATCCCTGGTTATTTGTTTTGCTGCCGAAGAAGGCGAGCACCCAAATTGCTGGCTGGAGCTTTGTAACCAAGCTCAAGGTCAAATAGATCCATGTAACCTGGGGGGAGGTGGTCGAAGTATCACAATAACCTGTAATCCATCATCATTTATGACTGATTTGATCATTCAACACGTAGCGCTTAAGTGTTTTTGTGTTGGCAGGTATCTTCTAGAGTTCTAGTCCTGCTTGGGATACCTAGCTACCACTAGGGCACACTCTAAAAATAAACATTAGCACCGGTAAACTGAGTGCCGTCCGGATCCGGTGCGGGCACCCAAGATGGGATGTATGACATGTTTTTTTTCTTCTTTTCGGCATGCATTAAAATGGTTGTACAGCCCAGTAATCTCCTTTAAACTGTCTATCGGGTGTGATGCATTGTATACTTGGAGTGTGGTGAAGTGGAGTGTTTACACCACCCATGTTTACTCTGCCCGCTAACAGTGAGCAGCCGGAAGGCTGATAGACCATGTAATCAAAACAAAACTGCCCATGTATACCACATGGATTTGTTTTTTTGTCCAGCTTTCTGGGGGTCTAGGGCCATTTAGGGTCATAGATTTGGGTTCTTAATACAACGGCAATTGGGGCCAAAACGGGATGAAAAGTAGCGAAACTATATATAGCGGGGGGGATCTCTGGTATACTACGTCTACAGAGCAGCCAGAAGGCTGATATACCATGTAATCAAATCAAACAAAATTCCTCAAGGCCCTCAATGCTCACGACAACATTATTCTCACAAGGGACACCACCTGGGTTCGGCAAATGGGGCATTCAGGTGTCTTAGCCAGCAGTTTCTCACAGCATGAGGAGCACATGACGGCGTGGCCACAAGGCTGCAAGCACACATCCCGCTCCCTCTCCATGCACACAATACACAAGGTGCGATCCTCATTCTCCACCTCTGCCCCCATTGTCCCCCTGCCACCTCCTACCTGGCTATGGACAGGCGCCCTATTGGGGGGAGGCAACACTGCAGAGGGCATGGGTGGTGGTGGACGAGCAGCCCCAATGGCAGCCTGCCAGGGCCTGTAGCGACCATCAGAACAGGGTCATTCCCCGCCCTCAGGCACTGTGAGACCTACAAGGCTTGCTGGTCACATGTGTAGGGCGTGCAGCGGGCTGGATGCGGAGTCCCATTTGCTAGTGAGGGGGGTTGCTGTGGAGGGGGGTGCATGCATGGTGGAAGGGGGTGGAGGGGCGGATAGGGATGCTGAGGTGGGGGGAGGCCTTTGCATCAAGGGTTGGTAGGCACCAATAGGGGCGGCTTGCAGTGTAGGTCTAGGGAGAACGGTAAGCAGGGAGGGTGCGGGTCCTAGGGCCACGCCACCTGAGGCTGGCGCTAGGGTCTGCCCCTGTGGGGCCTGAGGGGCGTAGAGTTGCAGTACGTGAGGCTGAACGGCATGGGACGGTACGATGCCATGACTGTACACCTGAGTTGAACAGTCTTGGCTGAAATACAGGAGAGCTTGCACAACTTGATGTCGCCACAGCAGCTGTTCCCATTTTGGGCTGTAAAAACAGCTGATGCAGTCCAGGCTTGGGCATAGCTGCACGAGACTGAATGATCTTCAGAATGGGGTGATCCTGTCGATTGCTTGCAGTGGGGGTTGGTGCAGTTAGTGCTGTGCCCCCTGTGCTCACATCAGAGCTTCCTGGGGTGGTCTGGCAGTAGCATAGCACAGCAGTAGAATGCAGAGCCAATTCTACGTTGCTCTCTGTTCTCCATCGAGGAGGTGAGATCATGCTCTTCATCCATCCCCAACCCCGCTGTGCCATTGTCCACTTGGCTCCCCATTCACCACCAACCCTCAGCACTGCCCCCTTCAGCTTGTTTGTTTTCTCTTGTAATGAGTGAGCATCTCAATCCCTGATCCTGGAGTGTTGCTCTCCATGGTTGCTTGTCCTTTCTCATCCTCCTCCTTGTCCTCTGCTCTCTCCTTTTGCCTCTGCATCTTGTCCTTCTTGGTTTTTGGGCCTGACCTCCACCACCATAACTTTCCTCCCACACCACCCTCTTCCCTGCAGGTTTTGCTGCTGGCTGCATCAGATGCTTCTCTGCATCTTGCCTCCACCCTTCAACACCGTTTCGGCCACTAGCTGCTCTTCTCTGCTCTTCACCTTCCCCTTCTTCTTCTCCGCTGCCCGGTGCATCTTCTCCTTCTTGTTTTGGCCTGAATCCCTTCACTTTCTCTCTTTCCACTCTCCCTCCTCTCTCCGATAAGCTCCTGGAACAAAGGGTTGTGGACAGTTTTAGTTAGAGAGAGGAGAGGAGAGAGATAGAGAGAGAGAAGGAAGAGGAGAGAGGGTTCGTTACATACACTGAGCAATCAGTTGTAAACAGGGACACAGCAACCGCCTGCCTACCACCTTTCAGCTCACAAGATGATCGTTACATAAACTAAGCAATCATTGCCGAGACAGGAACCAGCAGCAGCAGTCTCCGCCATCCATTTATAACATGAAGCACGAGGGTTTTGTAGGCACCCCCCAAACCTGAAAAACAACTAGTCCAGTCTAAAAAAGGAACCGTCCTAATGGTCGCATTCCCCTCTTCCAATGCTTCAGACACCTCATTACTGATACTCCCTTTTCGATTTAATGGTTGACTGGTTTACCATTCATCTCTACAATGCCGGGGTTTTGAAATCCCATGGTGTGCTCCTGCGCTTCGCGTCAGGCTGTTCGCCGCTGTGGGGTACTTACACTAGGTCAGGCAGCTGCCTTTACGACGGCCCGTTAATTATCCCCACCCCCAGGCCGTTCTGGTTATCCTTTCTTTCCTTTCTTTTCATTACTGGGGGTGTCCCTGTGCTTTTGAGTATCTATATAAGTTCTTTGTGGTACGCATGTATGTTAGGAACCGGAATCTCCCCCCCCCCCGCTTATATATATCGATCGTTTACTACCCAGACTTGGCCCAAATTGCCGCTATACAACTTAAAAAAAGCCCCCCCCCCCCCCAAATGGTCCTAAAAAGCTTAGGCTGTCCCATAAGGAGGTCTAAAACCATAAGGCTGAAAAAACCCACTTTCTGATTTGAAAAAAAACTGGTTGGGAACCGGAAACTCGTAACTTGTACATCCAGGGGATGAATTGGACATAACGTTTCTGCGAAAACTCGTACTTCGTACTTCGTATTTGAAAACGAGAATTTTGATCGAGGGAATCGAAAATTCTGAGGATTTTTCTCGAAATTCTCGACAATTTCCACTCATAATCTTCGTTTTTCGAGCTTCATGCCTGAAGAATTCTGGTAGTTCCGCACTCAGTCCTGAACTCTTCCTAGTACTCTTACGAACCCACTGCCAATGGATATTATGGGATCCAGATCCGCTACTCGTGCGTAACGCTAGAAAGCACTGTGCCATGTTCCTTGTGCTCAATGCCCCTTTTTCGGGATTTCCTCGAGGGGGCTCGGGCCTGGGGCTCGGGGTACAGATGAGCTGCAAGCACCAATCACAAGTCACCCCGTGATTCTTCAGTCTGATCTCCAGCTGAATTTTTGATTGGATTCGATTCATCTGCAGCGCACTCGTCACTATGTTGGTGAAGCTTCACCCTCGTGCTCGTCGAGTCATCTTGGAGTTTCTTCTGCGGCAAGTCAGTTAGCATTCGACTGTGGTGCCTACTGGCCCGACTTCCTATTTGATTAGACATTCTGAGGACAGCTAGGTACTCGTTTCACGTATGTCGGACAGTTAGATTTGGCTTTGGGTGCCCCTAGAAAGAAGTAGCTATCTTCGCAGCGGAGGGTTCTCCATGTTCCGAATACTGACTATAACGGTTTGCCTCGTATGCAGAGGGTAACAGTTACTCCGCTCCGGCATAGTTGAAATAGTGTCGGGTCAAAATTGTCGCGAGAATTCTGAGCAAACTGTCAAATATCGTGATTCTTATACGTTACAACCATCCTTGCCTGATCTGGGGTTCTATCATTGGCCATCCTGCCTGATCGGGGTTTAGTAATCCCTTACCGTGTACAAACATCATTTGCATTCCTTACACGTTCCAACCACCCTTGCCTGATCAGGCTGTTAGTATCCATTACATGTGCAACATCATTTGCATGCCTTATACGTCACAACCACCCTTGCCTGAGGCTGTTAGTATCCCTTACCTGCGCTACATCATTTGCTGCTGTTCTTGCTGCTGCTGTTCCTGTTGCTGTTGCTGTTCCTGTTGCTGCTACTGTTGTTGATGCTGTTGCTTCTGTTGTTGTGGCAGCTGCACCCTGGTCCTCCACTGCCCTTGCCTGGTCCTGGGATTGTTGCTCGCCATTGTTTGTCTGTCCCATCCTGCCTTCATCCTTCTTCCTTTCCTTCCGCCTCTGCTTCTTCTCCTTCTTGGATTTGGCCTTGGCCTCCTTTAAAGCTGTCTCATCTCTCTCCTCCTCCTCGTCCTCCTCAATTAGATCCTGGAAGGTACACGTTTTGGTAACTTTTGTTCTGCTATGCATAAATATTCGCTTTAGTTTGGCTCCGCGCTTACATCAACGAGTCTATACTCATTGCAACAATAGTGGGGGGTGGTGTGTAAGGCTTTGAACCGCCCTTCTTCGGTCCAGCGCAATGATCAACCTTTGAACCATTCCGCTCCGGACCGGAAACGAGTGCTAGGACCATTGGGGCAATCAAGGCAACCTAATGGGTGGGTGTCAAGCTCCTACTTGTTTTGTCCTGTTTGCTGTTTTTTTTATTTGTGTGTTTGTGTGTGTTTCAGGGGGGGGGGGGGGGGGGGGGGGGGGGGGGGGGGGGGGGGGGGCGGACTATTTGTTGTGTGGGTGTGGTTTGTGTGTGGTGTGTGTGTGCATGGTAGGCAAAGACTCTCTCTGTTTGTTTTGTTTGGTCGTTTCTTTTGTGTGTATGTGTGGTGTATCATGTATGGGGGGGGGGGGGGGGGGGG
>JACBWV010000626.1:30145238-30199211 GCA_013435795.1 Chlamydomonas sp. ICE-L
AAAATACACAAACAACCAAGTTATAAGTCACTTAATTCAACGTAAGTCCGCACACCAGCAAGCCGATATATTTTACTACTTATTGGAGGTATGTTGTTTTACTACTACTGGTTTTATTGTGGGTTTTTACCTGTTTAAAATTTGTGCGTTTTTTAGATGGTTTTTACGGGGTTTACTTATCACTGTGATTTTCCACAGCCCAGAGGTAACCAAATAGGCTAGAGGGACTTGCCCAATATTCAAACAGGATAGGCAGTTTAAAAAAACGAGCATTGGTGACCTGAACCCAACAAATCGTGAACGGCGGGGGCCGGGAGTTCGTACTATGCAGTTAATTGAACATATGAGGTTTAGGGTTTAGGATAATTTATTTAATTGAACATATGAGGTTTAGGATAACATATGGGGTTTATGTAGGGGCCGGCATATCATATGAATATATGATGCTGACCAAAGGCGAGTATGATATCATATGATGACATTGCTTCATGCATTCATATGATATTGTATATAAATAGGGATCGGCGATATGATATCATATAATGCCGGCGGTCTGACTAGGTAACTTTGGACTGGGGCATCATTTAATATGATATCATGTCATCATATGATATCATATGATGCCGGCGGTCTGACTAGGTAACTTTGGACTGGGGCATCATTTAATATGATATTAAATCATATGATTTTTTATGATATCATATGATATCATACTAGTATTTTGTCCACATCATATGATTCGCCGTTCCCTATATATAAATGGTAACTTTGGCCTAGTCAGACTGCTGTCATTATATGCTGACATGATCTTATATGATGGCATGATGACACATGATTTCATATTGCCGTTCCCTAGGTATATGAGTATGCCGTAGTTGAGTAGGTGGTTGCCCTATGGCAGCCTGCGCCCTGTCCAGGCTGTTCAACAGGTGTTCAGGGTGTTAAACACCTATCTATGTACATCAATGATTGTTGAACAGGGTTTTAACGCCCAGAAAACTTTTTAACAACCGGAACAGGTGCAGGCTGACGTAGGGTTGGCCCCAGTGCGAGCAAACTGGCTGCCCCAATCAACCTCATGCCTGGTAACAAGGCGTTTCGTGTATTTTTTATGTATGCCATATTCGCGTTCCCCCCTTCCAATAGGATGTACTTGGAGTACTTCTGAGTTGTTTGTTATCATCTTATTCCTATTTGGTTACCCTGGACTGTAACAATAAAATACATGAAAGCAGGAATAAATACATAAATAAGAATAAATACAAAAATACATGAATGCAGGAAAAATTACGTAAAGTAAAAATAAATACAAAAATACATGAATGCAGGAATAAATACATAAATAACAATAAAAACAATAAATACATGAATGCAGGAATAAATACATAAATAAAAATAAATACAAAACTACTTGTATGCAAGAATAAATATCTCATAAATAAGAATAACTACAAAAATACTTGAATGCAGGAATAAATACATAAATAACAATAAATAAAGGTATACTTGAATGCAGGAATAAATACATAAATGACAGTAAATACAAAAATACATGAATGCAGGAATAAATACATAAATAACAATAAATACAAAAATACACGAATGCAGGAATAAATACATAAATAACAATAAATACAAAAATGCTTGAATGCAGGAATAAATACATAAATAACAATAACTACAAAAATACTTGAATGCAGGAATAAATACATAAATAACAATAAATACAAAATACATGAATGCAGGAATAAATGAATACATCACTACATCACTACATCAATAACAATAAATAACAATAAATACAAAAATACATGATTGCAGGAGATGACTGGGTACTTAACGTGCTAGCACTCCCCGCCATGGCGATGGCTCTGATGCTGCTTGGAATGCTGGAATAAATAAATACACCAAAAACAATAAATAACAATAAATACATGAATGCAGGAGATGGATGGGTACTTCGCGTGCTAGCACTTCCCGCCATGGCGATGGCTCTAATGATGCTTGGAATGCTGGCGCATGTAACATGCTTCTACGTAGCACACACCTAGGGGCTGGGGCTGGGAATGCTGGGGCATGTAACATGCTGGGGCTGGGAATGCTGGGGCATGTAATATGCTGGGGCTGGGGCATGTAACATGCTGAGGCTGGGAGCCCCTGGGAATGCTGGGGCATGTAATATGCTGGTGCTGGGGCATGTAACATGCTGGGGCTGGGAATGCTGGGGCATGTAATATGCTGGGGCTGGGGCATGTAACATGCTGGGGCTGGGGCTGGGAATGCTGGGGCATGTAACATGCTGGGGCTGGGGCATGCAACTTGCTGGGTCTTGGAATGCTGGGCATGTAACATGCTGGGGCTGGGGCTGGGAATGCTGGGGCATGTAACATGCTTCTACGTAGCACACACGTAGGGGCTGGGGCTGGGAATGCTGGGTCATGTAACATGCTGGGGCTGGGAATGATGGCTCTTATGATGCTTGGAATGATAGCGCATGTAACGAGCTTCTACGTGCGGTTGCCAGGGTACTTTAAACGGACCCCAGGGGTTGCATCCTGGGACGCACCCTAATTCGGTAGGATGCGTCCTGGGATGCACCCAATTTGGGAGGTTGCGTCCTGGGACGCAGTTATATTATGAGGCTGCGTCCTACTATCAACATAAGCCCTAGCCCACAGAAATGGAGTGGTGGTGGGCCAATCAACTGATGGGTGAGACGCAACCAACATCCTGTAACTGCGTCTGCGACGCAACCAACATCATGAACCTGTGTCTGGGGCGCAACGGACCCTCCCATGTTGCGGCTGCGACGTAACGGACCCTTCCCATGCTGCGTCCAGTGACGCAGGACGATGCGTCCTGCACTACCCTGACGGTAGCACGTACATAGGTTTTTAAAGGATCTATTAGGGAGTTATCGCGGATGCTCAATTCATCGATTCTTAGGTTTAGTAGTTTTCTTAATTTTCCTGAAAGCTTCAAGTCTTAGCTGTCTACCCTTAGCAAGCAAGCAAGCAAGTCAACCCTTCAAGTCTTAGCTGTTTAGCAAGTCAACCCTTAGCAAATCTAATTTATTGGGGAGTTTTTGGTCAGTGTTTTTACTTTCAGTTCCAAGGAGCAGCTGCTAGGCAGCTCCCCTGACTGTCTATTCAGTCAAACTTGGGGCAACTTCGAGCACCTTGAAGCTGACATAATCAGCTGTCCAGAACTGCTGAATTAGTTATGTCAGGCCAAGTCGTCGGCTCAAGGAGCTACCTAAGTGCCTAGAAGCTGCTACGAAAAGCCACTACCGTGCTTCCACGTAGCACACACATGGTGAGGCTTGTGACATGGATTTTGAAGTCAATTTTATTTAACATAGCTGACGTTCACGAGCTCAGGCTTGGTTGGTACCGTAGTATCAGCTGTGACTGACAGGTCGAGGGTTCGAAGTTAAATATTATTTACCAGGAAGGGCAATAAAAGAAACAAGCACTGCTGAACCGAAAGTCATGTTATATTTAATAGTTTAGTTATTATTATACAAAATCTCCTTTGATGGTGAGGAATTGATGACAAAAATAAAAAAGTGATGTCTTGAACTGTTGACGTGTACATCCTGGTATTCTCATTGTACTGCCGAAGAAGGCGAGCAGCTAAATTGCTTGCTGGAGCTATGTAACCAAGTTAATGTTTTCAGAACGGGTGCCCCCAACTGAGAACAATGTGATTCCTCAGTGTCACCCCATGTGTGTATGTTACAGTCCAGGGGTAGGCCAAATAGGCTAAAGAGGCTTGCCCAACCGTACAGGAAGGGCTTAAAAAGAACAAGCACTGATGAACTGAGCCCCAAACAATCGTTTAACCGACCCCATGTGAAATCCAGAGGTGGAAGGTCGTCTCTATGTCACCCCATGTGCAACCCAGAGGTGGAAGGTCGTCTCAATGTCATCCCATGTGCAATCCAGAGGTGGAAGGTCGTGAGAGTTGGAACTGCCGTAGGGTTGGTCCCAGTGCAAGCAAACTGGCTGCCCCCCTCAACCTCACGCCTCGTAACAAGACGTTACGTGTATTTTTTATGTTTGCCATATTCGCGTTCCCCCCTTCCAATAGGATGTACTAGGAGTTGTTTGTTACCATCGTTTGTTCCCCCCTTCTAATAGGATGTCCAGAGGTGGAAGGTCATGAGAGTTGGAAGTCATTAACAATAATTCCCGAATGATTGTGCCTGCATGCAACGGTGGGATCAGGTATATTCTTATAATAGTTCTGTTGATCTGTATTGATAACTGCCTAAGACAGAGAGGAGCCTTGAAGGTTGGAGCCATTCCATCAAGTTCAAGAAGGTACATTGAAAAAACTCATAATCAATGATTGACTGATCGATATGCCGAACAGGTACCAACGGCTCTTGTTACATTAAGGTGAACACACCAATAAAGATACAGGAACCCACCAAGTATTTATACAACTGACTATATGGGGCAGGCTAGACACCTGTAACCTTCTCAGATTTCATGGCACAAACAACTACTAGCTACTACTACTAGCTTCGCAGACCGATCGCCCAATCAGTTCCAACATACAAGCTCGTCACAAGTGGGGGCACAGCAGTAGACGCGGATTCATGTCCCAATGCGATCACCCAACGTACGGGGGCAGGTCCCCACAGCTAATCCCTGTAGTAAGAGGTTGTAGCCAGGCCCCTGTTGCTGAATGTAGCTTATCCCTGTAGCTGAGCGGTGCCACAGGGTCATCATGGGCTGCTCAAGTAACGCACGAAGACAAATGCACTGATGCCAGTCCTCTATTTATTATAATCGGATTTTCAACCGGGGGGTGGGTCTGAATGCACAGACCAGGGCGGCTCAGGATCCAGTGAGGAAGGTGTAGCGGAAGGAGGAAAGCCCCTTGGGACAGCCGGCAACCAATCAAACCTGCACCACTACCTGACTATTACAGACAAGCTCCCAGCCCAGGTCCGAAGAGGGGTCAAGGAAGTTTTGGGGCAGCCCCATTTACTGGGGGCGAGCGGGGGTAACATCCCTGCAGCATGGAAAAAGGGGATGTGTTGGTAAGGCACAATTTTATATGTTGATTAGCATGGGAGGAAATAAGCCGAACAGGGCAAGTGATATATGTTGTTGAAAATATCACAATTTAAATTGAATCAAATTATATTTTCAGCGAATAAAAAAAAATAGTACGCATTTCACAAGGCTCGAGGTTGAGGGGGCCAGCCTGTTTGCTTGCCAAGGGGCCAAACACCAATATTTCTGTGGTTAGTAGACCCTAGTCTACAGTGTGCATGATGAATTCTACAGTGCGGCGTGGCTGATGATTTGTGCACCAAGGAACAGCTTGGGTCTACAGTGTGGCTGATGATTTCTGCACCAACGTGCAACTAGGATAGGGACTCACCAGATGTCCTCGGCGTACTCCCGGATGGTACGGTCAGAGCTGAACTTTCCGCTGCCAGCAGTGTACATGATAGACCTGCGGGTCCACTCAGCCTGATCCTTGTAGCACTCGTCCACCTTCTCTTGGGCAGCCAGGTAAGAGGCAAAATCGTTGGCAACCAGGTACCAGTCGTTTCCGATGTCCATGTTGGACACGCTGTCAACCATGGGCTTGAAGAACTCCTTGTCACCCACAAAGCCGCCAGCAATGTCGGCCATAAGCTCATCAAACCTGGGTGGTTGGGTGGAGTAGAGATTATAATGGTAGGTGGGTGGGGTGGGAAGAAGGCGGCTGGGATGGGGATTATAATGGAGGTGGGTGGGGTGGGATGGGTGGAATGGAGGTGGGTGGGGTGGAGATTATAGTTGAGGTGGGTGGGTGGGGTGAGGAGGGACTAGGGGTCCTACGAACCAGCCAGCAATACCGGCCAGCAGCTCGTAGAAAATGGGTGGGCAGATGGGGGTTGAGATTAAGAGTAAGTGGACTGTGGAGACCCCAGAGAAATCAGCTACAGTACGAGGGAGTGACTCGTGGCATGCAAAGCTAGGTCAGCTTCCAGGCCAAATCCAGCCCACAAGCCATCCAGGACTGGCATCGCAAGGCCGATTTGCAAAAAATTATGGGCAACCTGTGGAATATCACAGTTAATAAACAACCTGGAACAATGTGGAATGTGAAGACCGCTAATTTTGCGTTCAGCTGCAGTTGCAAGCAACCACATCATAGTGTGTAACAATTGTAGTAACTCATCACAGGTAAGTCCAAAGTTACATCCATTATGTTATATCCATTGAGTTATCAGATGCGGCATCCTTAATGAGTATGGAGGTATAAGATGCATACATGGTCAGTCAAATGCAGTTGCAATGCTAGGGAGTCAGGATTGTAGCCTCATAGGTGGTAGTCAAAAATCTGCGTTTTCGTCAAGGAAATTCAGACTGACGTGCAAAGTTTGCTGAATCACAGGCATTGAACCTGGGTCCCAAGGCGAAAGCATGTGCGGCAAGAAAGCAAATTGACAAGAATGGCCAAGGCGAATGCAAGTGCTTGGGCATGCTTGGGAATGGTTCTCAGGGCATGCGTGGGGATGCAAGTACTGTGGGCATGCTTGGGAGCAGTCCTGTAGGCATGGTTCTGTGGGCATACTGAATAAATGCAACAAGAGAGCTGGATACATGCAGCAAATGCACCTGAGGCAAGGTTCTGTGGGCATGCTTGCATGTGCCATGCCTACTAGTCCCCTCGCAGAGATTCCTCAGACAAATGCCTTCGTAGCATCATTAGGCAGCTAAGGAGGGCAGCAGAACGCTGCACACCCCAAGGCGCTGCTCAGACTCGTCATCTAAGTTGTGTCATCAATGGACTGTGCGAGAGAGCTGGCCAATACCAACAGATTTGCTAAATCAGTTGGCTTAATAACAGGCTGCATTGAACGTGAACCCCAGGACAAACCAAACCTAACCCCAGGACTAACCTCAGGTCAAAACCAACCCAAACCCCAGGACAAAAAATACTTCCTGCCTGACAGCTCAGACATTCAATCCCTTTCAAACGGGTGACTACTACGTAGAAATTTCTCCATCATTCTTTCACCATCCAATCCTCGTTTGGCGCTGTCATGTGTATGGGGTCCCCCTTCCTGGGGTTAAAATACCTTCAAAGAAAACAAAACTGATGGTGGTGGTAGTGGTTTTATGGTAGTGATAGTGGTGGTGGTGATGAGGGTACTGGAATGACGATGGTGGTCAGGTGTTATGGTGGTGGTGATGGTCTGTATCTCACCTGGGGTCAGTCTTGAAGTCCTTGCGTGTGGCGCGCAGGCCTGCGAGCTCATCTGCCAAGATGCCAAAGATGAAGAGGTTCTCCTCGCCGGTCTCCTCAGCAATCTCAATGTTGGCGCCGTCCAGGGTTCCGATGATAAGGCAACCGTTCATCTGGAACTTCATGTTGGAGGTTCCAGAGGCCTCGGTTCCCGCAGTGGAAATATGCTGGGAGAGCTCAGCGGCTGTGTGAGTGTGTGTGTGTGTGTGTGTGTGTGTGGGTGGGGGGGGGGCATGAGTGGATGAACACAAATTATAACTGTGTTGGTGAATCCAGAGGGTGCTGGCAAAGTGAATAGGACTAACGGAAGGGTGGGTGAGAGGGGGTCGGGGGTAGGAAACATAGGAATGGATGCAATGCATGGCAGGCCTCATTTGGTGATGCATGTCAAAGTTTGTACTTCACTTGGATCAGAACCTGTTGGGATGTTATAATCATCGGCGGGTAAGGTGCTTGGGGGTCAGAATGCAAGAGAGAAGGGGGTGGGGGTTGGGATGCGAGAGAGAAGGGGGTGGGGGTTAATAATGTGTTGTGTTAATAAGATTAAACACGGTGTAATAGAAATGGGCATAGTGAAAACAAACATCCATTGTCCTTGGGATGTTTTCATTATGCCTATGCCTAGAGAGAGGGAGGTAGAAGGGGGGGGGGGGGGGGGGGGGATGCAAGGGCCTGTTAGCCAAGCGGCAAGATGGCGAGCATCGCTGTCGCTGATTAGCGGCATGGGTTCGCATGTCAATCGACAAAAGGGTTAGATGCAAGGGATTTTTAGTCAAGAAGATGCTTGCTATGTGGGTCTGAGTGGCTCATGATCACTGTCACCATTATCGTACCTCAGAACAGGTCTGTGGTGACATCGGTGTATCATCCGAACGGGGCAAGCATGGCAGCAAGAGATTGCATCTGTGTATCTAGTGTGTGCATGTGTGTAATTCATGTTGTTATCATGCACTTCTTGTAATACATGTTCAATTGCTGCGTGATCTTGTGTGGGCATGTGCATGAGTGTGCATGTTTACATGATTTACATGTTTTATTACTACATTTTTACTATATGATTCATTGCTACATTATCTAGTGTGCATGGGTGTGTCCGTTCTGCATTTACTGAATGATTCATTGCTGTATTATCTATTGAGCATGCGTGTGTCCGAGTTAGGGATGTCAAATCGTCCTCCTCCCACGATTATCGTGTGATATCATACGATATACATAACGTACAATATTGCACAGCATACATACGATACCGTTTTTGACAACCTTAGTCCTAGAGCTTAGGTATGTGAATGGGTGAAGGTGACGACCTAAGTTATAGTGCGTAGGTGTGTGAATGGGTGAAGATGTCTAGTCCATAGTCCTACTACATGACAACCTCAGTCCTAGTGCCAAGGTACTTGAATGGGTGAAGGTGGGTAATGGGGGCAGTGTGGGGCCGCGGATTGAGCTTCAATTCATATCAATGATCAGAGAGCCTACCCAGAGCAAGCCCCTAGCCTGTGATGTACCTTGACTCCTGTACCTTGACGGGAGGTAACGTCATCGCGGCGAACCGCACACATGACCTCTGCTTTTCAAAGTCAGGCGTAGGGTTGATTCGAAGGTCGGTTTGGTTGGTTTAGTTGGTTTATTAGTTATCGCGGCGAACCGCACACATGACCTCTGCTTTTAAAAGTCAGACACAGGGTTGCTTCCATGGTCGGTTCGGTTGGTTTGTTAGTCATCGCGGCAAACCGCACACACGACCTCTGCTTTTATAAGTCAGACGTAGGGCTTCTTTCATGGTCGGTTTGGTTGGTTGGTTGATTAGGTATCGTGAATGATTAGTATTACAGATGGTTGGTTTTGCGGTCGGTTAGGTTGGTTGGTTCAGTTGGTTGGCTAGGTACCATGGTCGATTACTATTACGGATGGTTGGTTTCATGGTTGTCTGGTCCTTAAGTTGGTTGAGGTTAGCTTGGCAATTGGTTAAGATTAGCTTGACAGTTGGTTGAGGTTAGCTTGACAGTTAGTTGAGGTTAGCTTGGCAGTTGGTTGAGGTTAGCTTGACAGTTAGTTGAGGTTAGCTTGGCAGTTGGTTGAGGTTAGCTTGACGGTTGGTTGGCTCTGGGTGGATTGGTAGTTGGTGCACCGTACATACTGGAAAATGGCTACTATGTTGGGTTTATTTGGTTTCGCAGACCGCAACTGTGCCTGAGCTAGGACTACCGCGCGACAGCACGGAGGGAAGTTCGAAGTCGAACAATATCAGTTATAGGCCAAAGTTAGTGAAATGTGGGCAAGTCTCAAATGTGGGCAAGTCTCATTAAGCTGCAAACTCACCTGGGATGAGGGTCTCGGCAGCGGTGACGTTGTAGTCGGGAATGATGTACAGACGAATGAGGTCCTTGGTCTCAGGGTCGTGGTTGATCGTGTCTCCAACGGCAGTGATCAAACGGATGATACGCTTGGCCATATCGTAAGCGGAAGCAGCCTGCAGGCATTCAGGGGGTGATGTGAAGTGAGTTATGGGTGAGACGTCACAGGAGCTCAGTTTTTTTGTTTTGCCCAAAAGAGGACACAGAGACATGTGATCAACGGCAGTGATCACACGGATGATACGCTTGGCTACATCGTAAGCGGAAGCAGCCTGCAGACATTAAGGGGGTGGTGTGAAACGAGTCATGGGTGAGAGACGTCACAGGAGCTCAGATTTCTTTTTTTTTTGCCCAAAAGAGGATGACACAAAGACACATGTGATCAACGGCAGTGGTCGAACGTATGATACGCTTGGCCATATCGTAAGCTGAAGCAGCCTGCACACATTAAGGGGGTGGTGTGAAACGAGTCGTGGGTGAGAGACATCACAGGAGCTCAGATTTCTTTTTTTTTGCCCAAAAGAGGATGACACAAAGATACATGTGATCAACGGCAGTGGTCGAACGTATGATACGCTTGGCCATATCGTAAGCTGAAGCAGCCTGCACACATTAAGGGGGTGGTGTGAAAGGAGTCGTGAGTGAGAGACGTTACAGGAGCTCAGGTCTGGGATTTCTTGGCCGAAAAGAGGATGACACAAAGAGACAACACGAAAGACATGCGATCACCGGCAGTGATCAAACGGATGATACGCTTGGCCATGTAGCAAGCGGAAACGGTCTGCAGACATGAAGGGGATGATGTGATGGGAGTCGTGGGTGACAGACATCAAGAGGTTGACGCTAAGGGACATGTGATCCAAGCCCTTTTCAAGCCATTTTTAAAATACCTATAAATAGCTACAAATGTAGACTGGTCAGATGGCTTCGGATCCAGAAAAGCTATGAGGGCTCCAAAACGAAAATAAAAACCCTGTAACCCCCGGTATCCAGGGTTGTGTAGTACGGACAGTGCGCAGATAAAATCCGTACCATACTCGTTTTCCTGAAAATTGAGTACGCGTACGGTCCGTACTCACGACACATACTTGCTTAGTCAGTTCCATTATATAAAGTGGCATAACTTTTTGCTGCCTTCGAATTTCCACATGATCAGCATACCACTGAAAACCCCGGAATGCCATCTACTAGTATTTAATTGAAACCGAGGTCAAATTAGGATAAACAAAGAGGTTTTTAGGTCAGGGAATGTAATGATACTAAAAATGCACCGTACTCCGTTCTCACTTCGTGAACCCGTACCGTTCTCACTTCGTAAACCCGTACCGTATCCGTACCGTATCTGTACAACAGAACCCTGCCTGAATCCTTTCACACTTACCTCCTGTACCATATCACTCCTTAACCCCCTACACCCTTTCACTCCCTTTAACATCTTCCACTCCCTCTAACTTTCACGCCGACCCCCTCTACCCGTTCACCCAAACCCCATCTACCCATTCACCATAACTCCACCCTTTCCCTCTAACCCCCTTTACCTTTCACCCTAACCCCCTTTACCTCCCAATCTTTCACCCTTTGACAACACATCAGTAACAACCCCCACACCGAAGTCAGTTCTTACCTTGCCACCAAAGATACACACTCGGGGGGTCTGCTTGGCCCTCTCCTCAGGGCTCATCTTCTTCAGCTGCTTGTATTTCCAGATGATGGACAGCACGTTCATGTACTGGCGCTTGTATTCGTGGATACGCTTAATCTGCAGAGAGAGTATGGTTTGTTGTTGGGGTGGGGTGGGGTTCGTAGGGGGGGGGGGGGGGGGAGAGAGAGAGAGAGAGAGAGAGAGAGAGAGAGAGAGAGAGAGAGTTTTTTGTGGGGTGGGGTGGGGGGATGATCCACACGTTCAAACTTTATATCAATTCAATTATCACATGTGCATGTGACCAGGGCTAGCATAGAGGGACTAGCGTTTAACACTGAAACAGTCCGACATTTTTCAACATGTCATAACACTCCCAGGATCATACATGCTTGACATTGCCCCCAGAAAAAATGGAAATTGCTCCGCATTGCTGCGGGGCATGAAGTTGATGTAACCTCCTCGTTTAATTCCATTGGGAAGGTTACTGTGGGGGTTGCTTTTGCAGACCCCTACTGCACCTGAGCCCTGACTCTCGCGCAATAGCTCATAGAAAACAACCCCCAGCTTACATGGACATAGTACATGGCATCAATGTTAACATCATCCCCATGGACCTTCTTGATTACGCCTGTTCCTTTCTTCAAGTGTCCCATTTCCTGTGACAGTACTATAATTGCTTACCTGGACATCGAACATGGCGTCAAGGTTAACATCGTCTCCATGGAGCTTCTTGATGAGTGCAGCCAGCATGGCCTTCCTGGTCTGCTTGACAGCCTTCCACTTGGCCTACATTATGATGGGGGTGACGGGGGTGAGAGGTGGTGGTGATGCAGGTGGTGGAGGTGCTGGTGGTGCGAGAAAGTGTTAGTAGTGGTGTTGATGGTGGTGGAGGTGCGAGGACGTGCTGGAGGTGGTGGTGGTGATGGATATGGTGAAGGTGATGGATATGGAGAAGGTGGTAGTAATGGATATGGTAAAGGTTGTGCTGGAGGTGCTCCTGGTGAGTAATTTGAATAAGCTGGTCGACACAGTGGGCAGGCTGAGTGCAATCCAACGAGGCAGAGTGGTTTCGTAGGTGCTTGTGTTGTTAAGACCTGCTGATCCATCTGTGTATATACATATAAGGCACCACACACCACACACACACAACTACTTTCCAAACACCTACTTTAAACATCAACATCTCACGACACACTTTGAATCAGTGTCCTCAGCAGCGAGGCATAATACTGTCTTCCTCCACACCTTTTAGTGCACCATGATCTCTTTCCAACTCCGCTCACCCACACCCACCTCAGTCCCACCACGCCCACTTCAGTCCCCTCACACCCACCCCATGTATCCAACTAGAAACAGGGCCCTACCCCCACCCACCTCAGCCCCCACCCACCCAATGTATTGAACTAGAAAAAGAGTCATACCCACCCACCTCAGCCCCCACCTCTCCCACCCCATGTATCGAACTAGATTCAGAGCCCTACCTGGAAGCCAGGGTCTGTGGCGAACTCGCGCAGCTTGGCGAGCTGGCCAGCGTCGTTAATCCATGTGTCATCGCCCAACTTCTCTGAGATCAAGGAGGTCAGCTCGGGGTTGCACCATGCCATCCAGCGGCGAGGGGTCACACCTGCAAAACAGAAATTTGAGTGAAATGTGTCAATTAAGTGAAACAGAAATTGAAGTGAAATGTGAAATTGAAGTGCTTGTTAATTATATCTTAGCACTTGGTAATTAAAGCACACAGTGCTTTACACACACAGCACTCAGTGATAGGTGATTACAGCACACTCCGTACCAGGGAACTACTGCACATACAGTGCTATATATATAGAAACCGGCATACCATATGTTGTTGGATTAAGGCAAGTGTGGTATCATATGATATCATACAAATTGCATCATATGATGTTGTACATAAATGGTAAGTTTAGCCTGGTCAGACTGCCGCCATCATATGATATCATATGATGACATGATATCGTATGATATAATATTGCCGTTCCCTATCTATTTATATATATATTTTTATATATATATACCTACCGTTGGTCTTGTTCTGGAACTTGGAAGGCATGACGGCATAGAAATCGGGGAAGACATCAGTCTTGATGATCTCAGAGTGGATGTAGGCCACACCGTTGACACATTTCGAGCCTACAACAGCCAAGTAGGCCATGTTCACAAGCCTGGAACAGTGAAGGGCAATAATATCAGTGCAAGGACAGTGAGGCATGCTCGCTTCCAACTTATTAACATGCACACCAGTCGATTTGCTTGGCATGCACATTTCCAACTGATTAGCAAGCACACTAGTCGGTTTGCTAGGCATACTAACTTCCAACTGAGTGTATCCCATTTGTGACGGGTGGCATGCAAACTGTGTTGTCTACCTCTTGCAACGGGACAGTGAACACAACAGATACATATTTTAACCACCCAGGTGGTTCCACGCACACACGTGCCAACAGCACAAACACCGGCAAGCGCCCGGACAGCCCCATGCATGCAGTCTACACGCACACACCACGACCCTCACATCTACACCATGAAACTCATGCAGCATCGCACACACATGAAACTCATGCACACTCGCATTCAACCCATGAAACTCATGCACCATCACACCCACACCAACACAACTCATGCACCATCACACACACACGCGGTACTCATGCACCATCGCATCCACCCCATGAACCTCATGCACCATCACACCCACACCGACATAACTCATGCACCATCACCTCCACCCCATGAAACTCATGCACCATTAAATGCACACCAAACTCATGCACTGTTACATCCACCCCATGAAACCCATGCGCCCTCACATACACCCCATGAAACTCACAACTCATCAGGGTTCCACTGGTTGGGGCTGACGATCTTCATCGCATCAATCCTCTTCTGCTTGTCCACTCCTTCCAGGTTGCTCTCCATCCACCCAACCCAAGCATCGTCAATCATCTCGATCATCTGCATGTGGCGGGGCAACATCTTGGCCATCACCTTGACTGGCCACTTCTCCAAAGCCTCAGGCATGACGGTATGGTTGGTGTAGTTGAGCATCTTGGTGGTGATGGACCAGGCTGCGTCGAACTCCAAGCCCTCAATGTCAACCAGGATGCGCATGACCTCAGCCACGGCAATGGTGGGGTGGGTGTCGTTCATCTGGAAGCAAGCCTTGGTGGGCAGCAGCTCCCACTTGGTGCCATGCTTGGCCTTGAAGTCAGCGAATACATCCTAGATGGGAACAAAAAATTGGGTGGGGAGGTTAGGGACTTAAGGTGGTAGGTAAGTGTGTGTCGGGGGGGGATGGGGTGGGGGGGTAAACAATTGGGTGGGGGTAAGCAACTTGGTCTAGGGTTAAGGTTTAGAGTCGGAAAGCAAGATAGTAGGTATAGTTCCTCTCTGGAGACTCGCACACTTCCATATCGTCTCCTTTGCACCACATCCTTCTTTGCAACACTAATCTCTCTTCAGCACCATATCTCTCCTTTGCACCATATATACAGATGTCATAACAGTTGATTAGCACTAAGTATACCGATGCCAATACCGTATGTATACTATATATGCTATATATACACAAGACATCAGGAATCAAATTGTTGCCTCGTGATGCAACATACAAGTGCCAGCTCAATATCAGGTGGACACGAAAAGCTTTCAACAACTGAAGGTACTGCTTGAGTTTGCAACACGAGCCAGCTCTAAACCTTCGTCGCAACAAATAATGTAGCCAGTTACATTTTTAGTCCAGTGAGGCACCAGGAAAATGTTATCATAGTCAGAAAATGACAGGAATAGACAAAAGAGTAAAGTTGACATAGCATCAGAGAAAGGAAAAAAGAGGCGCCAGGGGAAGAAGCCATGCAAGAAGACTAACCACAGCAAACTTCAACAATGAAATTCTTGTGACACTGACGTATCCCGAGAGATTAGCCAATCGAAAAGATTATAGATTCAAGCAGTGAAATGAAAGCGATGAAATTCTTACAGCGAGGGATGCAGCAACGAAGAAGTACTGCTGCTTCAGGCGAAGCTCCTTGCCCTCAGGGGTAGCATCGTTGGGGTAGAGCACAGCACTGATGGACTCAGCCCTCTCACGCTCCACAGTAGCCTGAGGGCAGTTGGACAAATTGAGAAGTTTGATGGTACTGGTGGTCGTCCTGACAGGGATGACTGAGATGGCGATGATGATGATGATGATGATGATGGTTAAATGGTGATGAGGGCAAAGACTATGACTATGATGATATTTTTGATGATGAGGGCAGTTGGACAATTTGAGAAATTTGATGGTATTGGTGGTCGTCCTGACAGGGGTGACTCATATGATGATGATGGTTAAGATGGTGATGAAGGCAAAGACGATGACTGTGATAATAATTATGATGATGAGGGTGGGAGGGTACAAAGACCATGAGCTGAAGAGTGGCGTGGGCGTGGGGCATAATGATGGCTGAGTGATGCAAGAGCGATGGTCATACAAATTAGAACGTATAGGTGGGGGTTGAACAACGTTTCCGGTTGGATGAGGGACAAGATGGCCAGGTGACAAGGCTGGCTCTCATGAATGCGCTTGCATGTAAGCATACATGCATGGGAGAGGGCATACATTGTGGAGGCATTGTCACCAGCAGTCCAATGCTCTTAAATTCTGCAATGATGCTACCATTTGAGATAACTAGCTGGTAACTGAGCGGTTACATGCTCATGCAGGCTCACCAGGTCATAGTCGCCGGCGTTGAAGGAAGCCAGGTCAAACTCAGTGTTGGGGACGCAGTCCCACAGACGAAGGTTGGAGGTGGTGGGGGTCTGGAATCCAGGGATGGGGTTGTCATAGGCAACAGCCCACACCCTCTCGCTGGGTGTCCAGACAGTCTTGCCGTCCTTCTTGACGGTCTTACCACCAAAGCAGATCTCATGCTTGATGTTGGTCTTGATCTCCCAAGGGTTTCCATCTTGCAGCCAGATGTCAGGCAGCTCAGTCTGGTAGCCACCCTTGTCCAGGCCCTGTGACGGGGAGGAGCAGGGGGGGCAGAGGATGAGACAAGGGAGGGAAGGAGTGGGGGCGAGGGTCAACCTGGCATAGCATGTGTGGTTCACACAGTGCCAAAGGAATTATCAGAAGATCAAGCATTTATGCGGTGTTAGCACACTTCAATAGAAGGGGATCAAAAACTGAAGCTGAGATCACTTATACAGGCAACAGGATACTGATTAACCATGCAAAGGACACAAGAGAAGAGACCCTTATGCAGTGATCAGTGTCAACAAACAATTCGACGATATGGGTTTCTTGGAGAATTATAAATAAACATCTCTACCCCCAAGTTCAGGGTGTCCATTACCTGCTTGAACATGCCATACTTGTAGCGGATGCCGTAGCCCCAGCCGGGAAGGTCCAGGGTAGCGATCGAATCCAGGAAGCAAGCAGCCAGGCGACCCAGGCCACCGTTTCCGAGGGAAGCATCACGCTCTTCAGCAGCGATTTCCTCCATGTCCACGCCCAGGGCGGTCAAAGCCTCGGCGTACTTGCCCTCCAGCCCAAGGTTCATGACGGTGTTGATGAGGGAACGTCCCATCAGAAACTCGGCAGACAGGTAGTACACCTTCTTGACGTCGTTCTTCCTGCAGTTTCGGTTTTGAGCACAACAATTTTCAGAACGATCGAGAAGCGATCAGGGGACAGGCAGCAGCGCAGGCAGCAGTGAATTAGGCGGCAGTAACTTGAGCAGCAGTAACACGCATTTCCATGCTCGAGATCACCGAAACAGAATTGGTAACCCCCGAATTACGTCGTTCGTGAGTTGATACCTACTTCCAATAGTCGTGGGTCTTGTTGAAGCGCCTGATCAGATCCTCCCTGACAGTCCAAGAGAGGCCAAGGTACTTATCCTTAGTGGTCAGGTCCCCAGTCCTGCCAAACATCATCGAGGCCTTGTCTAGGACCTTTTCGACAGGGACGGATTCGGACTTGGGAGCAGCAGCCTTGGCAGGGGCGGCAGCCTTGACAGCGACGCTCCTAATGGGAGCAGCCTTGCTTCCCTTACCATCCTTCTCGGCAACCTTACATGCGACGCTCCTGATCTTAGGAGCAGAGATTGCAGATGAGCTGGTCCTCAGACCGCTTTGCAGCTGGCGGTTTCCGATGAGAGACATGATTGAACACTTATCGCCACGATATAGATGGAGACCAATTGGGCTAGATACTTTTATTGTAACTGGTCCCCAGGAAGTGGTTGATTCGGTTGAGTCGACGGAAAAATCACGCGCCGTGAAAAAAACAGCCGCGTCCGCTGTCGGCAAGAAGAAGGTGATTGTTTTATCCAGCTTCGCACCTAAGTCGGACCGTAGGACTTCATTTCGACCGGCAACCGGCCGGCAACTGACTTTTCTGACCATTCCAACCGACTGTTCGCCCATCTCCGGCTGAATGTTCAACCGTTCTAACAGGCAATATAACTAACAATCTCATTCGCCAACCGTTTCTCCTGTGATTTTCGACCGTCCCAACCAGGGCCCCTTGTGGGGGATCCATTGCGATCTCTGCTGATCGCGATGGCCAGTACCCAATCCCGTATCACAACCAGACTCTGTGAGAGATCACAACCGAATCCAGTCTCCGGTGCCCACGCTCGGAGATATTATCGCGGAGCAGCCTTGGTCCGTTCTGCCTGTGCTGTGCGCACTCCCCTTGTTTACACAATTCCACAGCTATGAATGCTCCCAATTAACAGTTCGACAGACCCTTGCACGCAGAGGGAGATCGGGGTCATCGATGGGTCGTACTGTCGTTAAGGCTTGATTGTCGGTTAGGAAAATCACGATATATCGTGCAGCGCGATACTTAATGTTTTTACCTCCCCAAAATCCACATCTGGGGCATCGGGCTGCCAGTAACTTAATGTTTATGTCCAAATTCTTATTACAATCATTGCTTGGAAACGGTGACTATAGCTAGCTCCGGCTTACGCTATGGTGTTCACGTCCTGTGAGTGAATGTATTACACGGATGTAACAATTTCATTTCAATTTCAATGCTTGGAAGGATCGAGTGTGTCATCTATGTGCTCCTGTATTTCTGTAACCGTTCAAGATGAACACCGTGGGGTCTTTGAATCTACTGACGAAGCCTTACTGAATTCGAGATGAAAGTATTAGAAGTTCAGAACCTAATTTTCCAATGTGAGACTTAAATGATTGACATGCAATCCAATGGAAGGCCAAGCGAATATTCCTTTATTGATCCATGTATGAAGAGATTAGATCAAGTCTTTTTGTAGGAATTGTAAGTTTGCGTACTGTTTTTTATCGTCCAGAAGAAGAATCAAAATGTTAGCGATTCCTTTATCCCTGGTTATTTGTTTTGCTGCCGAAGAAGGCGAGCACCCAAATTGCTGGCTGGAGCTTTGTAACCAAGCTCAAGGTCAAATAGATCCATGTAACCTGGGGGGAGGTGGTCGAAGTATCACAATAACCTGTAATCCATCATCATTTATGACTGATTTGATCATTCAACACGTAGCGCTTAAGTGTTTTTGTGTTGGCAGGTATCTTCTAGAGTTCTAGTCCTGCTTGGGATACCTAGCTACCACTAGGGCACACTCTAAAAATAAACATTAGCACCGGTAAACTGAGTGAACCGCCGTGATCGAGTGCGGCACCCAAGAATGGGATGTAGGACATGTTTCTTATTCAGGCATTCATTAAATTGTTGTAGACAGACCAGTACATCTCTTTAAACTGTCTAAATCTGTGTGATTGCATTGTATACTTGGAGTGTGGTGAAGTGGAGTGTTTACACCACCCATGTTTACTCTGCCCGCTAACAGTGAGCAGCCGGAAGGCTGATAGACCATGTAATCAAAACAAAACTGCCCATGTATACCACATGGATTTGTTTTTTTGTCCAGCTTTCTGGGGGTCTAGGGCCATTTAGGGTCATAGATTTGGGTTCTTAATAACGGCAATTGGGGCCAAAACGGGATGAAAAGTAGCGAAAGCTATATATAGCGGGGGGGATCTCTGGTATACTACGTCTACAGAGCAGCCAGAAGGCTGATATACCATGTAATCAAATCAAACAAAATTCCTCAAGGCCCTCAATGCTCACGACAACATTATTCTCACAAGGGACACCACCTTGGTTCGGCAAATGGGGCATTCAGGTGTCTTAGCCAGCAGTTTCTCACAGCATGAGGAGCACATGACGGCGTGGCCACAAGGCTGCAAGCACACATCCCGCTCCCTCTCCATGCACACAATACACAAGGTGCGATCCTCATTCTCCACCTCTGCCCCCATTGTCCCCCTGCCACCTCCTACCTGGCTATGGACAGGCGCCCTATTGGGGGGAGGCAACACTGCAGAGGGCATGGGTGGTGGTGGACGAGCAGCCCCAATGGCAGCCTGCCTGAGCTGACCAATCAGAACAGGGTTCATTCCCGCCCTCATGGCACTGGTGAGACCTACAGGCTTAGGCTGGTCAGCATGTGTAGGGCGTGCAGCTGGGCTGGATGCAGGAGGTCCCATTGGGCTAGTGAGGGGGGTTGCTGTGGAGGGGGGTGCATGCATGGTGGAAGGGGGTGGAGGGGCGGATAGGGATGCTGAGGTGGGGGGAGGCCTTTGCATCAAGGGTTGGTAGGCACCAATAGGGGCGGCTTGCAGTGTAGGTCTAGGGAGAACGGTAAGCAGGGAGGGTGCGGGTCCTAGGGCCACGCCACCTGAGGCTGGCGCTAGGGTCTGCCCCTGTGGGGCCTGAGGGGCGTAGAGTTGCAGTACGTGAGGCTGAACGGCATGGGACGGTACGATGCCAGGCTGGACAACCTGAGGTTGAACAAGGCTTGGCTGAAATACAGGAGGCTGCACAACTTGAGGTCGAACAACAGCAGGCTGTACCATTTGAGGCTGTAAAAACAGCTGATGCAGTCCAGGCTTGGGCATAGCTGCACGAGACTGAATGATCTTCAGAATGGGGTGATCCTGTCGATTGCTTGCAGTGGGGGTTGGTGCAGTTAGTGCTGTGCCCCTAGTGCTCACATCAGGAGCTGCCTGGGTGTTGGGCGCAGTAGCAGTAGCAGCAGCAGTAGCAATAGCAGAGCCAATTCTACGTGGCTCTCTGTCACCATCTGAGGGAGTGAGATCATGCTCTTCATCCATCCCCAAACCCGCTGTGCCATTTCCACTTGGCTCCCCAATATCACCACCACCCTCAGCACTGCCCCCTGCAGCTTGTTGTTCCTCTTGTATGAGGTGAGCATCTGCATCCTGATCCTGGGAGTGTTGCTCTCCAATGGTTGCTTGTCCTTTCTCATCCTCCTCCTTGTGCCTCTGCATCTTCTCCTTTTGCCTCTGCATCTTGTCCTTCTTGGTTTTGGCCTTAGCCTCCACACCATAACTTTCACTCCCACACGCACCATCTTCCCCTGCAGGTTGCTGCTGCTGCATCAGATGCTTCTCTGCATCCTTGCCTCCACCCTTCAACACCTGTTCGGCCACTAGCTGCTCTTCTCTGCTCTTCACCTTCCCCTTCTTCTTCTCCTTCTGCCTCTGCATCTTCTCCTTCTTGGTTTTGGCCTTGGACTCCTTCGAAGCTTTCTCTCTCTCCTCCTCTCCGATAAGCTCCTGGAACAAAAGGGTTTGTGGACAAGTTTTAGTTGAGAGAGAGAGAGAGAGAGAGAGAGAGAGAGAGAGAGAGAGAGAGAGAGAGAGAGAGAGGGTTCGTTACATAAACTTAGCAAATCATTGCTAAACAGGACAGCAGCACAGCCTGCCGACCATCCGTTCATACTACAAAGAGGATTCGTTACATAAACTAAGCAAATCATTGCCGAGACAGGACAGCAGCACAGTCTGCCGACCATCCAATTTTATAACAGGAAACACGAGGGTTTTGTAAGGCACCCCCACAAACCTGAAAAACAAACTAGGTACAGTCCAAAAAAGGAACCGTCCTAATGTCGCATTCCCCTCTTCCAATGCTTCATACACCTCAATTACTGATACATCCCGTTTCGATTAATGGTTGACTGGTTGACCATTCATCTCTACAATGCGGGGTTTGAATCCCATGGGGTGCGCCTGAGCGCTCGCGGCCGCTGTCGACCGCTGTGGTAGCTACACTAGGTCAGGCAGCTGCCTGTACGACTGGCTCCGTTTATCCCACGACCCACCAGGCGTTCTGGTTACCTTCTTTCCTTTCTTTTCAATTACTGGTGTGTCCCTGCTTTTTAGTATCTATATAATTCTTTATGTACGCATGTATGTTAGGAACAGGAATCCCCCCCCCGCTATATATAGCGATCGTTACTTACCCAGACTTGGCCCAAATTGCCGCTATACAACTTAAAAAAAGCCCCCCCCCCCCCTAAATGGTCCTAAAAAGCTATAAAACGCTGTCCCAGAAGGAGGTCTAAAACCATAAGGCTGAAAAAACCCACTTTCTGATTTGAAAAAAAACTGGTTGGGAACCGGAAACTCGTAACTTGTAGCCATCCAGGGGATGAATTGGACATAACGTTTCTGCGAAAACTCGTACTTCGTACTTCGTATTTGAAAACGAGAATTTTGATCGAGGGAATCGAAAATTCTGAGGATTTTTCTCGAAATTCTCGACAATTTCCACTCAGATATCTCGGTTTCGAGCTTCATGCCTGAGAATTCTGGGTATTCCGCACTCAACACCTAAACTACTTCCTAGTACTACGGAACCCACTACCATGGATATTATGGATCCAGATCCCTCTACTCGGGCGGTACGCTAGGAAGACACTAGTGCATATTTTCCTTGTGCTCAATGCCCCTTTTTCGGGATTTCCTCGAGGGGGCTCGGGCCTGGGGCTCGGGGTACAGATGAGCTGCAAGCACAAATCCCCAGTCACCCCTGATCTTCAGTCTGATCTCCAGCTGAATTTTGATGGATTCGAATTTCCAGCTGCAGCTGCAGCTCGTCAGCTATTTTGTGAAGGCTTGCACCCTCGTGCTCTTCGATCATGCTTAGGAGTTCTTCTGCGGCAAAGTCAGTTAGCATTCGACTGAGGTGCCTACTGCCCGACTTCCCTAATTTGATTAGACCATTCTGCGGAACAGCTAGGTACTCGTTCACTATGTTTCGGACAGTAGATTTGCTTGGGTGCCCCTAAAAAGAGTATGCTATCTCGCGGAGGGTTCTTCCATGGTCGAAATACTGAACTATAACGGTTTGCCTCGTATGCAGAGGGTAACAGTTATTCCGCTCCGGCATAGTTGAAATAGTGTCGGGTCAAAATTGTCGCGAGAATTCTGAGCAAACTGTCAAATATCGTGATTCTTATACGTTACAACCATCCTTGCCTGATCTGGGTGTTAGTATCCCTTGCCATCCTTGCCTGATCTGGGTGTTAGTATCCCTTACCTGTACAACATCATTTGCATGCCTTCAACGTTACAACCACCCTTGCCTGATCAGGCTGTTAGTATCCATTACATGTGCAACATCATTTGCATGCCTTATACGTCACAACCACCCTTGCCTGAGGCTGTTAGTATCCCTTACCTGCGCTACATCATTTGCTGCTGTTCTTGCTGCTGCTGTTCCTGTTGCTGTTGCTGTTCCTGTTGCTGCTACTGTTGTTGATGCTGTTGCTTCTGTTGTTGTGGCAGCTGCACCCTGGTCCTCCACTGCCCTTGCCTGGTCCTGGGATTGTTGCTCGCCATTGTTTGTCTGTCCCATCCTGCCTTCATCCTTCTTCCTTTCCTTCCGCCTCTGCTTCTTCTCCTTCTTGGATTTGGCCTTGGCCTCCTTTAAAGCTGTCTCATCTCTCTCCTCCTCCTCGTCCTCCTCAATTAGATCCTGGAAGGTACACGTTTTGGTAAACTTTTAGTTTGCATATGCATAATATGTCAACTTTTAGTTTGCATACGCGCTTACATGCAACGGAGTGCTATACCATTGCACATGAGTGGGGGGGTGGGTGTAAGGATTTGAACCTCGCACCTTCTTCTGTCCAGCGCAATGATCAACCATTGAACCATTCGCCGGACCGGGATAACGGAGTGCTAGACCATTGGGCAAATCGAAAAGGCAACACGAGATGGGTGGGTGCAAAGGCTCTCTACTTGTTTGTCTGTTTGTTTGTTTATTTGTGTGTGTGTGTGTGTGTGCAGGGGGGGGGGGGGGGGGGGGGGGGGGGGGGACTATGTGTGTGTGTGTGTGTGTGTGTGTGTGTGTGTGTGCAGGGGGGTAGGTGCAAAGACTCTCTACTTGTTTGTTTGTTTGTCTGTTTCTTTGTGTGTGTATGTGTGTGTATGCAGGTACGGGGGGGGGGGGGGGGGGGGGGGGGGGGGACTGTGTGTGTGTGTGTGTGTGTGTGTGTGTGTGTGTGTGTGGGGGGGGGGGGGGGGGGGGGGCGACGACTCTCTACTTGTTTGTTTGTCTGTTTGTCTGTTTCTTTGTTTCTTTATGAGAAACTTGGTTAGTTAGTTAGTTATTTTGTTGCTTTCTTTGGTAGACAGGGGTCAAACCTAAATAAACACAAGCAAGTGTAAGTGTAAAGAGTACTAGACCATTGGGCAAATTGAAAAGGCAACACGAGAAGTCCAGATGTTGAATCATTGGTACTTCTATACAGGTGCATAGATTGATATCAGACTACCGTGCTACAATACATAAATAAATACTGTGCCTGATTACGAGGCGTGAGGTTGAGGGGGCCAGCCCGTTTGCTTTCACTGAGGGCAACCTCCAGCCCGTTTGCTTTCACTGGGGGCAACCACCAGCCCGTTTGCTTTCACTGGGGGCAACCACCAGCCCGTTTGCTTTCACTGGGGCCAACCACCAAGTGCTACAGTACACACATTTGGACGAACAAGTTGCAAGCAGGATAAGGCAATGCGATGTGCATTTCAAAAAGCAGGTATGCGCCCAGGTTCCCTGTATCAGTACAAGGCAGTACAGAGCTGTACAATGAGCAAAATTGACAAAGCAGGTATGCGCCCAAGGTGCTCGTATCAGTACAAGGCAGTACAAGGCTGTACAACAAGCAGAATTAACAAAGCAGGTATCCGCCCAAGGTCCTTGTATTGGTACAAGGCAGTAGAAGGCTGTAAAATGAACAGAATTAACTAACCAGGTATGCGCCCAAGGTTCTCGTATTGGTACAAGGCAGTACAAGGCTGTAAAATGAACAGAATTAACAAAGCAGGTATGCGCCCAAGGTCCTCGTATTGGTACAAGGCAGTACAAGGCTGTAAAATGAACAGAATTAACAAAGCAGGTATGCGCCCAAGGTCCTCGTATTGGTACAAGGCAGTACAAGGCTGTAAAATGAACAAAATTAACAAAGCAGGTATGCGCCCAAGGTCCTCGTATTGGTTCAAGGCAGTACAAGGCTGTAAAATGAACAGAATAAACAAAGCAGGTAAGTGCCCAAGGTCCTCGTATCAGTACAAGGCTGTACATGGCTGTACAACGAGCAGAATTAACAAAGCCGATATGCGTTTATACTATCCATGTTTACTCTCCCCGCAGACGGTGAGCAGCTATAAGGCTGATGCACCATGAAATCAAGCAAGTTCAAGCTAATGAAATCCCTTCCTTGCACATGTTGCAAATCCAAGTAGTGTTGACAGTATCCATGCTTACTCTGCCCACAGATGGTATGCGACATAAGGATGATGCACTGTAATCATAATTGTGGTGTAGTAGTGTTTATAATATCCATCTTTACTCTGCCCGCAGACGGTGAGCAGCCATAAGGCTAATGCACCATGAAATCAGAATTGTGGTGTAATAGCGTTTATAATACCGGTATCCATGTTTACTCTGCCCGCAGAAGGTGAGCAGCGGTAAGACTAGAGCACCATCAAATCATAATTGTGGTGCAGTAGCGTTTATGATATCCATCTTTACTTCACCCGCAGATGGTGAGCAGCCATAAGGCTAATGCACCATGAAATCAGAATTGTGGTGTAATAGCGTTTATAATACCGGTATCCATGTTTACTCTGCCCGCAGAAGGTGAGCAGCGGTAAGACTAGAGCACCATCAAATCATAATTGTGGTGCAGTAGCGTTTATGATATCCATCTTTACTTCACCCGCAGATGGTGAGCAGCCATAAGGCTAATGCACTGATATCATAATTGTGGTGAAGTAGCGTTTATACTTCCCATGTTTGCTCTGCCCGCAGACGGTGAGCAGCCATAAGGCTCATGCACCATGAAATCAACCAAGTTCAAGCTAATGAAAGGCCCTACTTGCACACGTTCCTTTGATGATGATAAAACCCCTACCCTGCGCTCGTTCCAAATCCGAGATGATGAAAACCCTTACCGCACATGTTCCAAATCCAAGCTGATCCAAACCCCTTACCCGCACAGGTTCCAAATCCAAGCTGATCCAAACCCCTTACCCGCACAGGTTCCGAATCCAAAATGACCCAAATCCAAAACCTGCACAGGTTCCAAATCCAAGCTGATCCGAACCCTTACCCGCACAGGTTCCAAATCCAAGAAGCAATTATACTATGCATGATTCAAGGAGCTCTACCCTTGGGCCAATCATGGAAATGGGATCAAGCTGGTGAAAGACCTTACCAGCACATGTTCCTTTGAAGATGCAGCCGTCCTTGCAAGTAACAACTGCTGAAGCTGACTGGACACATGCTGCAATGACTTGAAAGATGCTGCATCGAACATGGTTGTAAGTTTGGAAAACCCCACTCCATCACCCGCACTGCCCTGGATCAGTGGGACTAAGAGGGGAAGGGCGCCGGCAGCAATAAGCTTGTCTTGATTCTTGGTATCGTCAGCGGCTAGACTCATTAGAAGCTCAGCTGCTTCCAGACGATTGGATTCTTTTCCAAAGATATGCTTAATCGACAGCAATTTCACTAAGGCGGTAATGCCACCCGATGCAACAATCTCCCTCTTGATGCCAGCATTGTTGAAGGCAAGATGATGCATAGCCCAGGTTGCATGATGAGGCAAACCCAGCGAGCGAAAGGATAAAGATGCCAGTAAGGGGGGATAGCACCAGCAGAAGCGACCTTTTCCTGGTTTTCAGGATTATTCTCTGCTAGGCGACCAAGAGCAAGTGCCATCTTTTGTTTCCCACCCATGCCAGCAGATAAAAGCGCCACCAAGGGGGGAATAGCCCCTGCAGAAACAACCTCGCACTGGTTGTCTGGGCTATCCTGTGCTAGGTTCGCCAGAATCAAGGACACCACTTCAAGAAGATCAGACCATTTACTGGTGGACAACAACGCCACTAAGGGGGGAATGCCTCCTGCAGCAACAATGTCCCCCTGGATTACAGGGTTGTTTTTAGATAGTTCGTTCAGAGCTCCTGCTGCTCTCATGTGCACACCAACATCGTTAGAAGTACTTTGTATGGATAACATAGCAACCAGCGGGGGAATGGCGCCTGCAGCAGCAACCATGAGGCAGTTGTCTGAACTGAACATCACCATACTGGCAAGAGCTAGCGCTGCATTCATCATGCACTTAGGAGTGCCAGTGGATAGCATTGCCACCAAGGGGGTAAGTGCATCTGCAAAAACATCCTTGCTTAGGTTGTCAAAATGAAGGGCAACCGTTTCTGCTAGAGCCATGGCTGCCTGCTCTTGTACACTTGCCGCTGTGCCACCCGATAGTAACTCTACCAAGGGGGGAATGGCCCCTGCAGCAATGATCTCTTGTGCAATCTTGCTATCGCAGACAGCAAAGTTCGCCAGAGCCCTGGCTGCCGGCTCTTGCAAACATTCCGCAGTCCCGGTTGATAGCAATGCCACCAAACGGGGAATGCCACCTGCATGAGCTACCCTAAACCCATTGACACAAAGTTTGGCCACAGCCCTTGCAGCCTGCTCTCTCACGCTTGCCGCAGTGCCATCAGATAGCAATGCCACCAAGGGGGGGAGAGCACCTGCATATGCAGCTTCAAAGCGATCCCCGCCCTGTAGTTGCCCAAGAAAACTCGCTGCCTCCAACTGCTCATCCACAATTGCAGTGGGTCCAAGCTTGTCAACGTAACCCATCAAGATGGCTGACATGTTCCCACGTCCCTTGTTCCTACTACCAGGAGATAATCCTAAGACTTGTACTGCCAGGAGATGATCCTAAGATGCTGCTATTGATATCGGATTACTTTTTCCAGATGGCTAATGTGTGGCCAACTTGCAGCGTTGTCTAACCTAATTTGCTGGCCTGCATGCAGAAGGAGTGGGAGGTGTGAGTGGGAGCCCTGGGTGGGTGCTGACTGGCAGGACAAAGGCAGTCTTGTACGACCTAGTTTGCTGAGCTGCACATAGAAGGCGAGGGAGGTGGACAGTGAACTTGAGGCCTCAAACATGGGAGGGCAGGTGAGGGTGGAGGAAATCGAGGCAGTGTGAAAGGCTGGTGATCAGTGGAGTTTGGTAAATTAGCCTTGAGGACATTCAGGCAGAGTAAAAGGAAAATCCCGCTGGTAGGCATCCAGGTAGCGTGGAAGGTAGGTGAGGGCGTAGGATATTCAGGCAGCTGGAAGGTAGATCAGGCTGGTAGGTATTCTCAGGCAGAGTAAAGGGTAGGTCAGGCTGGTAGATATTCAGGAACCATGGAAGGTTGATCAGGCTGGAGGATATTCAGGCAGTTTGGATGGTTGATCAGGCTGGTAGATATTCAGGCAGTGTGGAAGGTTGATCAGGCTGGTAGATATTCAGGCAGCGTGGAAGGTTGATCAGGCTGGAGGACATTCAGGCAGAGTAAAAGGTAGATCAGGCTGGTAGATATTTAGGCAGCGAGGAAGGTAGGTGAGGGCGAAGGACATTGAGGAAGTATACAAGAAAGATGGTAGGTGGAGCTTCAGTTAGACAAAAGCTGAGGAGGGGCTGAGGGGCAGAGGCGCAGAGGAAGTGGAAGGTTGATAGTTAGAGGGAATAAGGGGGTGAGGGAGAGGTGGATGGAGGGGTAGTGTGGGTAGGGGGCTGAGGGGCTGTGGGGCAAAAGGAAGCGGAAGGTAGGTTGGTAGAGGGATAAAGGGGGTGGGGGACAGGTTGGTGGGGGGGGTAGTGCCTGGGGGTAGTGTGGGTAGGGGGCTGAGGGGCCGTGGGGCAAAACAAGTAATGCGGGGGGCCGCTTAGCGAGCTCCCTAGTTTCCGTGGGCACGGTGGGACTTTGAATTGGACGGTGGGCAGCTCATAGTTGGCTAAAAAAACCATGCTACAATCAAATCCAAGCCAAGAGGGGCAGGGGGGGCAACAAGACAACGTCCAGAGAGCGAGCAGGGCATGGGTGTTACCTAAAGTGCGGCGAGAGTTGCCAACGACATTCAAGCCATCCGGACAATATGTCGAGCTGATTGCTATGAAGTGGTACTGATTGCTATGAAGGCGAGCTAATTGCTATGAAGTGGTGCTCGTCGAGGTTCGGACCGATCCCTTTGGGACCGATCCATGTTCTCAGGTGAAGGTTTGGCTTGGCTCCGTTATTGGGCGGACCCGGGCGAACCTGGTGGGCGGACCCAGAATTTCGCCCACCGAATTTCGCTGGACCTGGGAGGGTCGATCGTGACGGCCAGTACCCAATCCCGTATCACAACCGAATCCAGTCTCCGGTGCCCACACTCGGAGATATTATCGCGGAGCAGCCTGGTCCGTTCTGCCTGTGCTGTGCGCACTCCCCTTGTTTCCGCAATTCCACAGCTATCAATGCTCCCAAGCAGAAGCAGAAACAAAACGTTAGCGATTCCGTTATCCCTTGTAATTTGTTTTGCTGCCGAAGAAGACGAGCACCCAAATTGCTGGCTAAAGCTTTGTAACCAAGCTCAAGGTCAATTATATCCATGTAAACTGCGGGGAGGTGGTCTAAGTATCTAAATAACTTGCACCCCCATCATCATTTATGACTGACTTGATCAATTCACACGTAGCGCTTGAGTGTCTTTGTGTTGGCAGGTCTCTTCTAGAGTTCTAGCCCTGCTTGGGATACCTAGCTACCACTAGGGCACACTCTAAGAATAAACATTAGCACCGGTAAACTGAGTAAACCGCCGTAATCGAGTGCGGCACCCAAGAATGGGATGTAGGACATGTTTCTTGTTCAGCCATTCATTAAATTGTCGTACACAGTCTAGTACATCTCTTTATGTTATTGACTGATTTATATATCAGTCTCTGAGTTAGTTAAGTGCACACCGGTACCTGTTCCATCCTGGTCCCGTGTTGCCTGCCCCCGGGTCACAGGCTAACTGTGGCCAGCACGTGACGGCAGTACCTTGCAGTACACATCCCTATTCTATATGATTGCACCTGTTGCGCTTAATAGGATCTTCTCCGCTATCGTGCTTACACCGTTGTAAAGAACTTACATTAAAACTGCAAACTGTCTACACCTGTGCGATTGCATTATATACTTGGATTGTGGTGAAGTGTAGTGTTTACACCACCCATGTTTACTCTGCCCGCTAACAGTGAGCAGCCGGGAGGCTGATTGATTATGTATCCAAAACAAAACTGCCCATGTATGTATACCACATGGATTTTCCTTTTCTGTTCAGCTTTATGGGGGTTTAGGGTCACTTAGGGTCATAGATTTGGGTTCTTAATAGCGCCAATTGGGGCCAAAACGGGATGAAAAGTAGCGAAAGCTATGTATAGCGGGGGGGATCTCTGGTATATTACGTCTACAGAGCAGCCAGAAGGCTGATATACCATGTAATCAAATCAAACAAAATTCTCCCAACGACACCTTCACAATCATAGCCGGCCAGGTCTTGGCTACGTACATGGCTGCTCTCACAAATGTGAATAGTGCCAATTTCATTCTCCTCATCTGCATCCTCCTACTGCATGCTATTATATATATATATATATATATATATATATATATATATATATATATATATATATATATATATATATATATGTGCACTGCTTATTGGCCTCGCTTTCGGAGTTCGCTGTTGGTGGCCTTGTCGATGCTGCTAGCCGAGGCACTACATGCAGTACCGGGCCAGGCACCCAATTTTATATTTATTGCAGTGCTGCACCTGGGTCAAGAGCTCCTACTGCTATCAGCCGTGACCACCATCCTGTGGGCGGCACTCCCTATGTGCATCCCCATTATTGCGCCATATATATATGTGAGGTACTGCCCCCTTGCAACACTGATGTATGATAGGATCCATGACGAAAGGTTGGTAGGCCCCAGTGCAAGCAAACGGGCTGGCCCCCTAAACCTCACGACTCAGATATATTATTAATTTATTTATCCATGACCCTGTAAAGTACCCACAGCTCTCAACTAGCGCTAACTGACACGTGTGCTGCACTTCTATTTAACTGTGTACTGTACTGTACTGTACTGACTGCTGGCAGCGTACTATAGCTAGCTCCGGCTTACGCTATGGTGTCCTTAACTTCACGTCCTGTGAGTAACGGTTCTACACGGGTGTAACAATTTCAATTTCAATTTCAATACCCATAGCTCTCAACCAGCGCTAACTGACACGTGTGCTGCACTTCTATTTAACTGTGTACTGTACTGTACTGTACTGTACTGACTGCTGGCAGCGTACTGTAGCTGTACTGTACTTGACTGCTGGCAGCGTGTGCGCACACAATTGGTACACAACTACACAACTGCGTGTGACATGTCCCCGTTCAACGAATGGCTCACTGGCAGTGCTCCTTGAACGACGTAGGTGCCGGGTTTGAATCCCCACGTGTGTGCTTCAGTGTTTGCTGTCGCTGTCAACCGCCATGGTAGCTTCGTTCAGGTAAAGTAGCAGCTCATTCCATACCGCCGAAAGACGGGGCTCCCTTAATACCACGCCCCACCAGGCGTTATCTCTACGTGTGACACACCTCATCCTCTCCATCAACCATCAGTTCTTAGCATCCAAATCCAGGACATGCGAATTTTGAATGGGTTGCAAAATCCCAACCATCACTTCTTAGCATCCAAATCCAGGACATTCGAATTTTGAATGGGTTGCAAAATTCCAACCAACAGTTCTTAGCATCCAAATTTAGGACATTCAAATTTTGAATGGGTTGAAAAATCCCAACCATCAGTTCTTAGCTTCCAAATCCAGGACATGCGGATTTTGCATGGGTTGCGAAATCCCCGCTTGCGTTGCGATTGTGTGTCATGTCGCGTTGTCTACTTGGCACTCTGCTTGAACCTGGGCAAGAGAAGCATGGCAATGCTGGGCCTCTGTGGTCCTCTACATTTAGCTGGGAGTAGGTGAGGGCAATTTGGTGGTTGGCCCCAGAGCAAGCAAACGGACCTCACATACCCTCACCCGGTGTAAGCACTGTAAATGTGGAGGCTTGCGTTGCGATTTTGTGTCATGTCAAGGTTGTGGCCGAAGAGCTCTACGATATCATCCTGACCTTCAAGGATGACAAAGAGCATGGGCTCGGAGGCAAGAAGTCGTCGAAGTTCCTGAAAACTGATGACCAGGCGACACTCAAAGTTGTCTACTTGGCACTCTGCTTGAACCTGGGCAAGAGAAGCATGGCAATGCTGAGTCAGGGATAGATGATCAGGGCACTACATGGCGCGCGCTATTGCGCACTAGCGCGCAAGGTTTTGGAGCCAGACTGCACAAACCACGCCATGTTTTAAACCCCCTCTGGGCGCAGCGCGCAGATTTCCGTTTTCAATTTAGTCAAAAGCGCTACAGCGCCAAAGGAAGGCAGTTGCGTCAAAAGCGCGACCCAAAATGACAAAATTTAGTACCCTGGTGATGATGGATAAGGAGCCCTTTAGCCTATTCAACTACCTCTGGACTGTAACACACGTACAACACAATGTTCAGTATATTATTTGTGTCCGGTTGCTGTCAACCCCCCTGGTAGCTTTGTCCAGGTTAAATAGCAGCCCGTTCCCTACCGCCGTAAGACGGGGCTCCCTTAATACCACGCCCCACCAGGCGTTATCATTACTTTATATGTGTTGGGTATTTCTTTGACACAGCATATTTGAATACGCTTAAGCCAAGTCAAACAAATACCCTGAGCTGTTGGCTGGCATGCATGCGTGATCAGCTTCATGATGCGTGATCTGCAGTCATCAATGTTTTTTCTTTTTAGCCCTTCCTATCACGGTTGGGCAAGTCCCTTTAGCCTATTTGGCCTGCCCCTGGACTGTAACATACACACATACTGCATCACAGTATCCCTCCCTGGAAAAGTTAAGGAACAGCAATATGATATCATATGATATCATGTCATCATATGATATCATATTGCTGTCATTCCCAGCTGAGGTGATGATTTAATTATATTGTAGAGTTAAATTATCAATGTAGCACGAACTCAAGGCCCATGTGGGTAAAACGATTGTTTGGGGTTCAGTTCATCAGTGATTTTTCTTTTTAAGCTCTTCCTATACGGTTGGGCAAGTCCCTATAGCCTATTTGGCCTACCCCTGGACTATAACAAACATACATATGATGCGGGCAGTCCGACTAGGCTGGAGTTACCATTTATATACTATCATATGATGCACTTAGTATGATATCATACTTGCCTTTGGTCAACATCATATGATTTCATATGATGCGGGCAGTCTGACTAGGCTGGAGCTACCATGTACAATATCATATAATGCAATTTGTATGATATCATATGATATCACACTTGCCTTTGGTCAACATCATATGATATGCCGGTCCCTAGGAATGACTGACCCAGTCTCAGTTTTTTGTGTGCGACGCGTCACAAATTGAGCGACTTAGTGTGACCCCAGTGCGTCGTGCTAACCCAAAAACCCCGCGGGGCTCCGCCCTATAACGTGCTACGCCACTATCCTGAAATCAGGCTTGCGTCTAGGAGGTCCTCTGCCAAAAGTGCCAATATGACGGTCCCTACTAGTCATCCCTAAAAAATGTTTGATATGAAACTGCCTAAGCCTCTTAGTATGCTCCCTGGTGGTGGTGGGAGTGGTTGGGGTCCCTTGGAATGGCTGATGCCCAGTGTCAACATTTGGGTGGAAGGTATCTCAGCACCATGATGATCACAAGTCCCCCTCGACTCCATCAAGTCGCGGGCATATTTCGAGTCAAATAGGGCACCAGGGAAAATGTCATCATCATCATCATCATCATCATCATCATGTGCAGGAGTGTACATAACAAACATTATATTTACTGCATGTGAGATCTCAGATCATATTTTACATTATTCACATACAATACAACACATAAATGCTTAGTACATACATACAATACATGAATGCATAATACATAAATACAAAACAAAAATGCAAAATACATAAAAACATAGAATACAATGTAAGGAACGACCAGAAAACAGCCCTACAGCCTGCCGTCAAATGAAGCCAAGCCAAAATGGTGTCAAAATAGGAGTGCACTGTTGCATACACTAGCTTCTTGTTGTCCCACACCCACACCCACACATTGACAAATGAAGCCAAGTCAACTGTTGCGTACCCTAATTTCTTGTTGTCCTGGATCTTCTTTCCGCACATCTCACAGAGACCTGCAAGCAATACAAATGCAATTTCAAATTCAATTCAGGCATGCAAGCAATAAAAATGCAATTTCAAATTCAATCCAGGCATGCAAGCAATACAAATGCAATTTCAAATTCAATCCAGGCATGCAAGCATCACAAATGCAATTTCAAATTCAATTCAGGCATGCAAGCAATACAAATTCAATTCCAATTCCGAACATCTCACAGAGGCCTGCAAGCAATACAAATTCAGTTTCAAATCCAAACATCTCACAGAGGTCTGCAAGCAATATAGATCATGGACATATTGGTGGTCGGCCACAGTGCAAGCAAACGGGCTGCCCCCCTCAACCTCACGCATTGTAATAACTAGTAAGGCAAACTCTTTACATATTGTAATTATTTATCATGGAAGAATTTATATACTCGTCAAATCAGGGGGCATCAGGTTTTTTAAGGAAGTTTATTTTTAGACCTCCAGAAATTGAAGTGCTATAGCTGGCTCCATTCTGTTACAAAATCGGAAATTGTGGTGCTATTCTTCTTCTTCTTCTTATTATTATTATTATTATTGGTCATGTTTATTATTTGTATTATTATTATTATTATTATTATTATTATTAATATCATCATTATTATTATTGGTCATATTTCAGCCTTCAACTAAAGCACCAGCCTTAAAAGTGTTACATAAATCAAATTGCAATTCCACCTAGAAAAGTGTGATTCACAGAAACATGTGACCCCACCCAGGCCCCTGTTGTTCAGCTAGAGGGTTGTGGTGTGATTTGAAAGGGCAAAAAACGACATGAAAATGAACCAGCCAGAAAGTTAACTGTCTAATAATCGCACTTTCCACACAATCGCACCTTGAACAAGTCCGAGGCTGCAAACAAGCGACGCGGAAAATTGGCGGAGAGTGCTGGCTATCGGACCGACAGGTGGCAACCAAATCGATTGCAGCGGACCGAAGCCAGGGTTTACGAGACAATAAGTTGAGACATTTGGCTTCGTGTGGTAGGTCGGTCGGACAGACAAACGGACAACTTGGTGACCCTGGGGGCTCCGCCCAAACTCCTGGGCGGGATACATGGGGAAGGCTGCTGGTTTCGTTAAGAAAAAAAACTTTTAGGTTTGAAAAGCAATCCCTGATATACCTGAGCCAGCCACTGGGCTCAGCCCAATACGTTCAGCAGTCCTAACTGCTTTAGTGTTTGCGGTCGCTTTTAACCGCCATGGTAGCTTTTGTCCAGATTAAGTAGCAGCTCGTTCCCTACCGTCCTAAGATGGGGCTCCCTTAACACCACGCCCCACCACGAGTTATCACTCCTTTTTTCAGCAGTGCTGTAGGGCTGCTCGTTTGTTTTTATATAATTTATATAGAGGCAATTGGGGCCAAAACAGGGTCTAAAGTAGCGACCGCTATATATAGCGGGAAGAAATCCCTGATATACCCGAGCCAGCCACTGGGCTGTGCCCAATAAGTTCAGCAGTGCTATCCCTGTGAGTGCGCTCTAGTGTTCGCAGTCGCTGTCAGAGCGGGGAGAAAATCCCTGACATACCTGATCCAGCCACTGGTCTGTGCCCAGTAAGTTTAGCACTGCTCTAGGGCTGCTTAGGTCTAGGGAACGGCGATATGATATCATATGATGCCGGCAGTCTGACTAGGTCAAAGTGACCATTTATATACAATATCATATGATGCAATTTGTATGATATCACAATCGCCTTTGGTCAACATCATATGATATGCCGGTCCCTACCGGGGCTTTTGTTTCCAAACTTGAAAGTGGCTTTGTGATCTTAGGCTTCCTCCAGGGACAGCATTTTCGTGCATGTTATAGCTTTAATAGCTTTTTAGGGCCATTTAGGGCACTCAAAAAACATTATTTGTGTACATTTTATAGCCACAATTTCGCAAAAACGGGGTCAAAACTAGCGATCGCTATTTTCAGGGGAAATAAAAAGCCCTGGCCCCTGCTTATGTCAGCGCCCAGGTCGATTCAGGTTTGGCTGATTCGCCAACCAAGGGAGCTGTCTAGAAGCTGCTATGCGAAGCTAAAAGCAACATCAATATTGTCTTCCATTCTCCTACCATTCTGGTATGAGCACCCATGGCAGTATACGCCTCCCTTGTGCAGTACACTTTTGCACGTCTGGCATTTGCTCTGACCATAAGGAGAGTACCTGGACACACCACACCACAGTGTAGCAATTACAGACTTTGGTAGGATTTTGTTTGGTTTGTTTTGTTTGGTTTGTGTTTGGTTTGGTTTGTGTTTGGTTTCAGTGTCCATTTACAGTTCTGGAGTAGCTCAAAGCCAAGGCACATGTTTGGCAATTACTGACCATAAGGAGAGTACCTGGACACACCACACCACAGGGGGATAGTGAGGAGGAAAAGATTTTGTTTCACAGTTCTGCTGTTACTCAAAGCTAAGGAACATGTGTAGCAATTACAAAGTTTGGTTGGATTTGGTTTAGTTTGGTTAAATTTGGTTTGAGTTTGGGTTGTTTGGTTGTTACAATGTCCATTTGCAGTTCTAGAGTAGCTGGAAGGTAAGGCACAAGTGTGAAAATTACAGAGTTTGGTGGGATTTGGTTTGGTTTTGTTGGTTTGGATTTGGTCGGTAACAATGTCCACTTACAGTTCTGGAGTAGCTCAAAGGTAAAGGCATACATGCGGTGACGAGAGTTTGTGCCCAGACCCCTGTCCCAGACGCCATACGTCTCCAAAACTAGGTTTATTCGCAGTTGGGACAATGCTAATTTAATTCTCGGGGACAAAACCGGTAGATATTTCATCTAGTGAGGTGGTCACTCTTTTGCTTTGCTCACTTACAGTCCTGTGGAAACTCAAAGGTAGAGGCACATACAAAGTGAACCATCGGGTAAGCACTAGCTTAAAAACGAAGGAAAGAACGAACATCTTCAACTCACACGACTGGAAAGCGGTAGACACATGAATCCTGTCCGAAGTGTTAAGGTGAAGTGGGAACTCAAAGGAGACAACGGAAGGATAAACCATCGGGTAAGCACTAGCTTACAAACGAACGAACAAACGAACATCTTGAACTCACACGACTGGAAAGCGGTAGACACATGAATCCTATTCAAAGGATTAAGGTGAAGTGGAAACTCAAAGGAGACAACGGAAGGATAAACCATCGGGTAAGCACTAGCTTACAAACAAACGAACGAACTTCTTTAACTGTCACGACTAGACAGCGGTAGAAACATGAACCCAGTCAAAAGGTGAAGGTGAGATGGAAACTCTAAGGCACTGTTTCTTTTAGGGGTTACTTGTAGCAGCTTCTAGACAGCTCCTGTCACCCACCTTTGGGCCAAACCTGAAAGTAGCTAGTGCGTCTGAAAGCTAGCAGACAGGCATTCCAATGCAGCTGTCATCCTTGAGCTTGACTCAGTTGCTGACTAATCGAGCTGCTACACCGACCCAACCTCACCACCACCATCTCCATTCCCATCCCCGCACCTTCTTGTCCCCCCCCCCCCCCCCCACACACACACACACCCTGCACCCCTGTTGAACCATTCGCCGAACCGGGATAATATAGCACTTTAATATAACTCAGTTTCCAGTCTCACAACAGCTTCCAACCAACCAAGAGCCCAACCCAAACAACCAACCAACCAACTAAGAGCCCAACCAACCAACCAACCAAGAGCCCAACTAACCAAGAGCCCAACTAACCAAGAGCCCAACTAACCAAGAGTCCAACCAACCAACCAACCAAGAGCCCAACCAACCAACCAACCAACCAATCAAGAGCCCAACCAACCAACCAACCAAGAGCCCAACCAAAACAATGAAACAACTAAATAAAAAATAATACGCCTTATTGCGAGGTGTGAGGTTCAGGGGGGTAGCCTGTTTGCTTGCACTGGAGCCAACCACCAAGATCACACACCTGTTATTATTCGGCAGAAGCTTGTTCTCATTCAGATTACAAACTCCTCCCTCAGTGGTGTTATTGGCACACAAATAATCACGCATACACGCACCTCTTCTTCTTCGACAGAAGCTTGTTCTGATAGACTTTCAGCCCTCCTCCCTATGTGGTGTTGTTAGCACCTAAACAATCACACACACTGTTTCTATTTTGAGCTACGAGTAGCAGCTTCTAGGCAGCTCCCTTTCTCTGTCCTTGAGCCAAACCCCAATCTAGCTACTACGTCTTAAAGCTGAAATGACATACAATCCAAGGCAGCTGCAAGCATTGCGTTTGGCTCAGTGGCTGACTATTAGAGCTGGCGAAAGCTGCCATGAGCAGCCGACAGATGAAACAGTGTCCACGCACCTATTCTTCTTTGACAGCAGCTTGTTCTCATTCACTGTACGCCTTCCTGCCTCTGTGGTGTTGGTACCCAAACAAACAAACACACACCTATTCTTCTTTGACAGAATCTTGTTCTCATTCACTGTACGCCCTCCTGCCTCTGTGGTGTTGGCACCCAAACAAACAAACACACACCTATTCTTCTTCGACAGCAGCTTGCTCTCATTCAGTGTACACCCTCATCCCTATTTGGTGTTGTTGGCACCCAAACAATCAGGCATGCAAGCACCTATTCTTCTTCAAAAGCTTGTTCTCATTCATTTTACGCCCTCCTCCCTCTGTGGTTTTGTTGGCACCCAAACTATCACGCATGCACGCACCCATTCTTCTTCGACAGAAGCTTGTTCTCATTCAGTTTACGCCCTCTTTCTTCTGTGGAAGTGTCGGCACACAAACAAACAAACACGGACCTAGTCTTCTTCGACAAAAGCTTGTTCTTATAGACTTAAAGCCCTCCCCACTCTCTGTTGTTGTTGGCACCCAAACAAACACGCACCTATTCTTCTTCGACAGAAGCTTGTTCTTAGAGTCTTTAAGCCCTCCCTCCTCTATGGTGTTGTTGGCATCCAAACAATCACGCAGACACGCACCTATTCTTCTTGGACAGAAGCTTGTTCTCATTCAGTTTACGCCCTCCTCCTTCTGTGGTGTTGTTGGCACCAGCCTTCCAGGGGTCGGGGTTGGAACCCTGCAGAAGCACAAGCAGAATACTGTAAGCAGTAGAATCAGTAATACCGCAAGCAATACAATCAATAGTGCCTTGTTTGGTAATGTTCATCACAAACCAGCTCTACTTAGCTGAGGAAAAAGCTTTCAGATGGCCATCCACCCTAAAAAGACAAGTGAATTATCAAAGCAGTAGAATCAGTAATACCGTAAGCAGTAGAATAAGAAAACCGGAAGTAGAATAAGAACATGTCATATGCAGCGTCGCAAGCGACGCAGAAAATTGGCGGAGTGTTATGGCAACGGAACGACAGGTGGCGACGGAAATGGAGCTGACTGAACCCAGTTAGTTATGTGTAGGGTTGGGAAGCAAACGTATATTTTTATTTTTATAAGCCGTATAAACGTATACATATAAACGTATAAAAACGTATAGGAAAATTAGGCACTTCTTTAGAAAATACTTTTACATAGTTTTAAAGGTATCGCTGCATAGCTAATTTCATTGGCATCACATATCAACTCTCAGAAAAATAATCTGGCAAGTTTAGGTTGTCCAAATCTCAGAAAAGAAATAACGACCAGAAAGCGCGGTGCCAATCTAAGGGAGCCATTAAATGCCAGTTGTTCTATTATAACTGTATGAGTGTATAATAATATAAGTACATAACGGTATTGCAATTTTGTCCATGTTCACATTGCACTAGGCTTGCACCATCAATCCTTTAAGCCCACGTAGGAGCACAGCTTGTGGAATGGAAGGCTAGGTGGCGCTCAGATAAGTGTGCCATCCTGGCTATCTAGATCAACCATTAGGCCAAATGTTTATAAAATAATGCGCGTGAATGGTGATTTTTATTGCATATTGTGATAGAGGAGGTCAAAAGCTTTCCAATGAGCTATCTAAATCAAAAATATAATGAAAACCAAGAAAGTTAAGTGCCGGGACGTGTGCTGTACTTCTTGAAGTACAGACTATACGTTTTGTATACGACGTACATAAGGTCGATTTGAGAAAAAATAAACGGCGTATATATACATATAAACGTATATTATACGTTTATATGTCGGCCCAACCCTAGTTATGAGTCAGTTGGCTGACGTGTCAGGCTTCAATTTTTCAGCCGGACGGACAAATGGGTAACCCTGGGGGCTCCCGCCCCCCAGAATGAGGGGCGCCGCCAATAAGGATAAGAATACCGTAAGACTGAGACTGAAACTATAACCTTGACCTGGAAAACTCTTTAAACTGTCTTTAAACTGTCTGCCCGTTCCCTACCGCTATAAGACGGGGCTCCCTTAATACCACGCCCCACCAGTCGGTATCATTACTTTTAAGCAGTAGAATAAGAATACCGTAAGACTGGGACTAGACCCTCGACCTGGAAAACTCTTTAAAGCAATTCAGGGGATGAACTGGACAAACCGTTTCCGCGAGACCTCGTACTTCGTCGAGAATTTTGGCCTGAAAATCCGAGAATTCTCAACAATTTTGCCTGGAATTCTCGACAATTCTCAACGAAGTACGAAACGTTTGCCCAGTTCATCCCCTAAATTGCTGTATACTGTCTAATCCGCATAGTATGCTCCCTGGTTTCCGTGGGTAGGTTTCAGTGCTGAGAATGTCTTGTGAGAAATGTTGCATCGAATAGGCAGAACTCAATCAATAAAGGCGCTAAGGGATACTAATGCGTACATGTATCTGCTTGGATGGAAAGGATTGAAGCGTGCTCAGAATTTTTAAACATGGGGTAGGTTTTCATCGGGAACTGACGTGGGAAAGCTGATTAGTGTGTGGGTGTGTGGGTTGTGTGTGTTGGGCCTTTGTGTGGGGGGGGGGGGGGTTTGTGGTGGTGTGTTTGTGTGTGTGTTGTGTGTGTGTGTGTGTGGGTGTGTGGTGGTGGTGGGGGGGGGGGGGGGGGGTGGGGGGGGGGGTAACCCACGCTCGATCAGAATCCACAAAGAAAGTTGGGAAGCCCTTGGCCATGCACCACCGCATGTGCGTGGTGAGTGTGTGTTGTAAAGCGAGAGCATAGCCCCAGTGCAATCAGGCAGCTCATAAAATAACCCATACCCATACCCATACTCGTATCCATACAATCATTTGCTTTACACGCGGGTACATCTCAGAACTCCTGAGTTAGTTATGCGTAGCCAAGAGGTCAGCTTGGGAGCTGCCTAGAAGCTGCTACGAAAAGCTGAACAGAAAAACCTTGTATAAAGGGGGTTCCAGCTCGGGGAGCTGCCTAGAAGCTGCTACGAAAAGCTGAACAGAAAAACCTTGTATAAAGGGGGGTTCCAGCTCGGGGAGCTGCCTAGAAGCTGCTACGAAAAGCTGAACAGAAAAACCTTGTATAAAGGGGGTTCCAGCTCGGGGAGCTGCCTAGAAGCTGCTACGAAAAGCTGAACAGAAAAACCTTGTATAAAGGGGGTTCCAGCTCGGGGAGCTGCCTAGAAGCTGCTACGAAAAGCTGAACAGAAAAACCTTGTATAAAGGGGGTTCCAGCTCAGGCGCAGAGGGTCTGTGAAACCAAATACAACCAACATGGTAGCTATTCTCCAGTATGTACACATGCATGCAAACGGGAGGGTTCCCTCAATCTCACGCCTGTGGCATGGCGTACTTATTTTCAATCTTCAATATTTAATTTTATACAGGTTATCACGTTTGACAGTTATGATGGCAACTTGAAGAAAAAAGGAAAAGCAAAACCAGGGTCTGCATTCACCTCTTCGACCCTCTTCGACCCTCTTCGACCCTCTTTGTTGCGCACGAAGAGAGCCGAGGTGGGTCGAAGAGGGACGAGGAGGTTTATGCAGACCCTGGTTTTGCTTTTCCTTTTTTCTTCAAGTTGCCATCATAACTGTCGAACGTGTTAACGACTGGTCCAGGCTAGACTCACCTTGACAAGGGTAGGTGTGTGGGTGTGGGTGTGGGCGTGGGTGTGTGGGTGTGGGTGTGGGTGTGGGTGTGGGTGGGTGGGTGGGTGGGGGGGCGGGGGTCAGGGTAGGTGTCTGTGGGTGGGTGTGGGTGTGGGTGTGGGTGTGGGTGGGTGGGTGTGGGTGTGGGTGTGGGTGTGGGTGTGGGTGGGTGGGTGGGGGGGCAATAAAAGCCTACACCACACCACACTACACATGTCCTTTTTTCTTCAAGTTGTCATCATAACTGTCAAACATGTTAAAGGCTAGTCCAGGCTAGACTCACCTTGGCAAGACCTGAACCCTTCTTTTCACAGTCACCTGCACAGTTGGTTGGGCCAAGGCATGAGAACACTTGAAAAGTGGCTTGGCTTGGCTTGGATTCAATTGTTTATTCAATTAACACATGGCCATTTGAAAAAGTGGCTTGGCTTGGCTTCAATTGTTCATTCACCGAATACATGGCCACTTGAAAAAGTGGCTTGGCTTGGCTTCACTTGTTCATTCACCAAATACATTGCAATAAGTCCCCTGTGTGTAAGCCAAGGGCACATTTGGAGTTCAGTAGAGCACCAGAATGTTTTTAATCATTATCACCATCACCATAAACAGGCTGAAGAGGTCCCAACACGAGCCATCACCGCAACATTCGGGTGGTTTGTGCTGTGCGTCGTGCGTTTAGAGTGTGGCGTGTGTGGTGGTGTGTGTTTATGTATCTGTGGGTGGTTAGGTGGGTGGCTAGGTGTGTGTGTGTATGTATCTGCAGGTGTGATTGTGGGTAGGTGGGTATGTGTGTGGTAAGTATGGGGGGTCCTCCCACTGTCAACCAACTAAGACGAGAGAAGATAAATACTCGTTGACAAGAAAAGCTTAGGATGTTTTCTTTATTGCCGACGAGGGCGAGCAGACTTAGAGGCTGGAATCATGCAAGTTGCATGATGCAACCGAGTTCCAACTCGAGAAGACGACCCTCGAGCTGTGAAGATAAATGCCCGACTTACCGCAAACCATTGATCCCCACGCTGGATTTCGAGCTGCTAGTTTTAACGCGCCCTAAAATTCGCGCGCGGGAGCTGAACAAAGACAGGACCAAGCTTGGGGGAAGTTAAGGTTCCGGGGCTGGGTATGTCGACCCTCTTGTCGAATGAAGTGCAGAGGTAGGATAAGCAAGGACGAAGGTAGAGCGGGCACTTTAAGGTAGTAGAAAAATGGCAGTATGAATGAGAGCATCGTGTTCGCGTTGGTATACGGAAGTGGCAGCGGAGGGTCAATGACTCAGCAACCTGTGGACAAAGGGCTGGCTGTAGAGCCCTACTAAAATGACTTAACGGGGCGTGGGCGTCGACTCCCCGTTCCAGGCACCTTGGGGGGGGGGGCGGTGTGGGGGGGGTGGGGGGGGGGGGGGGGGGGGGGTGGTGGGGGGGGGGGGGGGGGGGGGGGGGGGGGGGGGGGGGGGGGGGGGGGGGGGGGGGGGGGGGGGGGGGGGGGGGGGGGGGGGCTGTGGATCTGTTCAGGGTCTGTCATGGAACTGTGGCTCGCATGTGATTACATTTTGCACTCGGGAGTGTTTTGCACTTTCGTTTTGCACTTGTGCTAATTGAAAAGAAAAAAATGAGCATTGGAACGTCTTGCCAGAAGGCGTGAGATTGGAGGAACCTTCCCGTTCCCTTGAACTGGGTAAAGTTGCTGGATGTTATGCTTTCGCAGACCACTACTGCGCGACGCAGTCTGCGCCTGGGCTCCGTCTAGTTTGTGTATGCAGTGTCAGCGGGTGAACTACAGGCACACGGATGCTATATCGGCATCTAGATCTAGATGACGATATAGCATCCGTGTGCCTGTAGTTCACCCGCTGACACTGCATACACAAACTACATACACTGTGAGTGCCCATGCTAACTCTGTCCTCAGTCTGTGAGCAGCTTGGAGGCTGGTAGACGACGACAGATTTTGCATCCTGTTATTTCCGGTTATAATATGATTAGTTATTAGTTATTACTAGGAACCGGCATATGATGTTGACCGAAGGCGAGTATGATATCATACGACATCATACAAATTGCATCATATGAACTTGTATATAAACTGTAACTTAGTCCTAGACAGACTACCGGCATAACAGGATATCATAATGCCGTTCTCTAGTTACGGGCATTACCGAACTCAGTTGATTAATAATAATTAATAGCATAATTAATAATAGTTAATAGCATAATTAATAATAGTTAATAGCATAATTAATAATAATTAATAGCATAATTAATAATAATTAATAGCATACTTAATAATAATTAATAGCATAATTAATAACAACTAATAGCATAATTAATAATAAATAGCATTAAGACTGAGTCTCGGTCTTAATGCTATTGCCGGTAGTATTATTACCAGCATATTTCAGGGAGGTCGTCGTAATGCTATTTCCGGTAGTATTATCACCAGCACGTTGTCCTACCCTGAATGTTATTACCGGTACTCATTAGTTATTACCGAACTCAGTCTTCAATATTGATGCTACAAGTATTATTATCGTTCTCAGTCTTAATGTAAGTATCGTACTTTGTCGTGCAATCTCGACTTTTGAGGCTGGAGCCGTACACAACTTCAAAAAGCTTTGCTACGACTGTTTTGGACCATGCATACGAACTCGAACCCCAGGTGGTCCCCCAATCCCGCTCGGACATGTTCTATAGTTGCAAGTCTTCTTTCTACCACTCGCACCACTGGTGATCTTGGTCGGATCATTCGGACCATGATCAGGCCCCCCTTGCCTTTCCTTGCGAGGTATCTGTTAAGGTGTTTCTGACTCCGGTTTGAGATGTCTAACCGCATCAGCCTCTGTAAGCTTGCCTTTGTACTATCGTTAGTCCCTTTAGCCTATTTGGCCTACCCCTGGACTGTAACAACATACATACATACTATCAAGTATCGAAGCTTTGTATGCATCTGTTTACTGTCTACATTCCATTTATAACCTCTCCAATATCATTTCGCTGGACTGAAGAAGGTGCTGGGTTCGAAACTTTGAATCCCTATGGGTGCGCTTTAGTGTTAGCAGACGCTGTCAACTGCCATGGTAGCACTGTCCAGGTAAAGTAGCAGCCCGTTCCCTACTGCCGTAAGACAGGGCTGAGGTCTCCCTTAATACCACGCCCCCAACCTGCCAGGGGGCCACACCCAGTTATGTCAGCGGTGCTAGAAAACTGAGAATGGAGGTGCGCTCGTTTGCGTACGGTTTGACTAAGTAGCCAGGGAGGGGGTTCCCTACAAGCTGCTGCTTGTAGCAGAAAAGGGAAACTCTGCATATAGCCAATCCATGATAAGCAGTTCACACACGCTTGCCACTGGGCACAGACCCAAGTTTTGAGTGGAGCCCCCCCTTGTGGGGGTCGGGAGCCCCCAGTGCTACCCATTTGTCCGTTCGACCGACTGACCGTATGACCATGATGAAGCCAGACACGTCAGCCAACGGTCTCGTAACTAACTCGCTTCCCTTGGCACCTGTTGCTCCGTCGCGATCACTCTCCGCCAATTTTTAGCGTCGCAGGCGATGCTGTATCGAACTTGTCAGCTCAGCTGCATTGGAGTGACTGTCATATGAGATTATGAGGCGCACTAGTTAGCTTCTGGTTTACCCCAAGGACGGGTTAAGGGAGCTGCCTAGCAGATACTATGCATAGCCGAAAAAAGAAATAGTGCACTCTTTTGAGGCATAGCCCAGAGGCTGACACAGGGATCAGCCTAGAAGCTGCTGCTCGTAGCTGAGAATTAAAAACACTGTATGTAGCAGGTGTGTAGCCAATCCAATAATAATTATAATACTATATTTTTTTAATGCCGAAGACGGCGAGCAGCCAAATTGCTGGCTGAAGCTATGTAACCAAGTTCAAGTTCAAGTAGCCAATCCAATAAAACATGTCCACACAAGTTTGATTGCATGTTGTTGTCACGCGCGAACGCGTGCCCAAACACTGCGTACGTAACACGCCAACCTGTCAGTACACGCTGTCGCAAGCGAACACCACATGCCACACCACGTGCCAAGCGCAGCTACCCCGCAGCTGCGGCAATATATTCCCATATCCAATTGCAACCCGGTTGGCACCAGATGCCGGCCAGGACAGCATCATTTCACATCTCAATTCCTAAGCCCTAAGCCATGAATGAGTTCGCGCCACAATAAAGAGAGCAGCGAGCTGAACACAACCCTCACTCGTCTTTTGTCTCTCAGGTGCGTTCAGTTAGTGTCCGAGTCGTGATGATGATGCTGCCTGTTGACAGACCTCATCTTGATTGCCCATTCAGCCTATTGTGAGCCGGCTGATCCCATCCGTGCCCTTTGCTCGGTTACTAGCAGAGCTGCCCTTGGCTAATGGGTATTTTTAACACGTAACCATTCCACCCTCCAGCAGCCGAGGCCACCCGTGCCCTTTGCTCGGTTACTAGCAAAGCTGCCCTTGGCTGATTAGTATTGATAACACCTAACCATTCCAGCCTCCAGCAGCCGACAGAGCCCATCCGTGCTCTTGACTCGAGAGCTTGCTAAGCCGCCCCTGGTTGACTCGTATTAATAGCTAGTAACCCTTTAGTAAGCCGATCGAACTTCCTTTGCCATTGATCAGTCGTGCAGCCACCTCCAGCCGACTTTCTTCTTGCCCTTTTGAAGCCCGCTATTTACTTGCTAGAGAGCTAGTCTTACGGCCAGTCAATAACCGACTGTGGCCTTCAATTAATTATTATCTACACTTATTATGTAACACTCACTCGTCTTTTGTCTCTCAGAACCCTCTCGGGAATTAACCCCCTTTGCGTCCAACCCCCGCTGTCGTCAAGGAACTCCAGACACCACTTTGGCCGCTGTCGTCTCTGCCCTACTGCTTCCCCGGACTCCCACGTCCAAGAACACTCAACGCCCAACCAAACGGTGAGAAACGCAACATGAGCCTCCACAGACGCCAGCCAGGGGGCCGGTACTGAGGCCCCAAATCTCAGTGGTAACAGCTAATGCACCCTTAACACCCATCTAGCCGTGTCATTGTACTCTGTAGTGCATTTTTATAGTTGTGAAAGGACTTTCACCCTAGGAAGTGGATCTTCCGACACAATCCAGCGACACCGAGGATTCAGTTCAAATGGCGTTGCCACTCCTACAAAAAGTAGGCGCAATGTAATGTTATGCATGTTACAGTCCAGGGTGGGTCAAATAAGCTAAAGGGACTTGCCAAACCGTGACAGGAAGGGCTTAAAACAGAACGCATTGATGAAGTAACCCCCCAAAATTATTTTACCAACAGGGGCTCTGAGTTCGTGCTTGGGTGATAATTTTACTGTACTCATTAGCGCGATGGTAATGATATGTTTACCGTGCCCAAGTATACTCTGATCATGTTTACCGTGCCCAAGTCTACTCTGATCATGTTTACCGTGCCCAAGTCTACTCTGATCATGTTTACCGTGCCCAAGTCTATTCTGATCATGTTTACCGTGCCCAAGTCTACTCTGATCATGTTTACCATGCCCAAGTCTACTCTGATCATGTTTACCGTGCCCAAGTCTACTCTGATCATGTTTACCGAGCCCAAGTCTACTCTGATCATGTTTACCGTGCCCAAGTCTACTCTGATCATGTTTACCGTGCCCAAGTCTACTCTGATCATGTTTACCGTGCCCAAGTCTACTCTGATCATGTTTACCGTGCCCAAGTCTACTCTAATCATGTTTACCGTGCCCAAGTCTACTCTGATCATGTTTACCGTGCCCAAGTCTACTCTGATCACACCTGCCATGGAAACGTAATTAAACTGTCTGTCGCTTAGTATGCTCACTGTTTTCCGTGGGAATCTCCAGGGGGAGGGGAGGGGTGGGGTGGGGGTGGGTGGGGAGGGCTTGGAGTTGGAAGGCGGTGAGCAGCCCAGAGTTGGCTGAAAAAACATGTAACAATCAAATCCAATCTTACTCTGCCCACAGACGGTGAGAAGACAGAGAGCTGATAGTCTATGGAATCAAATAAACCTGAACATGTCTGTAAACTGTATTAACCTACGCATAGCAGCTTCTAGACGGCTCCTTCCCCCCAAACCTGAACATGCCTGTAAACTGTATTAACCTACACATAGCAGCTTCTAGACGGCTCCTTCCCCCCAAACCTGAACATGTCTGTAAACTGTATTAACCTACGCATAGCAGCTTCTAGACGGCTCCTTCCCCCCAAACCTGAACATGACTGTAAACTGTATTAGCCTACGCATAGCAGCTTCTAGGCGGCTCCTTCCCCCAAACCTGGACATGTCTGTAAACTGCCCTAGCCTACGCATAGCAGCTTCTAGATGGCTCTTTCCCCCCGTCCTTGCGCCAAACCTGAAGCTAGCCAGCGCGTCTGAAAACTGACATGACGGGCACTTCAGTGCGCTATTAGGGGAATGTGCTGTAGCATCAGGCTGACAGGCATCAAGGCTCCAGGCTGGCAGGAACCCAACTGCGCTATTGGGGGAATGTACTGTAGCACCAGGTTGGCAGGCATCAAGGCTCCAGGCTGGCAGGAACCCAACTGCGCTATTGGGGGAATGTACTGTAGCACCAGGTTGGCAGGCATCAAGGCTCCAGGCTGGCAGGAACCCAACTGCGCTATTGGGGGAATGTACTGTAGCACCAGGCTGGCAGGCACCAAGGCCCCAGGCTGGCAGGAACCCAACTGCGCTATTGGGGGAATGTACTGTAGCACCAGGCTGGCAGGCATCAAGGCTCCAGGCTGGCAGGAACCCAATTGCACTATTAGGGGAATGTACTGTAGCACCAGGCTGGCAGGCACCAAGGCTCCAGGCTGGCAGGCATTCCAGTGCGCTATTAGGGGAATGTACTGTAGCACCAGGCTGGTAGGCACCAAGGCTCCAGGCTGGCAGGAACCCAACTGCGCTATTGGGGGAATGTACTGTAGCACTAGGCTGGCAGGCATCAAGGCTCCAGGCTGGCAGGAACCCAATTGCACTATTAGGGGAATGTACTGTAGCACCAGGCTGGCAGCCACCAAGGCTCCAGGCTGGCAGGCATTCCAGGGCGCTATTAGGGGAATGTACTGTAGCACCAGGCTGGTAGGCACCAAGGCTCCAGGCTGGCAGGCATTCCAGTGCGCCGTTAGGGGAATGTACATTAGCATCTTTTTTGTTGGCACCCTTGTCGGTCATCCCATCCCTGTTGTCACGCACTGATTTACTCAGCCTTGATAGCCCTGCAGGTTAAAAATCGGCAGACGTTTATGAACCACCCACCCAACCAACAAAGGCAGCTTCTAGGCAGCTCGCAGATCAGATCCTGGCTGCAATTGTAACTCACTTGTACATGCGTGTGTGTGGTGTATGTGTGTGCATGTGTGTGTGTGTGTGTGTGTGTGTGTGTGTCGGGGGCAGGCTAAGCAGCTTCTAGGCATCTTGCAGATCAAAATCCTGGCTGCAATTGTACCTCACTTGTACGTGCGTACGTGCGTGTGTGTGCGTGTGTGTGTGTGGTTTATTTGTGTGGATGGGGGCAAGCTAAGCAGCTTCTAGGCAGCTCACAGATCAGGATCCTACCTACAATTGTAACTCACTTGTAGATGTGTGTGTGTGTATGTGTGTGTGTGTGTATGTGTGTGTGTATATGTGTGTGTGTGTGTGTGTATGTGAATGTGTGTGTGTAAATGTATGTGTGTGTATATGTGTGTGTGTGTGTGTAAATATGTATGTATATGTGTGTGTGTGTGTGTGGGGGGGGGGGGGGCGAAGCAGCTAGGCAGCTCCCAGATCAATATCCTAGCCACGATTGTAACTCACTTGTATGTGTGTGTGTATGTGCGTGTGTGTGCATGAGTGTGTGTCGGGGTTTGTGGGGGTGGGGGTGGGCAAGTGAAGCAGCTTCTAGGCAGCTTGCAGATCAGATCCCGGCTGCAATTGTAACTCACTTGTACGTGCGTGTGTGTGGTGTATGTGTGCGTGTGTGTGTGTGTCGGGGGCAGGCTAAGCAGCTTCTAGGCAGCTCGCAGATCAGGAGCCTAGCTACAATTAAAACTCACTTGTACGTGTGTGTGTGTGGTGTATGTGTATGTGTGTGGGGGGGCAAGCGAAGCAGCTTCCAGGCAGCTCGCAGATCAGGAGCCTAGCTACAATTGTAACTCACTTGTAGATGTGAATGTGAATGTGTGTGAGGGGGGAGGGGGGATGGGGAGGTGGGGTGGGGGAAAGCGAAGCAGCTTCTAGGCAGATCAAGAGCCTAGCTACAACTAAAACTCACTTGTAGATTTGGCGAACAAAGGTAAGAGATGCCCTCCAGCCCACTGTACCCAACATGAGGAAGAAGCCGAAGCACACCACGAGCATGTAGCCAAAGAAGAAGGACGTCTATACAACACAAGTGGTGCACAGTCCAAATTCGTGGTAGTGAGTAATGATGATGTTGTTGTTGTTGATGTTGATGTTGATGGTGGTGGTTATGCTGTAGCCAAAGAAGAATGACGTCTACACAACACAAGAGGTAGACAGTGAGTGGTGGTGGTGGTGTTGATGATGGTGTTGAAGATGCTGCTGAAAATGTTTGTGCTTTTGTTGATGATGATGATGATTGTAGTGGTGTTGATGATGTTGCTGATGTTGCTGATGTTGTTGTTGTTGATGAAAACCTCCCTCCCCCCCCCCCTCCCACCCACACATCGCCCTCCCTCGCACACACATACCCCCCCCCCCCCCCCCCCCCCCCCTCCCACCCACCGCCCTCCCTTACACACACGTACCCCCCCCCACCCCCTCCCACCTACCGCCCTCCATAGCACACACAACCCCCCCCCCCCCCCCCCCCCCTTGACCCCCGGTAGCCCCCCTTGACCCACCTGCATGAAGCCGGACATGTCAGAACGTGCGTAGTAGTAGTAGAAGCAGTAGCCATACACAAAGACACCGGTGGATCCACCATTCAAGAAGGAACGCCACCACCTGCAGTGTGGCGAGGATGGTTTTTGTTTTGTGCTTAGGGGATTTTTGTTTTTAGTTTTGTTTGGGGGGAGGAGGGTGGGGAAGGAACGCCACCATCAGCAGTGTGGCGAGGATGGTTTTTGTTTTTAGTTTTGTTTGGGGGGGGGGGGGGGGGAGGGGGAGGGGGGAGGGGGGGAAGGATCACCACCACCTCCTGTGTCGTCCGTGTGGCGAGGATGTTTTTTTGTTTACAGTTTTTTTTGTTTTTTTGGGGGTGGGGTGGGTGTGGGTGTGGGTGTGGGGGGGGGGTCAGTTTTGTGTTGAAGCAGTGGACGTGGTAGTGGTGGGAGTAGCAGTTATTATTATTATTATTATTATTGTTATTTGTTAAGGATGGATGTGGATTGAGAGGTTAGTGTGCTTTTGTTTTTGTTGTAATAGTGGTAGCATCAGTTTTTGTTGCAATAGTGGTAGCAGTAATTTTTGTTGTCATAATGGTTGGAGTAGTTTTTTTGTTGTAGTGGTAGTAGTAGTAGTAGTAGTAGTAGTAGTAGTAGTAGTAGTGTTAGTAATCTTAATTTAAGTAGTTGTTACCATTATTATTATTATTGTTTTTGTTGCAGCTAAGGATGGAAGTACATCGAGGGGGGAAGAGAGTGGTTGGCCCCAGTGCTATCTAGTTTCCAAACTACTTTGCAATGTCGTCGTGTTATAGTCGTTTATAGTCGTTTTATAGTCGTTGTAGAGGCACAACCAGGCTCATTACCCGGGGATTTGCACGCACCCTGTTCTGTGTTCCTACAGTGGTCAGGCATCGGTGGTGATTCTTTTTACTGAGGTGGCCCTACGGTGACTATAGCTAGCTCCTGCTTACGCTATGGTGTCCTTAACTTCACGTCCTGTGAGTAACGGTATTACACGGATTTAACAATTTCAATTTCAATTCCTACAGTGACTACGGCTAGCTCCGGCTGACGCTGTGGTGTCCTTAACCTCACGTCCTGAGAGTGACTTCATTACTCGGATGTAACAATTTCAATTTCAATTAAGCCCCAGTGCAAGCAAACAGGCCCCTAAACACTGGCGCTCCACACGATGGAGAAGATGGCGTACGTCTATGGCAGTACACAGCGTGCAAGGGGGTGTTCGTGAGTCAACGCACCCAAAATGTTAATCGACGCGCAGGGTACTACCTGTAATACCCGCAGTACACACCCAGGACAAACACTATTTGTTCGTTTATGGTTAGAAGATTCATTACTTGTAAAACATAGGTAGAGGGGGTGTTTGTGAGTCAACGCACCCAAAATGTTAATCGATGCGCTGGGTATGACCTGTAGGACGTCTACACAACTCAAGATGTACACAGTCCAGGTAAGTGGCAGCGAGTGTGTTGGGTGCACATTACAAGTCAGTAGTACAGGCAGTAAGGATGCCAGGCTAAGGTGCCATGGCTAAGGTGCCACGGCGGGGTTTTTTTCAAATCTGAAAGTGGGTTTCTCCTAGCTTAAAGGTTTTAAGCCTCCTCCAGGGACAGCGTTTTGGTGCTTTCTATAGCTTTTTACAGCTTTTGTCGCTTTTTAGGGCAAGAAGAAAGAAACACATTTTTTTTTACTTTTTTATAGCGATAATTTTGCTAAAACGGGGGCAAAACTAGCGATCGCTATACGCAGCGGAAATACAAATCCCTGTAGTGAGTAATTGTTGTTGATGTTGCTAATCGATGCGCAGGGTATTACCTGTAATACACACCCAGGGCGAACATTCTATATTTATATACTTAGATAATGGCGCTCCCCACCTCAATGTTGTATATACATTTCAGTTGCAAACAAGAACAGGCAATGCAACAGAATGCACAAAGCAGGTATGCGCCCAAGGTGCTCGTATCAATGAGGCCTGGTTGTGTTGTCTGCAGGCGTAGGGTACCGGTTCACCAACAGACAACGGCCTCAGAGATAATGGCGCTCCTCACCTCATACAACGTTGTATGTACACAGGAACTGTAGCCCAGTCAGACTGCTGGCATCATATGATATCATATGATGACATGATATCATATGATGTCATATTGCCGTTCTCTCCACACATATAGAGAACAGCAACTAATATTACTACCTCATGCGTATCCTCACTCCATCCACCCCTCCACCCCCACCCATTTTTCCACAGCCCTACCACACCTCATATGATGTCATATTGCCATTCCTTAGTACTAGCTCACCAACCGTGGTCCTCTACAGTGACCTGGGAGTAGGTGAGGGCGATTTGGTGGTTGGCCCCAGTGCAAGCAAACGGACCTCGCATACCCTGACCCAATGTAAGCACTGTAACAGTGGAGTCTCTCTGCTACATTGATGGCGCTCATGAATCGACCTCTGCGGTCCTCCGCAGTTAGCTGGAAGTAGGTGAGGACCAGTTGGTGGTTGGCCCTAGTGCAAGCAAGCAGACCTCGCACACCCTATACATGCTCCCCACCCGGTGTAAGCACTGTAACAGTGGAGTCTCTCCCCCCCCCCCCCCACACACACCATCTATCCACACACACGCACACCATCTATCCACACACCCACTCTGCTACATTGATGGTGCCAATGAATCGCCATTTCAGGCCCCCACACCCCATACCATACAGACACAAAGTTGCAGGTATTTGCAAACTCAGGGGCCCCGTCGGTAAAACGTTTGTTTGGGGTTCAGTTCATCAATGCCTTTTCGTTTTAGCCCTTCCTGTCACGGTTGAGCGTACCCCTGGACTGTAACATGCATACATTAAGGGCGGTAGTGACTCACCAGCTGTGGTCCTTTACAGTGAGCTGGAAGTAGGTGAGGGAGAGTTGGTTGTTGGCCCCAGTAAAAGTAAAAAAACCTCACAAACCCTCACCCGGTTTAACCAGTGGAGTCTCAGCTACATTAAGGACGCTAATGACTAACCATTTCAGGCCCCCCCCCCCCAACTAACATACTACCTTGAGGGAACGCTATGAACTACCCCATTTTTTGGGCCCCCCCCCCCCCCCCCACCCCCCCCCCCCAACTCATACATTGAGGACGCTAATGACTAAAACCCCTTTTCATTCAGCCCCCCCCGCCCCAACTAACATCACATAAACACTAATGACTAACCATTCAATCAGCCCCCCCCCCCCCCCCCCCCCCCCCCCCCCCCCCCCCCCCAACACACATACTTACATTAGGAGCTAATTACTAACCATTTCACACCCCCCCCCCCCCCCCCCCCCCCCCCCCCCCCCCCCCACCCAACTAACATACAGACTGGAGGACGCTAATGACTACCCATTTCACCCCCCCCTCCCCCCCCCCCCCCCCCCAACTAAAACTAACATACATCATTGAGGTGAGGCGCTAATTGACTAAACCTACCATTCGA
>JACBWV010000626.1:30204927-30244927 GCA_013435795.1 Chlamydomonas sp. ICE-L
TGAAATGGGTTTAGTCCACCCATTAACGTCCTCCATGGTACTGTAATGTTTACTTTGTGGGGGGGCTGAATGGGGTTTAGGTCAATTATCGTCCCCTCCATGTAATTTATGTTTTTCGTTTTGTTTTTGGTGGGGAGGGGGGGGGGGGGGGGGGGCTGAAATGGTTAGTCATTAGCGTCCTCATGTATGTATGTTAGTTGGGGGGGGGGGGGGGGGGGGGGGGCTGAAAATGGTTAGTCATTAGCGTCCTCAATGTAATGTATGTAGTTGGGGGGGGGGGGGGGGAGGGGGGGGGGGGCTGAAATGGTTTGTCATTAGCGTCCTCAATATGTATGTTAGTTGTTGGGGGGGGGGGGGCTTGAAATGGTTAGTCATTCTTCCCAATGTATGTATGTTAGTTGGGGGGGGGGGGGGGGGGGGGGGGGCTGAAATGGTTAGTCATTAGCGTCCTCCAATGTTATTTATGTTGGGGGGGGGGGGGGGGGGGGGGGGGGCCAATGGTTGAGTCATTAGCGTCCCTCCAATTATGGTTATTTGGGGGGGGGGGGGGCCTAATGGTTTTTACCCCCTCATTAGGCCGCCCCTCAATTAGGTTTATTTGGGAAAAAATTCAGAGCCCCCCTCCCCCCCCCCCCCCCCCCCCCCCCCCAACTAACATACCATCTGAGGGAACGCAATGACTACCCATTTCAGCCCAACCCCACCCCCCCCCCCCCCCCCCCCCCCCCCCCCCCCCCCCCCCCCCCCCCCCACACAACATACATACTTGAGGACGCTAATACAACCATTTTCACAGTCAGCCCCCCCCCCCCCCCCCCCAACTAACATACTTGAGGAACGCTAAGCACTAACCCAGTGCACTTCCCAGCCCCCCCCACCCCCCCCCCCCCCCCCCCCACCTAACATACATACATTGAGGACGCAAATGAGACTACCATTTCACAGTTTCACAGCCCCCCCCCCCCCCCCCCCCCCCAACTAACAATACATTGAGGACCTAATTATAACCATTTTTCAGCCCCCCCCCCCCCCCCAACTAACATACATACATTGAGGACGCTAATGACTAACCATTTTCATCAGCCTCCCCCCCCCCCCCCCCCCCCCCCCCCCCCCCCCCCCCCCAACTAACATACAATCCCTTGATGACGCTAATGACTAACCATTTCATCAGGCCCCCCCCCCCTCCCCCCCCCCCCCCCCCCCCCCCCCCCCCCCCCCCCCCCCAACTACATACATACATTGAGGAAGCTCAGACACCCTTTCAGGCCCCCCCCTCCCCCCCCCCCCCCCCCAACTAACTACATCCATTGAGGACCTAATGACTACATTTCAAAGCCCCCCCCCCCCCCCCCCCCCCACCACCCCAACTAACATACATCATTGAGGACGCTAATGACTAACCATTCACACCCCCCCCCCCCCCCAACTAACATCATACATTGAGGCGCAAATGACTAACCATGTCAGGCACAGCCCCCCCCCCCCCCCCCCCCCCCCCCCACCCCCCCCCCCCCACCTAACATACATGAGGACGTCTTCTCAATCTACTAAACATTTCCGGTTCAGCCCCCCCCCCCCCCCAACTACATTAGGACGGCTAATGACTAACCATCAGCTCCCCCCCCCCACCCAACAAAACATACATACATTGAGGACGCTAAGACTAACCATTTCAGCCCCCCCCCCCCCCCCCCCCCCCCCCCCACCCCCCCCCCCCCAACCCCCACCCCCCCAACTAAACTACATACATTGAGGACGTTGACTACCATTTCAGCCCCCCTACTCCTCCTCCCCCCCCCCCCCCCCCCCCAAACTAACATCATACATTTTGATGGGACGATAATGACTAACCATTTCAGCCCCCCCCCCCCCCCCCCCCACACCACAACTAAATACAACAATTGAGGACGTAATGGCTAACCATTCAGCCCCCCACCCCCCAACTATAATACATGACATTGAGAGGACGCAATATGCTAAACATTTCAGCCCCCCCCCCCCCCCCCCCACCACCCCCCCCCACCCCCCACCAACTAAACAACATTGAGGACGCTAATTACTAAACCATTTCAGCCCACCCCCCCCCCCAACTAACATACATACATTGAGGACGCTAATGACTAACATTTAGCCCCCCTCCCCCCCCCCCCCCCACTAACATACAACATTGAGGACGCTAATGACTAACCATGGCAGCCCCCCCCCCCACACCCCCCCCCCCCCAACTAACAACATTGAGACGCTAATGACTAACCATTTCAGCTCCCCCCCCCCCCCCAAATAACATAATACATTTGAGGACGCTAATGACTAACCATTTCAGCCCCCCCCCCCCCCCCCCCCCCCCCCCCCCCCAACTAACATACATACATTGAGGACGCTAATGACTAACCATTTCAGCCCCACCCCCCCACCCCCCCCCCCCAACTAACATGCATACATTGAGGGGCGGTTGCGGTAGTGGGGTAGTGACCACCCATCTGTGTCATCTACAGTCAGCTGGGAAGTAGTGAGTGCATGGTTGATGAAGGCGCGTCACATAATGAGGATGATGAACAATGAAGAGGATGGACCAGATTGAGTGACACCTGTAGTGGGCGGGAGGGGGGTTCAGTTAGTTGTAGCAGTTTGGGGCAGGTGGGGTGGGGGGGCAGTCAGTCGCCAGACAGAGGGGGGGCGGGGGTCAGTTGGTAGTAGAGTTTGTGGGCAGGTGGGGTGGGGGGTGAAGTATGTAGCAGGGAGGGGCAGGGGGGTCAGATTGGTAAGTAGAAGTTTGGGGCAGGTGGCGGTGGGGGGGCAGATAGGCGCAGAGGGGGGCAGGGGGGGGGGTCAGTTGGTGTTAGCAGTTTGGGGCAGGGGGGGTGGGCGGTGCAGTAAGTCGCAGAGGGGGGGAGGGGGGTCAGTTGGTAGTTAGCAGTTGGGGCAGTGGCAGGAAGGGGGTGCAGTTGGGGGGGGGGGTGCAGTATAGTCGCAGAGGCGGGGGCAGGGTCGTTGGTAGTAGCAGGTTTGGGGCAGGGTGGGGTGGGGGGTTGCAAGTAACAGCGAGAGGGGGGGCAGGGGTCAGTTGGTAGTAGCAGTTTGGGGCAGGTGGGGTGGGGGGTACAGTACAGTCGCAGAGGGGGGGAAGGGGGTCAGTTAGTACTAGCAGTTTGGTGTGTGTGTGTGTGGTCAGTTTGGGTGGTGGTGGGGTGGGTGGTGGTGGGGGGGGGATGCAGTGCAGCTGTAGATGGGCGGGAGGGGGTCAGTTAGTAGTAGTGGAAGTTGTTGCTGTTATTTTTTTTTTTTTTTTTTTTATTGTGTAAGTATGTGAGTGCCATGCTGATGAAGGCAGTCACAATAATGAGGATGATGAACACGATGAAAAGGATGGGGGTCGGTTTGGGGGCGGTGGGGGGTGGGTGCAGTGGGGGGTGCAGTACAGTTGTAGATGGGGTGGAGGGGGTCACTTTGGGGTGGTGGTGCAGTACAGCAGCAGATGATGTTAAGAAGCTGCTAAGCCGAAAATAAAAGCCCAGCCTGAGTACAACACCTAATGATGATGATGATGATTGCATTTTCCTGGTGCATTTTTGGCGGAGCCCCCTCTTCAAGGGGGCGGGAGCCCCCGTATTTACCCATTTGTCTGTCCGACCGAAAAAAGAAAACAACTTAAAGCCTGACACGTCCTGGTGCATTTCTGGCGGAGCCCCCCTTCTGGAGGGCAGGAGCCCCCAGTGTTACCCATTTGTCCGTCCGACCGAAAAAAGAAAACAATTTGAAGCCTGACACGTCCTGGTGCATTTCTGGCGGGGTCGCCTTACCTCGGAGGGCACTTATTCGCGTACGGATCTCAGGGTGCGGACAGTAGACGTGGTGTTTTCATTTGTCGTTTCCCTCATGCATTTTTGGCGGAGCCCCCCCTTCTGGAGGGCGGGAGCCCCCAGTGTTACCCATTTGTCCGTTCGACCGACCACCCGACCGCTTGACCATGATGAAGCCGGACACGTCAGCCAACGGTCTCGTAACTAACTCGATTCCCTTGCCACCTGTTGCTCCGTCGCGATCGCTCTCCGCCAATTTTTAGCGTCCCAGGCGACGCTGCATCGAACTTGCCTTACTAGACTCAGAATGTTCTGCGGCTTGACTGTGTCAAGTGGCAGGGATTTCTTTTTAAATCACATTTTTCAAAGCACAGTTACAGTACAGCTGCAAATCTGCCGCGGTTTGACTGAGTCATGTGGCAGGGATTTCTGTTACAGTTCGTTTTTTACAGTACAGCTGCAAATGTGCCGCGGCTTGACGGAGTTATGGGGCAGGGATTTCTTTTAGCACTACAGTTTTTTACAGTACAGCTGCAAATGTGCCGCGGCTTGTCTGAGTCATGGGGATCCATCATGAAAAAAGAAGAAAAGAAAAAAAGTCACAGTCACCCACCTCGTGCCCCCAAACAGTTGCAAGTACATAGTAGTACAGCTCTACATAGATGGCTGAGAAAAGGAGGAAGTGTGGCCATTGGCTGGTTCAAGGAGCTGACTAGAAGCTGCAAATAAGCCGAAGGACTTGTCAAGACGAAAAGACAAGTCCTATGCAGCGTCGCAAGCGACACGGAAAATTGGCAGAGTGCGTTGGCAACGGATCGAAAGGTGGCTACAATTGAGCTGACCGAAGCGAGTTAGTAACGCGACCGTTGGGTGACGTGTCAGGCTTCAATTTTTCGGTCAAACGGACAAAAGGGTAAACATGGGGGCTCCTGCCCCCTTGAAGAGGGGGCTCCGCCAAAAATCTTTGCCCCGGCAAACACAGTCACCCACCTTTCGGCCCCAGACAGAAGACAGAAGCCGTAGGACCTGTGAAGCCAAGAACAAAATCTTTGCCCCGGCAAACAGTCACCCACCGTGTGGCCCCAGACAGAAGCCAGAAGCAAATATGTAGTATAACTCTACATATATGGCTGAGAAGGGGAGGAAGCCTGCCCAGTGGCTGGTTCAGGGAGCTGACTACAAGTTGCAAAGCAGCCAGAAGCCGAACCGGAGAAACCTCTCTGCCATGGTACACACAGTCACCCACCTTGTGGCCCCAGACTGACACTAATATGAAGTAGTAGAGCTCTACATAGATGGCTGGTTCAAGGGAGGAAGCGTGGCCAGTGGCTGGTTCAAGGAGCTGACTAGAAGCTGCTAAGAAGCCCAAAGGACCCCCTAAGAAGCTGCTAAGCCGGAAAAAAGCCTAGGTACACGTTGTGCTGCTGCTGATTGTGATGATGACAATGATGATAACATTTTCCTGGTGCGCTACTAGACTAAGAATGTGCCGCGGCTTGACAGAGTCATGGGGGACTATCATGAAAAAATGAAAGAACTAAGTCACAGTCACCCACCTTGTGGCCCCAGACAGAAGCAAAGATGTAGTAGAGCTCTACATAGATGGCTGAGAAAGGGAGGAAGCGCGGCCAGTGGCTGGTTCAAGGAGCTGACTAGAAGCTGCAAAGCAGCCAGAAGCCGAAGGACCTGTCCGGTCGAAAAGAAAAACCATGCCCCACAGCCCCGGTACACACAGTCACCCACCTTGTGGCCCCAGACAGAAGCAAAGATGTAGTAGAGTTCTACATAGATGGCTGAGAAAGGGAGGAAGCCTGCCAAAATCATTTGAGGGACTGCCCATCTGTACCAGCACATCTCTGGGACCTCCCTAGGGTACTTGTTGGTGCGGCAAGGGGCACTGAAATCGGTCCTGGATGAGTATTGAAAGGATGCAGGATGAAAATATAAAAAATGGAATTACTCTCTCTCTCTCTCTCTCTCTCTCTCTCTCTCTGGTGTGGTGTGGTGTGTGTGTGAGAGAGAGTGGTGGTGGTGTGTGGTGGTGTGTGTGAGAGAGTGGTGGTGGTGTGTGGTGTGAGTGGTTTCATACACAATGGAAGGGTGCATTTGAGGGACTGCTCCCCTGCACCAGCTCATCTCAGGGACCTCCCTAGGATACTTGTTGGTGTGGCAAGGGGCACTGAAATCGGTCCTGGATGCGTATTAAAATGATGCATGTTGCAATGATGCATATTGAAAGGATGCATGTTGAAATGATGAACAATGGCATTATAAAAATTGAAAGGGTGTACCTTGAGATTATACACAATGGCGGGGTGCAGGGTGCAACGATGCATATTGAAAGGATGCATGTTGAAATGATGAACAATGGCATTATACATTTTAAAAGGATACATTTCGAAAGGATGCATGTTGAAATGGTGAACAATGGCATTATACACTTTAAAAGGATACATTTCGAAAGGATGCATGTTGAAATGGTGAACAATGGAATTATACATTTTAAAAGGATACATTTCGAAAGGATGCATGTTGAAATGATGGACAATGGAATTATACATATGAAACAATATACTATGAAAGAATGCATGTTGAAATGGTGTGCTATGAAACGATATACTATGAAAGGAGGCAGAATTGTCAAATCAGCACCACAGCACTATTAAAAAAGCCAATGCCCCTTCCATCCCATACCCCCCCCATAAATGAAACACCAGCATCACAGCACTATCAACGGACTCAATTCACCCATGCCCCCCTATAAATGAGACATCAGCATCACAGCACTATCAACGGACTCAACACGAGAGAGCAAGATTGTCACTGCAGCTTCACAGCAGTGCAAACAAATGTGGTAAAGAGAGAGGAGAAAGAGAAAGGAGGATTGGGGAAGGAGGAAGGAGAAAGAAGGAAGGAGAAGGTAGGAAGGAGGAAGGAGAAAGAGGAAGGAGAAAGGAGAAAGGAGGAGGAAGGAGATAGGAAGGAGGGAATGAGAAAGGAGGAAGGAGGAAGGAGGAAGGAGAAAGGAGGAGGGAGGAGGGAGGAAGGAGAAAGAAGGAAGGAGAAGGTAGGAAGGAGGAAGGAGAAAGAGGAAGGAGAAAGGAGAAAGGAGGGAGGAGGAAGGAGGGTAGGAAGGAGGAAGAAGGAAGGAGGTAGGAAGGAGGGAATGAGAAAGGAGGAAGGAGGAAGGAGGAGGAAGGAGGGAGGAAGGAGGAGGAGGAAGGAGGAAGGAGGGAGAGGAGGAAGGAGGAGGAAGGACGGAGGAAGGAGGAAGGAGGAAGGAGGAAGGAAGAAAGGAGGAAGGAGGAAGGAGGAAGGAAGGAGGGAGGAGGGAGGAGGGAGGAGGGAGGAGGGAGGAGGGAGGAGGAAGGAGGAAGGAGGAAGGAGAAAGGAGGAAGAAGAAAGAAGGAGGAAGGAGGAATAAGAAAGGAGGGAGAAGGAAGAAGGAGGAAGGAGGAAGAATGAGAAAGGAGAAAGGATGAAGGGCAAAAGAGGAAGGAGAAAGGAGGAAAAAGAAGACAGGAGAAAGGAGGAAGAAGAGAGAAAGAAGTAAGGAGAAAGGAGAAAGAAGTAAGGAGATAGGAGAAAGAAGTAAGGAGATAGGAGAAAGAAGTAAGGAGAAAGGATAAGGAAGGAGAAAGGAGAAAGAAGAAAGGAGATAGGAGAAAGAAGTAAGGAGATAGGAGAAAGAAGTAAGGAGAAAGGATAAGGAAGGAGAAAGGATAAGGAAGGAGAAAGGAGAAAGAAGTAAGGAGATAGGAGAAAGAAGTAAGGAGATAGGAGAAAGAAGTAAGGAGAAAGGAGAAGTAAGGAGAAAGAAGTAAGGAGAAAGGATACAGTAGAAGGGTTGAAGGATACAGGAGGAAGGGTGGAAACCTACTTCTGGTTCTTTCCTGCGATGCCGCCAAACACAGTGAGCGGAATTGTGACGAGAGACCACAGGATGATGATAATGACGATTGTGCCAAAAGGCAAGGCAGCAGTCGACTGTAGGGGGGGGAGGGGGGGTGGGGGGGGGGGGGGGGGGGGGATTTGTATGTTGTGGTGGTGGTGATGGTGATGAGAGACCACAGGATGATAATAATGACGATTGTGCCAAAAGGCAAGGCAGCAGTCAACTGTAGGGGGGGAGGGGGGGGGGATTTGTATGTTGTGGTGGGGGGATGGTGATGAGAGACCACAGGATGATGATAATGACGACTGTGCCAAAAGGCAAGGCAGCAGTCGACTGCAGGCGGGTGGGGGGATGTGTGTGGTGTGTCTGTCTGTGTGTGTGTGTGTGTGTGGGGGGGGGGGGGGGGGGGGGGGGAGATGTGTGTGGGGTGTGTGTGCATGGGGTGGGGGTGTTGTTTGGGGGGTGAGGGGATGCGAGTGTGGCGTGTGTTGGGTGGGGGTGGGGGGATGGTGAATAGTAATAATAGTGAAAGAGTTTGGGGTCGGTTTCAATCTGCAAGGCAAGCAGTCGACTGTAGGTGGGGAGGATGTGTGTGTATGTGGGGGGGGGGGGGGGGGGGATGGGGGGGGATAGTAATAATAGTGGAAGAGTTTGGGGTTGGTGTCAGTGTGTGGTGTGTGGTGTGTGTGTGTGGGGGGGGGGGGGGATGGTGAATAGTTACTTAAGTGAAAGAGTTTGGGGGACATGCACACACTTTACCAACTGGCAACAGTGATGAGAAAAGTGAAAAGTGATGAGAAAAAAGATAAGACAAGTTCGATGCAGCGTCGCCTGCGACGCTACAAAATGGCGGAGAGTGATCGCGAGGGAGCGATAGGTGGCAACGGAAGCGAGTTAGTTACGAGACCGTTGGCTGACGTGTCGGGCTTCATCACGGTCAGACGGATGGATGGACGGACAAATGGGTAACACTGGGGGCTCCCGCCCCCCAGAAGGGGAGGCTCCGCCAAAAATGAGAAACATGGCAAAGAAGGGGCGGCAGATTACAGAGGACTTGTCAGACTACTCACACACACACCACACACGCACACACTGTACCAAATGGCAGCAGTGATGAGAAAAGGGAACATGGCAAGGGGCGGCAGATTACAGAGGACTTGTCACTTTACACACACACACACATGCACACACTGTACCAGATGGCAGCAGTGATGAGAAAGGGGAACTTGGCAAGGGGCGGCAGATTACAGAGGACTTGTCACTATACACACACACACACACACACAAATGCACACACTGTACCAGATGACAGCAGTGATAAGAAAGGGGAACTTGGCAAGGGGCGGCAGATTACGGAGGACTTGTCAGGCTGCACACACACACACACACACATGTGCAGAGACACACACTATTCAAGATGGCAACAGTGTTGAGGAAAACAGACAAAGCAAGAAGCTGGGGGTCCTTCACCATGTCACCGAGTGACCGAGGTTGACCTCCAAGCTTCTTGTACTCACGGGCGGCTCATTGCAGAGGACTTGGCAGACTACACATACCAACACACACACACACACACCAACAGGCACACATAGAAACATGCGCAGACACACACACAGGTACACACAAAGACACATGCACACACACAAACAGGCACACAAGATGGCAACAGTGTTGAGGAAAGCGGACATAGCTAAGAAGGGGTGGCAGATTACAGAGGACTTGTCAGGCTGCACACATACACACAGAGATACAAGGATACATGCACAGACACAAACAGGGACACGTAGACACATGCACACACACACTGTACCACATGGCAACAGTGTTGAGGAAAGCGGACATAGCTAAGAAGGGGTGGCAGATTACAGAGGACTTGTCAGGTTGCACACATACACACAGAGATACAAGGATACATGCACAGACACAAACAAGGACACGTAGACACATGCACACACACACTGTACCACATGGCAACAGTGTTGAGGAAAGCGGACATAGCTAAGAAGGGGTGGCAGATTACAGAGGGCTTGTCAGGCTGCACACAGACACACACATTTGCAGTCACACACACTAATCAAGATGGCAACAGTGTTGAGGAAAGCGAACGTAGCAAGAAGCTGGAGGACCTTGACCATGAGTCCAAGGTTAACCCACAAGCTTCTTGCACTCAGGGGCGGCAGATTACAGAGGACTTGTAAGGCTGCACACAGACACACACATGTGCAGACAAACACTCTAATCAAGATGGCAACAGTGTTGAGGAAAGCTTCTTGCACTCAGGGGCGGCGGATTACAGAGGACTTGTAAGGCTGTACACACACACTTACAAAGTCACACACACATACAAACACATTCACCTTATATCAGATGGCGATTGTGTTGAGGTATGAAAACATAGTGAAGAAGGGCCAGCAGAAGATGAAGCAAGATAGGCTGCACACACACAGACACACACACAGGCACACACTCACCTTATACCAGATGGCGATTGTGTTGAGGTAAGAAAAAAAGAGCAAAGGAGGGCCGGCAGAAGATGAAGCAAGATAGGCTGCACACACACACGCACACACACAGCCACACACACACAGCCAAAAATATACAGGCACACAGACACATGCACACGCACAGGCGCACACTCACCTTATACCAGATGGCGATTGTGTTGAGGTAAGAAAACATAGCAAAGAAGGGTCCGCAGAAGATGAAGCATGATAGGAGGGTATTGCGGACCCACTGCTCTCCTCCCATTTGCTTGTAGTACGAGGCGGCAACGTAGCCGGCGATGCTGGCAGTGCAGGCGTACAGAATGATCACAGCGGTGTACAGCCCGCCGCGGTTGTACGGGTAGAACACACCCACCAGGGCAAGGGCGAAGACGAAGAAGGAGAGGTAGAAGATCTGTGTTGAGATGGGGTGAGTAGGTGAGTGGGTGGGTTGGTGAGTGGCATGGGCCAGGGTAGTGGTGTACAGCCTGCCCCGGTTGTACGGGTAGAACGCACCCACCAGGGCAAGGGCGAAGACATAGAAGGAGAGGTAGAAGATCTGTGTTGAATGGGGGTGAGTAGGTGGGTGGATGGCATGAGCCAGGGTAGCTGTGTGTGTGTGCAGGGTTAGCATAGACATGCCCCACCAGGCGTTATCATTACTTTGCCTCACCCTAGTGCCGGTGCCCATGAGGGCACAGGAGGAACTGTTACAGCAGGGGAAGCTGTGTGTGTGTGAGTAGGTGGGTGGGTGGCATGAGCCTGGGTAGCTGTGTGTGTGTGCAGGGTTAACATAGACGATCCCCGTTTCGACGGATGGCTCAATGGTAGAGCTTGGTGAACGAAGAAAGTGCCGGGTTTGAATCCCTACGGGTGTGCTTTAGTGTTCTCGGTTGCTGTCAACTGCCATGGTAGCTTTGTCCAGGTTAAGTAGCAGCCCTTTCCCTACCGCCGTAAGATGGGGATCCCTTTATACCACGCCCCACCAGGCGTTATCATTACTTTTTTCAGAAGTGCTGCAGGGCTGCTCATTGTTTTTAAAATATTTTTTACAGTGGCAATTTGGGCCAAGATGGGGTCGAAAGTAGCGATCGCTATACATATCGGGAAAAAAACCCTGATATACCTGAGCCAGCAACTGGGCTGGCTAGCCACCCCTCACCCCATCCCCACCCCTCACCCCCCACTACCCACCCCATCCTCACCCCCCACGCCCCACCAGGCGTTATGATCATTACTTTGCCTCACCTCACCCCATCCCCACCCCAGCCTCACCCCCCACGCCCCACCAGGCGTTACCATTACTTTGCCTCACCTCACCTCATTCCACCCCAGCCTCACCCCCCACGCCCCACCAGGCGTTATGATCATTACTTTGCCTCTCCTGAGTGTCAGTAACACTGAGAGCACAGGAGAAACTGTGACAGCGGGGGGAGCTGAGTGTGTGTGAGAGTACGTGGGTGGGTGGCATGAGCAAGGGTAGCTGTGTGTGTGTGCAGGGTTGACATAGACATGCCCCACCTGAGAGCACAAAAGTAAAGTAACGTGTAGCAGCCTGTTCCCTACCGCCGTAAGACAGGGATCCCCAAATACCACGCCGCACCAGGCATTATCATTACTTTGCCTCACCTCACCACATCCCCACCCCATCATCACCCCCCACTACCCACCCCATCCCACCCAACCAGGTTCCGACGAAATGTGATGGGTGAGACTGCGTACCTAATACTTAATACCACGCCCCACCAGGATTTATCATTACATTGCCTCACCCTAGTGCCGGTGCCCATGAGGGCGCAGGAGAAACTGTTACAGCGGGGGAAGCTGTGTGTGTGAGAGTAGGTGGGTGGGTGGCATGAGCCTGGGTAGCTGTGTGTGTGTGCAGGGTTAACATACACATGCTCCACCAGGCGTGATCATTACTTTGCCGCACCCGAGTGCCAGTGCCAACGAGAGCCCACTACCCACCCCATCCCCCACGCCCCACCAGGCGTGATCATTACTTTCCCCTCCTGAGTGCCAGTGCCAACTGAACGAGGGCACAGATTTTCTGCTATTTCCGTGACTGCTAGCCCGTTTCAGTGATATATATTGGTCTTGTGGTACACCAAATTGCTAAAACGAAGAAGGCTGGGGGGTTCGATTCCCCCTACGATCGCCCTTAGCGTTGCAGGTGGTGGTGCAAGTGGTGGCGGTGGTGGTGTGAGTGGTGGTTGAGAGGATATATAACTGCGAATGGTGGTAGAATATCCATGGGCGACGGCTGTGGCTTCAGCTGCGGGGTGCTGCCAGGAAGCGTTGTGCTGGCAGATGACCTGGTCAGGGTGGAATTGAGTGAACAGGGGGGGAGGTTACGACGAAGAAGGCTCGGGGGTTCGATTCCCCCTACGATCGCCCTTAGCGTTGCAGGTCGTTGGCAACCTCGATGGTAGCTTGTCCAGTTGAGGTGATAGACTATTCTCTGCCCGCGTACGACGGGGTCCCTTAACACCACGCCCCACCAGGCGCTATCATTACTTCCGTGATTGCTCCGTCATGGAGGCATGGATTTGCCCCCTGGAAGTTTTGCCTATATGCTACGAGCCGCAGGCATATGTTATTACCTGAGTGCCAGTGCCAATGAGAGCACAGAAGAGAATTTTGCAGCGGGGGGAGCTATGTGTGTGAGAGTAGGTGTGTGAGTGGCATGAGCCAGGGTAGCTGTGTGTGTGTGCAGGGTTAACATACACATGTTCCACCTGTGTGCCAGTACCAATTAGAGCACAGGAGAGACGGCGGGGGAAGCTGCGTTTGTGTGTGTAGGTGGGTGTGCAGGGTTTACATAGACATGCCCCACCAGGCGTTATCATTACTTTGCCTCACCTGACTTGAGTATGTATGCCTCACCTAAGTATGTTTGCCTCACCTAAGTGCCAGTGCCAATAAGAGCACAGAAGAGACTGTTACTTTGGGAAAGCTGTGTGTGTGTGTGAGTAGGTGTGTGTGCAGGGTTTACATAGACATGCCCCACCAGGCGTTATCATTACTTTGCCTCACCTGACTTGAGTATGTATGCCTCACCTAAGTATGTTTGCCTCACCAAAGTGCCAGTGCCAATAAGAGCACAGAAGAGACTGTTACTATGGGAAAGCTGTGTGTGTGTGAGTAGGAGGGTGTGCAGGGTTAACACAGACATGCCCCACCAGGCGTTATCATTACTTTGCCCCACCCTAGTGCCGGTGCCCATGAGGGCACAGGAGAGACTGTTACAGCGGGTTAACCTGTGTGTGTGAGTAGGTGGGTGGGTGACATGAGCCTGGGTAGCTGTGTGTGTGAGCAGGGTTAACATAGACATGCCCCACCAGGCGTTATCATTACTTGGCCGCACCTGACTTAACTATGTTTGCCCCACCTGAGTATACTTTGGCTCACCTGAGTGCCAGTGCCAATGAGAGCACAGAAGAGACTTTTACTTCCGGGAAAGCGGAAAACATCTCCGTGCAAATACTTCCACCCAGCCTCGTCCTCATCAGCCACGGCTGCAACAGAACAGAAGGCACAAAGGGGAGCTTTTCAGATTTTTCAGTTTTCCAGGTAATTTCAGTTAATTTCAGACTATTTCAGTTTGTTTCAGTCCATTTCAGTTTATCTTCAGTTATTTCAGGTTATTTTAGGTTACTCCAGGCTATTCCAATGAGAACACAGAAGAGTCTTTTACAGTGAGGAAAGCAGAAAACATTAAAACATTCCAATGAGAACACAGAAGAGTCTTTTACAGTGAGGAAAGCAGAAAACATTAAAACATTCCAATGAGAACACAGAAGAGTCTTTTACAGTGAGGAAAGCAGAAAACATTAAAACATTCCAATGAGAACACAGAAGAGTCTTTTACAGTGAGGAAAGTAGAAAACATTAAAACATTCCAATAAGAACACAGAAGAGTCTTTTACAGTGAGGAAAGCAGAAAACATTAAAACATTCCAATGAGAACACAGAAGAGTCTTTTACAGTGAGGAAAGCAGAAAACATCTCCGTGCAAATACTTCCACCCTGCCTCATCCTCCAATAGCCACAGCTGCAACAGAACAGAAGGCACGGAGGGGAATGTCTCAGCTTATTTCAGCTTATTTCAGTTGCTTTCAGCTTATTTCAGACTATTTCAGTTTATTTCAGTTGCTTACCGTTTATTTCAGTATAATTCCGTTTATTTCAGTATAACTCCGTTTATTTCAGTATAATTCCGTTTATTTCAGTAAAATTCCGTTATTTTTCGTTTATTTCAGTTAATTTCCGTGTATTCCCGATAATGTCTGTTAATTTCTATTTATTTCCGTGTATTTCAGGCTATTTCAGTTTATTTCAGTTTATTTCAGGCTATTCCAATGAGGACACAGGAGACTTTTACAGCATGGAAAGTGGAACACATCTCCGTGCAAATACCTCCATCCTGCCTCATCCTCATCAGCCACAACGGCAACAGAACAGAAGGCAATGAGGGGAAACATTTCAGGCTGTTTCAGGCTATTTCGTGTTATTTAATGTTATTTCAGGTTATTTAATGTTATTACCGGCTATTTCCGGTTATTTCGGGCTATTTCAGGCTATTTCAGGTTATTTCAGCCTTTTACAGGTTAAAGGGAGTACATGCTCAATCAGCACTGTTTGGTTTTGTGCGACGCTGAGCAAATTGAGCGACTCGGTGCTTCCGTAGTGCGATGAGCTGCCCCCTGACCCCGGGGGGCGCCAAGCGCGTAGCCTTGGGGGCTTAAGGGGGAGGGGGGGGGGGGAGCATTTATGACTAGGGGTCGGCAATATGATATCATATGATATCATGTCATCATATGATATCATCTGATGCCGGCGGTTTGACTAGGCAACCTTGGCCTGGGGCATCAAATCATATGATATTAAATCATATGATTTGTGTATGACATCATATGATATGATACTCGCCTTTGGCCAACATCATATGATTTGCCGTTCCCTATTTATGACTGGTTGAGCCAGACCCATGCATCGCCATGCAGCGACGGAATGGAGACGCGTCGCAAAAACAAAAGTTGTCCATCAGCCTTCCCCTACGACAGCCTGCACGGAAGTCAGCCTTCAGCACTCACATCAAGACAGTGGCCAAGAGGCCAGTCAAGAGCAGCACGGTAATGCACAGTGAGAAAATACAGATCACAAGCAACTAAATATAGCATACTTATATACATTTTGATGCCAGGTTGCAAGCAAGATCAGACAGTGCAACAAGCAGAATGACCAAAGCAGGTATGCCCCCATGCATACACATATTCATACAAGCATACATACACTGTAGCACGAACTCACCGCATCCGTCGCACACACACACACACGTACATACAACCCCCCCCCCCACACACACACACTCCCTGACCCCCCCCCCCCCCACACACACACACACACACCACCACCACAAACACACATACACTCCCTGACTCTGTCGGTAAGGGGTCGGTGAATATGTGGGTAAAACGTTTGGGGTTCAGTTCACTATGCTTTCTTACCATCTTCAACAGAGAACTTGACGAAGTCAGCCTTCAGCACTCGCATCAAGATAGTGGCCAGGAATCCAGTCAAGAGCAGCACGGTGATGCAGGAGTTGATGATTGAGAACCAATGGATCTGCAGGGTTGTGTTGGAGCGCGTGTGCGAGGGTGTGCGTGCATAAGTGTGTGCTGGTGCGGGTGTGTGTGACAGGATCTGCAGGGGTTGTGTTGGAGCCAGGTGTGTGTGAGAGTGTGTGTAGGTGTGTGTGTGTGAGGATTTGCAGGGTTGTGTTGGAGTCATGTGTGTGTGAGAGTGTGTGTAGGAGTGTTTGTGTGTGTGTATGTGCGGATGTGTGAGGGTTGCGTTGGAGTCAAGTGCGTGTGACTTTGTGTGTGTGAGAGAGGATGTGTGAGGGTTGCGTTAGGTGTGGGCATTTAGGTTAGATGTCAAGGTGAGTGCATAGCTTTTATTTGAAGCTACGAGCAGCAGCTTCCTAGGCAGCTCCCTGAGCATACTATCATATCATTTAATATGGATATCGTCAAATATATCCTTGTATTATAATATAGGTCGTACAGTAATGAAAAATAAGTGTCATAATATATAATAATATAATATATAATAAATATAATAATATAATATATAATAATAATTATATCATCATAAGTAAATTAACAAATAAACAAATAAACAAATAAAATAATCAATAAATATGCCGTAAAGCTTTTTTTGATATAATATGTCGTTAAGTAATTATGAGGACCAGTATGAGATTTTAGGGATTAGGGTTTACACCCTGTCAAAGCAAATTCAGAGGAAATCAAATACAAATGAAGCAAGCCTACCTCCAGATGAATCGGATTCAAGGGGAACTTGTGATAGTGATGCATTAGTATGAGTGAAGTTGTAGGTGTAAGTGCAAGCCTAGCTCAAGATGAATCGGATTCAAGGGGAACTTCTCAAAGCGATGCATTAGTGCAAGCATTAGCGTCAGTGCAGGGGTAGGAGTACGTGCATGCCTAGCTCAAGATGGATGGGGTTCAAAGGGAAGTTGTGATAGCGATGCATTAGTATAAGTGAAATCGTAGGTGTAGGTGTAAGTGCAAGCCTAGCTCAAGATGGATGGGGCTCATTGGGAACTTCTCATAGCGATGCATTAGTGTAAGCATGAGTGTAAGTGCAGGTGTATGGGTAAGTGCAGTTGTTGGTGTAAGTGCAAGCCTAGCTCAAGATGGATGGGCTTCACGGGGAACTTCTCATAGCGATGTATTAGTGTAAGCATGAGTGTCAGTGCAGGTGCAAGTATAAGTGCTGGTGTAGGTGTAAGTGCAAGCCTGGCTCAAGATGGATGGGGTTCAAGGGGATCTTCTCATAGCGATGCATTAGTCTAAGCATTAGTGTCAGTGCATCGGGGTATCATATATGGTGCACATATATTATCACTAGTATGATATTTTAGGGTTTTAGGTTTTACACTCCGTCAAAGCAAATTAAGATGATGTCAGATTCAAAAGAAGAAAGCCTACCTCCAGATGAATTGAATTCAAGAGGAACTTCTCATAGCGATGCATTAGTGTAAGTGAAATTGTAGGTGCAGGTGTAAGTATAAGTGCAGGTATAGGTGTAAGTACAAGTGCAGGTGTAGGTGTAAGTACAAGTGCAGGTATAGGTGTAAGTACAAGTGCAGGTATAGGTGTAAGTACAAGTGCAGGTATAGGTGTAAGTACAAGTGCAGGTATAGGTGTAAGTACAAGTGCAGGTATAGGTGTAAGTACAAGTGCAGGTATAGGTGTAAGTACAAGTGCAGGTGTAGGTGTAAGTACAAGTGCAGTAGGTAAGGTAGTATAGTAAGTACAAGTGCAGGTATAGGTGTAAGTACAAGTGCAGGTATAGGTGTAAGTACAAGTGCAGGTATAGGTGAAAGTACAAGTGCAGGTGTAGGTGTAAGTACAAGTGCAGGTATAGGTGTAAGTACAAGTGCAGGTGTAGGTGTAAGTATAAGTGCAGGTATAGGTGTAAGTACAAGTGCAGGTGTAGGTGTAAGTATAAATGCAGGTGTAGGTGTAAGTGCAAGCCTACCTCAAGATGGATGGGGTTCAAAGGGAACTTCTCATAGCGATGCAACCTGTTCTCGTAAGGTGTGGTGACACTCATCCACCGGACAGAGTACGTGAACTCAACGTTGACACTGGTAGCGTTGGTGATGTCCACAGACCTGGGGAAGGAATTTAATGAATTCATTAATAAATGTATTAATGAATTTATATACTTAGTTATTTATTTAAACTCATCGTTGACATTGGTAGCGCAGGTGATGTCCACAGACCTGCGGAAGGAATTTAATGTATTAATTAATATATATATATATATATATATACTTATTTATTTAAACTGGACGTTGGCTTTGGTAGCGTTGGTGATGTCCACAGACCTGGGGAAGGAATTTAATGTATTCATTAATAAATGTATTAATGAATTTATATATTTGCTTATTTATTTAAACTCAACGTTGACATTGGTAGCGTTGGTGATGTCTACAGACCTGCGAAAGGAATTTGATGTATTAATGAATAATTGTATTAATTAATTCGTTTTTATGTATTCAAACTCCACGTTGACATTGGTAGCGTTGGTGATGTCCACAGACCTGCCGTAGGAATTTAATGCATTAATGAATCAATGTATTAATGAATTTATATATTCACTTATTTATTTAAACTCAACGTTGATATTGGTAGTGTTGGTGATGTCTACAGAACTGTGGTGGGAATTTATTTGATTAATTAATTAATGTATTAATTAATTTATCTTTATATATTTAAATTCAACGTTGACATTGGTAGCGTTGGTGATGTCCACTGACCTGCAGTGGGAATTTAATCGATTAATGTATCAACTAATGTAATTCATCACTGAACTCATCGTTGGCATTGGTAGCATTGGTAATGTCCGCAGACCTGCAATGGGAATTTAATGTATTCATCGATTAATGTATGAATTAACTAATACATTTAAACTCAACACTGACATTGGGGGCGTTGGTGATGACCACAGACCCGCAATGGAAATCGCAAAATCAATAGATCACTGTAGCACTGACCCAAATCACTTTTTTGGTGTTGTACTTGATGCCTAAGTCTATGTGTACCTGGATATTATGTGCATTCTAGTGATGCACCTAATATCGCCCCAAAACCCAGTTTGACGGTTGTTTCGTTGTGTAATATACCGTCCGCCACAATTTGACGGGTGCTCCCGTCAAATCAAACCGTTAAATTTTGAGAACAGTACGGTATGTGGTGACTCTTATTCACTGGACAGAGTACGTAAACTCGATGAAGACATATGTAGAGTCTATGTGTATGTTGTTACAGTCCAGGGGTAGGCCAAATAGGCTGAAGGGACTTGCCCAACCGTGATAGGAGGGGTTCCAACCCGAAAAGCACCAATGAACTGAACGCCCCAAAATCGTTTAACCAACGGGGGCCATGGGTTTGAGCAACAGTGAAAATTGAATATAATTTAAAAGTCCGTGGAAAACCAGGTTGTCCCCTGACCCCCCCCCCCCCCCCCCCCCCTCTTCCTACCCACCCACCCACCCACCCCACAAAAGTTTAAGCAGTTCAGGGTACCTGGCTGGATCAGTCGAGATACTGATCTCAATCACTTTGTCAGCATTGTACTTGATGTCAAAGTCTGTGTGAGTAAAAAGGTACTCGCTTCACCCCACCTCCACCCCCACAAAGTAAGGCTCAAGTATTCCAGGTTACCCACACCACCACCCCTCTCAAGCTCAAGTAGTCCAAGGTACCTGGCGGGATCAGTCGAGATACCGATCTCAATCACTTTGTCAGTGTTATACTTGATGTCAGAGTCTGTGCGAGTGAACAGATGGTCTCTTCACACACACACACACACAAAAGGCTGCAAAATAAATAGTCCAGGTACCCCCCCCCCCCCCCCCCCCCCCCCCCCCTCAAGCTCAAGTTGTCCAGAGTACCTGTCGGGGTCGGTACAAATACTGATCTCGATCACTTTGTCAGTGTTGTACTTGATGTTGAAGTCTGTGTGTGTGAACAGGTGGTCCCTTTTTCCCACCCCGCCCTCAAAATAAGGCTCAAGAAGTCCAGGTTACCCCCCCCCCCCCCCCCCCCTCAAGCTCAAGTAGTCCAGGGTACCTGGCGGGGTCGGTAGAAATACTGATTTCGATCACTTTGTCAGTGTTGTACTTGATGTCAAAGTCGATGTGCGTGAACAAGTAGTCCCTAAGTTGCGCCTCGCCACCGGGAAGGAGGATCTTTTCCACCTTGCCGATGAAGCCCCACATGGGCAGGTCATCGTAGTACATCTGGAAGTACCAGTCCTCCTCCACACTCTGCATGATGATGATGATGATGATGATGATGTTGATGAAGATGATGATGTTGATGATGTTGATAATGGTGTTGATGATGATAATGATGATGATGATGATGATGTTGATGAAGATGATGATGATGATGATGTTGATGATGATGGTGTTGATGATGATGTTGATGATGATGTTGATGATGTTGATGATGGAATATGCACTACTTCAACTATACTGATAATCAGACTAGGCAAGGCCTTCAATCTAAATACAACATGGGCAGGTTATTGTAGTACATCAGGAACAGTTCTCCTTCACAGCCTGCATGTCAGAAGAAACATCAGAGCTCATGTTTTCGTTTCAGAAAGGGGGTCTTCTGGTAGCGATCAGGGATTTTGTGCCTTTCAAGGTTGGGCTACCAAGGTTGGGCTACCAAGGTTGGGCTCTTGGTAGCGATTTGGGTAGGTGGAATAAATCAGTACCAGTCCTCCATCACAGCATGCGGTTTTCCCACAAGAATTTTATAGGCAACTGTCCTACCCTGACACACACGCACACCCAACACCTTACACCAAACATCCTAAACCCAACACCTTACACCCCAGGCCCTAAACCACACACACCCAACATCCCACACATACCCCACCCAGCTTCCACCTAGAAGCCTGCACCCCTGCATGTCTAGCCTTACAGTGTTTTTTAGTTCTTATTTCTTTATAATATGTGGAGTAGCTACTTGAGTTACTCAAGCCTGATTTCAGGATTGTTGCACAGCCATCGCATGGCGGAGCGCGGGGGTGGGGTGGGGTGGGGGGGGTCATGCGTCGCCATACAATAACGGAATGGCGGCGCAGTGGAATACATCAGTCCCTGTTCATTAGTACCAGGCGCAGTGGAATACATCAGTCCCTGTTCATTAGTACCAGGCGCAGTGGAGTACATCAGTCCCCGTTCATTAGTACCAGGCCTCCTTCACAGTATGCGGTTCTCCCACAAGAAACTCAGAGGCAACTGTCCTACCCTGACACACACTTGGTAATTGATATTATTATATTGAATTAAAAACCAAACACATATCATTGAATCTGTATTTTTAAAGGAACATCAAAAAAACGGTCATAATATATCCGCGGAAATATGCGGTTCCCTCAAGAAAATCAGAGGCAACTGTCCTACCCTGACACACACACCCCACACCTTTCACCCCACACCCCCCCCAGCCAGAAGCTTCCACGCAGCTTCCACACACACACACACAACACCACCCCAGCTTCCACCCAGAAGCCTGCATCGCTGCATGTCAGATGGAAAAATTGAAAATTGAAAATATTGAATAAAATGAAAATTTGAACATCCAAGAATTGTCGCAATGACCTCTAAGGACGTGCCACGGTGGGATTAAGGGAACCAGGTTGTAAGTATACGGTGGTCGAGCCGACATCGCATCTAGATTCCAGTTACCGTGCCGGTCGACGACCCTCCGGACGGGCCCAAGCGTACTCAAGGGGGTTGGAACCCCGTTGCGATCTTTCTCCAGGGTTGCTCTGCCACTGAGCCATTCGGTTCGGATCGGTGATATGTCAGATGGAATACAGCAGTCCCTGTTCATTTGTTTTTTTGAAGGAGGAAATTTGTCTCGGAGCCTCATTAGTGCTTTTAACTAAAAATATCAATCTGAGATCAATAGTAAATAGTAAATTGCAAATATCTCCATAAGTGCCCTTATCTCCATAAGTATGGAGATATTTTGGACACCCATACTAACCTTCATCTCAACAACAACAACACAAAAATCAACAAATATAACTTGTCCGGATGGACTGCGCCTCAGCCTTCTACTCCGAAGACAAATATTTGGCACCAACATCTTCCCCAGGTTGTTGGTGCCTAAGGGATCGCACGATAGTACAAAAACAGTTCTGCACCCCCCCACCCCCCCACCCCCTCCCCCATAGGTTGTCCAAGTTCTTAAGCCATCCTTTGCCGTCGTTGGAGGCGGCCAGAAACATATGAAAAAATCAGACCCAGCACAGACACTCTAAAACGCAATTAAAAACAAAACGGTGCATATGGTCTGTTTTTTTAATCATGGTTCTGGTCTGGTCACAGCCCCTTCAGGTCTATCTGTCTGGTTTCAACTGCTTGGCAATCTTCCCCATGAACTCTAACTCCTTGGTCTGTAGCTCCCACAGACCAGTTGGCGCCACCTACCGAAGAACGGCGGCGTTTCGATTCGTTTTGGTTGCTGTCGGTTCGTGTGTGGGGGGGCTTGGGGGATTGGGGTGGGGTGGGGTGGGGGTGGGGTATCCTTATTGCACAAGGTCCAAAGTGGTTCCAATGGACTGCCCTTACCAAGGCCTACTCCTGGGTGGTCTTATAATTGCGTTTGGAATGGGCTGTGTGTGGGGTGCTGGGTTTGGTTTTTTTTTTGGGGGGGGGGGGGGGGGGGAGGGGGGGGGGGGGGGGGGGGGGGGTATACTTATTGCACGAGGTCCAAAGTGGTGCCAATGGAGTGCGCTTACCAAGGCCTACTCAGAAGTGGTCTCAGAAGTGCATTTGGAGGTCAGAGTAAAAAGTTAGCAAAAAAACAAAAGTGGGCTGACCCCCCCCCCTAAATTAAATGCCCAGAAAATCTGAAAACATGTTCAATAAATCGCAAATAATTATGTCATATACAATCTATACTCGGAATAAATCGATCGGCTTGAATCAACTTTTCGTGGAGGATGCTACCTCCTGAATAAATACATTACATTAAGTGAAAGATGTTCTTATATTTCCTTAGTGCTTCCCCAATGGGTAACATATTTTAAGCAGTGAAGGAGCTTACAGCGATGCAAACATGGTATTTAAAGATACAACTTTGGGAGCATCGTCGTGCATTTATTCTTATGAGAGAGAGAGAGAGAGAGAGAAAGAGACAGAGAGATTGTTCTGCATTGTTGTGCATGCTTTCCCCTATGGTCAATCTGGCAACAGTTTTTGGAAGTTAGTGCTGGGGCAGTAGGGCGAACACATTCCCACCAGAACACTGCTTCTTTACATATTTCAGGTGTCCTCATCTATGTACAGAGCTACGCAGCCTCTATTGCATCATTTGGGGGTCCTGTTTTTTTATAAAATAAAATCATTTGGGGGTCCTGTTTTTTTATAAAATAAAATCATTTGGGGGTCCTGTTTTTTTATAAAATAAAATCATTTTGGGGTCCTGTTTTTTTATAAAATAAAATCATTTGGGGGTCCTGTTTTTTTATAAAATAAAATCATTTGGGGGTCCTGTTTTTTTATAAAATAAAATCATTTGGGGGTCCTGTTTTTTTATAAAATAAAATCATTTGGGGGTCCTGTTTTTTTATAAAATAAAATCATTTGGGGGTCCTGTTTTTTTATAAAATAAAATCATTTGGGGGTCCTGTTTTTTTATAAAATAAAATCATTTGGGGGTCCTGTTTTTTTATAAAATAAAATCATCCTTGTTTGCCTTTCCTTTTTTTACATTACTTGGGGGTCCCCAGTTCTGTACTTGTTTACACAATCCTTGTTTACCTTTCCTTTTCCCCCCTATTTTTCTTTCCTTTTTTCCCTTTCCTTTCATTTTCCTCAGTTCCTCACCTTCCTGAACTTGGCCACCTCAGCCGACCCAAGTGCTGCAGTGCATGCATCTACATTAGTCTTGTCATCCTTAAAGCTAAGCAGGTAGCCAGTAGAGGCCATGCGGTTGGCATCAACAACCTCTCCCAGATGCAAGGTCTTCCACTTGGTGCCCTGTGGACATTCATAGGGTGGGTGTAAGTGTTAGTGTGGTGGTGGTCTATGGTACGTGGTATATATTGGCAATAGTTGATGGTTCGTGATATATATTGGCAATATGGTGTAACAGCATTCAGGCTGAACACCATCAGGGGGGAATAATCATGTGTGGGTCAAACTCTACAGCACTACATGTTAGCGTTCCTGAGTACAGAAGGCAAACACAGTGACAAAAACGGTGGGCTCGTTGCTGCAATTTGTTGGAAGTCCCCTCCCGGATGTGTAGGAGCGGGCTTGTCTTGGCTCAACAATGGCCTGTCGATGTCAAAATAATGTGACGATCCCCTTATGCCCCACCTCATGCCACCAAAGGTAAGCTGCATCATTAGCTTGGAAAAAATGAAGAAATTACCCCCCCTCCCCCCTCGTTTCTCATTTACTCTCGGGAGTTTAGGCTTCTCACTTACCTCGGGAGTTTGGCAGAATGGCAGCGACGTGTACTCGTAGGTTTCACTGAGCAAGTTACAAGTGGGGTGGGGTGGGTGAGGGGGGAGAGGTAAGTAGTAAAGAACACGTTGATCAACATGCAGATACATTACTGAGGACAGAACAGGAGATAGCATACAGAGTTCCTGCTGCTGCTGCAACAGCTGCTGCATGCAATTTTAACAAACGTGGACGTGCACTGGGAGTGCAAAAAACGGGCGTGCATTGATCGTTCAATAAACGCAGAATGCTCAAGGGAATGGGGATTTAAATTATAGTTAGGTATACGAGAGATCCTCCCGAAGTGCACAAAACTGTCGACCAAGCTGCTGCGGCAATCTTTCGAATGGAGAACGACCATTTCATCAGATTCTCAAGCCTTCCTGTCTCAAGGCCAATCAGCAGAGGTGCACGCCGAACCATGAGCTTGCTTTCCTACCTGGGGTTCGAAAAAGGGCCAACTTTGCTCGCCCAGAGAGGAACAACGTCCGACTTCTTGTATGAGTTCACAAGCAGATGGCGTCCTACATGACTGCTAATTTCTTCATTGTCCCGCAGCACAGGTCGTTGAGCGCTTGCACATAGGGAGAGACATACTAACAGGATGCAAGCCAAACATATACCAGCCATTGAGCCAGGTGTATTTAACTTCAGATCTTTGGTAATTGACTTAGATCAGCATCCCATGAGCGAGAGATAGTATACAACGGCGCGCTTGTACAACTCGAGGGAACTTGAAGCTCGAGAGTAGAATCTGATCTGACCACGCCAACCAGGGTCCGGGTCCGGGTCCGGGTCCGGGTCCGGCCATTTCGCCTAACTCCTGCTAGTCCTGCCATTTCGCCGAACTCCTGTCACCTGTCCAAGGCCAGCTCGCCCCCTCGCCACTTCCCAACAACAAGCAACCATCAGACAGTTCGTGCCAGGTGCATCACCGATATCTTCCCTGCAGTTCCCTCTCGGACATACCTGCGATTCGAATAAGATGCACCCATGGCCTGACTGGAGTCGTTGAAGTGGATATTTTCCACCCTCCACCCCCTGTTACAACTGTCCGAGGACCCCCTTCGGATAGAATCCTGAAGTCACGCCGATTTCGCCCTTTCCTCCATCACATGGCAATCTAAGTTCAAGTGAGGTCACACACTGCTTTTCTTTTCAGCTACCAGCAGCAGCTTCTAGGCAGCTCCCCATACGGGCTATTCAGAATAACCAAACACGAGCTAGTGCTTCTTGAAGCTGGCAATATCAGCTTTCCAGCAGAGCTGAAACATTTAGGTGCAGAACGTGGCTGGCTCAGAGAGCTGCCCGGAAGCTGCCAAGAAAAGCTGGAAATAAAAGCCCAGGAGTCTCATGGAGGGACGGCTACCCCAAGATATCTTGCTTTGCAGCCAATAGCCAACTGCAGCCTGCACCTGTTCAGGTTGGTAAACAGGTGTTCAGGGTGTTAAAACACCTATTCAGCAACTACAGGGTGTTAAAACACCTGTTCAGCAACCACAGGGTTTTAAAACACCTGTTCAGCAACTATATGTTCGACCAATGATGTACATAAACAGATGTTTAACACCCTGAACACCTGTTAAGCAACCTAAACAGGGTGCAGGCTGATGTACAAATAACACCCTAGTGCATTGAGGAAGTCAGCAATGTGTGTATATGTGTGTATGTATGGATGTATGTATGTGTAGGGATCTGCATATCATATGGTTTTGGCCAAAGGTGGGTATGATATCAAATGATATCAAACAAATTGCATCATACGATATTGTATTTAAATGGTAACTTTGGCCTAGTCAGACTGCCGGCATCATATGGTATCATATGATATCATATGATGACATGATAACATGTGATATCATCTTGCCGTTCCCTATGTATGTGTGTAAATAACACTACTAGGCCTCATTGATATGATCACCTTGGGTGCATACCTGCTTTATTCATTCTGCTTGTTGCACCGCCTGATCTTGCTTGCAACTTGACACCTTATTGTATGTGTGTGTATGTTGTTTCAGTCCAGGGGTAGCCAAATAGGCTGAAGGGACTTGCCCAACCCTGATGTCAGGAGGGGGTTAGACGAGGGGGGGGGGGGGGGAGGGGAAGGCATCCAAACTGCCTTCCCTCTCCCCTTGCAGCTCATATATAGCTTTTCTTTTCAGTTACAGGCAAAAGCTTCTAGTTAGTCGCTATTTGGAGGTTACCTCCTGGACCAGGTTCTGAGGCGTATGGTGTCCAAACCCTCACTGTTATAAAACTGTCCAGCTGCCCCGGCGCTGTTCAGTCTTGGCATTGTTTTTTGCTGAGTATGTAACAATTTCCTCTCTCTAGTTAGCTCCCCTCTCTGGCTCTTGATGATGTCAGGAGGGGCTAAAAACCCTTTACCCCTCCCATCACCAACACCACCACTACCGCCACCATCACCACCACCACCACCACCACCACCGCCACCACCACCACCACTTCCACCACCACCAATTCTAGTTAGCTCCCCTCTCTCTTGATGATGTCAGGTGGGGGGGGGGCTAAAACGGAAAAAAGACTGATGAACTGAACCCTAAACAATCAGTTCACCAAGGGGGCCCTGAATTCATGCAACAGCGATAATTTGAGTTCGAATTTGAATTTGAATGCATGGAACAGCAGTAATTGGTATCAAGTAGCTAATTGTAGGACTGAAACCAACCATTCTAGTTAGCTCCCCTCTCTAGCTCTTGATGATGTCAGGGGGGGGGGGGGGGCTAAAAGGGGGGGAAACGCTGATGAACTGAACCCTAAACAATCGCTTCACAGATGGGGGCCCTGAATTCATGCAACAGTGGCAATTTGAATTTGAATTTGAATTCATGCAACATGGATAATTTGAATTCGAACTCATGCAACAGCGATAATTGCTATCATGTTGCTAGTTGTAGGACTGGCAACACCAACACCATTAAATTTAATTGTAGAACTGGCTGCACCCTTGTAAAACTGGCAACACCATTTAATTTAATTTTAGCAACTCTGTGTCAACCCAACTTTAACAGCGGTACTGCTGGACTGACTTGTACTTCGGGCCTGAGTGAATTAGGAACGCCCTTGCCACTCGCAACAAACACAGCAATCAAAACATAAGCACTATATCACACACACAGACACGACAATGCACACAATACACACATTGCACACATCACGTACAAGGCAACCTCAACTCAACCACAACACACGCAACACACAACACACAAATACAACACACGCACACCACATACAACACACACACACAAAACACACAGCCCACCAGCCCAAAACCCTCCCCCTCCCCACCCAAACAGCCCAACGCAGCTCTAGCCCTAACAAAAAGAAGACGGAGAGCAGCCAAATTTCTGGCTGGAGCCATGTAACCAAGTGCATGATCCTTTAACATAATCATATTAGGACTTAGAAGGAAGCACAATTTTGAACAAATAGTTTGCCTTTGGTCACACCCAATCAGCTCGCTTGCACATGTTTCTTCAAGGTTCAAGTTCTAGCCTTGACAAACCCGCCCACCTCCTGCCTTAAGGAAACTCCAGTTTAAGGCTTTGAAATGCCAAGAAAAGATACCCCTCCACCACCCACCCACCCACCATGACCACCACCATCTACCCACCCACAGAACCCAACCCACCCACCCACCCAACCCAACCCAACCCAACCCAACCCAACCCAACCCAACCCAACCCAACCCAACCCAACCCAACCCAACCCAACCCAACAACCCAACAACCCAACAACCCACTAACCCACCAACCCAACCCAACCCAACCCAACCACCACCACCCAACCACCACCCAACCCAACCCAACCCAACCCAACCCAACCCAACCCAACCCAACCCAACCCAACCCAACCCAACCACCACCACCACCACCACCACCACCACCACCACCACCACCCACCAACCACCAACCCAGGCCCCCAAACCTTCAAAGGCTATAAGGACCAAGTGCCACTATTAGAGGATGAGCAGGCATCAGGGTACCTACCTGGGTATTTCCGCCTGCAGATACCCCCCCTCCCCACTCGCCACCTGCTCCCTGTTGGTGCTAGCTGCACTTCTGCCCTGGGCGTCAGCAAGCACCTCTGGACCTGGATTTCCAACGTTGGGCAAGCACAGGTTCCACAAGGTATCTAAGGGTCTAGAGTTCATGCTTCCAGTAGCCTCCCCCGAGGAAGCTGAGCAGAAGCTGGCCGACAGCCTGGAGGCGAGCTCATGTTCAGGGCGGAGCCAAGTCGGGTGGGGTGGTTACAAGTGGTTGGCCAACCAATCCGTGCGACAGGCATCTATAGCTAACGTGGGCAGCACAGCCCGCCTTCGTCTAGCAATGAGCCGTTACCTCCAGGGGGGCAACCTGTCCGTCAGCTTCATCGGGGGCTCAATCACTGCTGGTCAGGGCAAGTCTGATGCGTACCCTTACACAGTGAGCAGAGGGGTAAGGGCGCAGTAGGGGCACCGGCACAGGCATGGATATGGACACAGGCACAGGCATGGGCCAATTAGGAACACAAGTAGGGGCTGCATACTGCTGGACAAGGCAAATCTGATGCATACCCTTACACGGTAAGCAGAAAGATAAGGGCACAGTAGGGGCACTGGCACAGGCATGGGTATGGGCACAATCACAGTCACAGGCATGGGCACAGGCATGGGTATATAATCAGGGACTCCATCACTGCTGGTCAGGGTAATTCTGATGCATACCCTTACACGGTAAGAATACAGGGTAAGGGTGAGGTATGGGCACGGGCGAGGCATGTGTATGGGCACAGGCACAGGCATGGGCCATTTAGGAGCACAACTAGGAGTGCAACTAGGAGCTTGCAAGCAGGGGCTGCATCACTGCTGGACAAGGCAAGTGTGATGCATACCCTTACACGGTAAGCAGACAGGGTAAGGGCGCGGTATGGGCACCGGCGCAGGCATGGGTATGGGCACAGTCACAGGCATGGGCATGGGCGCAGGTATAAGCATGCAATCGGGGGCTCCATCACTGCTGGTCAGGGCAAGTCTGATGCGTATCCTTACACGGTAAGCAGAGGGGTAAGGGCGCGGTATGGGCACTGGCACAGGCATGGGTATGGGCACAGGCGTGGGTATGGGCACAGTCACAGTCACAGGCATGGGTATGGGCACTGGCACAGGCATGGGTATGGGCACTGGCACAGGCATGGGTATGGGCACAGGCGTGGGTATGACAACATTCACACAGTCCCACATGGGTATGGCACTGGGCACAGGCATTGTTTAATGGCACTGGCAACAGGCCAGGTTGGGCACTGGCACATGCATGGTATGGGGCACAGGCGGTTGGTTATGGGCACCGTCACAGTCACAGGCATGGGTTATGGGCACTGGCACCGGCATGGGGTAATGGGCACTGCCAGCATGGATACTGGGCAAGGCTTGGGTATGGTCACATTCCCAGTCACAGGCATGGTATGGGCACTGGCTGTGGCACTGCATGGGTATGGGCACTGGCACAGGCATGGGTATGGGCACAGGCGTGGGTATGGGCACAGTCACAGTCACAGGCATGGGTATGGGCACTGGCACAGGCATGGGTATGGGCACTGGCACAGGCATGGGTATGGGCACAGGCATGGGTATGGGCACAGTCACATCACAGGCATGGGTATGGGCACTGGCACAGGCATGGGTATGGGCACTGGCACAGGCATGGGTATGGGCACTGGCACAGGCATGGGTATGGGCCAGGCTGGTATGGGCACAGTCACATCCCACAGGGCAGGGGGTATGGCCACTGGCACAGGCATGATTGCAGCACTGGCACAGTATTGGTATGGGCACTGGCACAGGCATGGTTGGCACTGGCACAGCCATGGGTTAATGGCACTGGCATCAGGCATGTTATGTCACAGGCGTGGGTATGGGCACAGTCACAGTCACCGTCATGGCCCATGGCATGGGTAATACAAGCAGGACTGTAATCCCGTGCTGGACATGGCAAGTCTGATACATACCCTTACACGGTATGCGGCCATATATAAACTACAGCTAATTTTTGCAGGAGAGTTGGAGTGAGGTGGAGGAGGAGGAGAATTGGAGTTTGGATGGCTAAGGAGAGGTCGGCGTGATGTTTTGGCGGGTGTCTGCTGCTGCGCCTCGGCGTCGTCGTGGGCGTCGCGGCGTGGGTGTCCCTCTCCGGCTGCGGCGGTGGAGGTTGAGGTGTCGCCGCCGCGGGCGTTGGCGGCGGGCGGCTCCGGGTGGGGTTGTAGCTGCGGCGTGAACTGGCTTTCTTCTCCTCATGTCTGTTTCTTTCCCCCCTCCCTTCCTTTTTTTTTTGGTTGTTTCGTGCTCCGTCTTCGCTCTTTTTCGTTTCTTCTTTTTCCCTTCTTCCTTCTTCTTCCCTTCTTTGCTTTTTCTTTTATTTTCTTCTTGTCTCTTTTTTTTTTTCTTCTTCTTTGTCTATTCGCCTTTCTGTTTCTCCTTTTGTTTTTTTCGCCTCTGTTTTCTTGTTTTCGATCCTTTCTTCATATACCTCTGCTTTCTTTTTTTTTTTTTTCCTTCTTCTCACTAATCCCAATGGGCGACACTCCTCATTTGATTGTTGTAGGTTCTTTTTGCTTTTACGATATGTAGCTTGTATGTCTTGTTCTCTAAAAAATATGTTTATGTTTTAATTTGTGGCTAGCCTGTGCTGGTAGAAAAGGTATTAGTGATGTATGTTTTCGTACTTCTGGTGCCCTACTTGACTTGTACCTCGCCTCCGCCAACACTAACACATGATAGGAAGCATCAGCCGGGGGCTTCATCACTGCTGGGGATTAAATCCCAGGTGTACTCTCATGTATGATGTTACAGTTCAGGGGTAGCCAAATAGGCTAAAGGGACTTGCCCAACCATGATATCAGGAGGAGCTAAACGAAAAAAAACTGATGAGCTGAACCCCAAACAATAGGTTTACCGACAGGGGCCCTGAGTTCATGCTACGGTGATAATTTCATTTAAAAGGCTCATACTATGTGATCCAATCCTGTACAAAACTAATCCAAATTAGACTAAGTAATACAGATCCAATCCTGGCCTGACCAAACTGAATTGGACCAAGCAATACAGATCCAATCCTGGCCGAACCAAACTGAATTAGACAAAGCAATACAGATCCAATCCTTACCAAATCAAACCAAGTTGAATAAAACCATACCATGTACCATAAAACCATTCCATGTACCGTAAAAACATTCCATGTACCATAAAACCATTCCATAACCATACCATGACAAACAAAAGCAGGATTAAAAAGCTTATACGATGTGAGCAGCCACCACTGTTTTTCCTCCGTGCGACGCTTGGCGAATTGAGCGACTTGGTGCAGCCCCATTGTGACGCACTGCCCCCCGAACACGGCAGGGCGTGAAGCGCTGAGCCTGGGGGGTCCAGGGGGCATTTCTGACTAGTTTAATTGGACCCATGTGTCGCCATGTAGCAACGATATGGCGACGCGTCGCACAAAAAACACACTGTGGCCCTTCTTCAACCTGGGCCCCCCACAAACACACAGTGCCCCCCCCTAACGCCCCCCCCAACAAACACACAGTGGCCCTTCTTCAACCTGTGTGTTCGCCCCCACACACACACAGTGCCCCCGGCCCCCCCCTAAACGCCCCCTCCCAACAAACACACAGTGGCCCTTCTTCAACCTGCGCCCGGCCCACAACACACCGTGGCCCCCCCCTAACGCCCCCCCCCCACACACACATTCCCCCAGTGGCCCCCCCCCTAACGCCGCCCCCACACACAAACCCACAGTGCCCCCCCCTAACGCCCCCCCCCCAACACAACAGTGGCCCTTCTTCAACCTGCGGCCCACACAAACACACTGCCCCCCCTAACAACGCCCCCATGCCCAACAAACCAACAGTGGGGGCCCTTCTTCAAAACCTGCGCCCCCCAACAAACACTCATGGCCCCCCTAACGCCCCCCCCCCACAACACACAGTGGCCCTTCTTCAAACCTGGGCCCCCCACAAGCACACATGGCTTCTTCACCTGCGCCACCCCACAAACATCCATTGGCCCCCCCCCCACAGCCTTCGCCACCCCCTCCCCCCCCCCTTATCCACCCCAGCACCCCCGCACCAACACCCCCCCCAGAACCCCTCAAACCACAGTTCCCACATTTCCCCCCCCCTAAATCGACCCCCCCCCACAAACACACAGTTGCCCTTCTTCACCTGGCGCCCCCCAACAACCCACCATTGCACCCCCCTACCTCCCCCCCCCACAACACACATTGGCCCCCTCTCACAACTGCGCCGCGCTACCCCCCCCCAAACACACAAGTGGTCCCCCCCTAACACCCGCCCCCGAACCACAAACACAACGTGGCCCTTTTCAACCCTGGCCCCCCACAAACACACAGTGGCCCTTCTTCAACCTGCGCCCCCCTCCCACAAACACACGTCCCCCCCCCTACCCTCCAACCTCCCCCCCAAACCTCCCCCCCCCCCCCACACGACCACTCAGTTCCCTTCTTCACCCGCGTCCCCCCACAAACACCCCTTTCCCCCCCCTACACATCCGCCCCCAAACACACAGTGGCCCTTCTTCAACCTGGGCCCCCCACAAACACACAGTGGGCCTTCTCAACCTGCGCCCCCCCACAGAACACACAGTGCACCCCCCCTAACCGCCCCCCGCCCCCCCCCCACCAACACACAGAGGCCCTCTTCAACCTATGCGGCCCCCCCACAAAACCCACAGTGCCCCCCCCTAACGCCCCCCCCCTCAAGCCCCCCCCCCCCCCCAAAACACACATTTGGCCCCCTTCTTCAACCTTGCGCCCCCCCCACAAACAACACAAGTTGCCCCCCTAAACCCACACCCCCCCCAACAAACACACAGGGGCCCTTCTTCAACCTGGCGCCCCGCCCCACCACACTTCATTGTGCCCCTCCCCCTAACGCGCCCCCCCGCCCCACCCACAAACACACATTGGCCCCCCCCAACTCCCCCCCCCACAACCCCAACAGTGGCCCTTTCTTCACCCTGCCCCCCCCACAAACACACAGTCCCCCCACCTAACGCCCCCCCCCACAAACACACATTTGGCCCTTCTTCAACCATGCGCCCCCCACAAACAAAGTGCCCCCCCCTAACGCCCCCCCCCACAACCACAGTGGCCCTTCCTTCAACTGCGCCCCCCACAACCAACAACAGTGCCCCCCCCCTACCGCCCCCCCCCACAAACACACAGTGGCCCTTCTTCAACCTGCGCCCCCCACAACACTCGTGCCCCCCCTAACGCCCCCCCCCCCCCACCACCACAAAACACAGTGCCCCCCTCTAACGCCCCCCCCCACAACACACAGTGGCCCTTCTTTCACCTGCCCCCCCACAAACACAACAGTGCCCCCCCTAACGAACGCCCCCCCCCACAAACACACAGTGGCCCTTCTTCAACCTGCGCCCCCCACAAACACACAGTGCCCCCCCCCCTAACGCCCCCCCCCCAACACACATGGGCCCTTCTTGCAACCTGCGCTCCCCCCCAAACACACGTGCCCCCCCCTAACGGCCCCCCCCCACAAACACAACAGTGGCCGGGCTTCTGTCACCTGCGCCCCCCAACCAACACACAGTGCCCCCCCCTACGCCCCCCCCCTCCCCCACACAACACAAACACACAGTGCCCCCCCCCTAATTGCCCCCCCCCCGCAAACACACGGGCCCTTCTTCACCTTCGCCCCCCACAAACCACAGTGCCCCCCCCTAACGCCCCCCCCCCCCACCACACACAGGGCCCGTTCTTCAAACCTGTCGCCCCCCCACAAACACACAGTGCCCCCCCCCCTAAAACGCCCCCCCCCAAAAAACACACAGTGGCCTTCTTCACCTGCGCCCCCCACAAACACACAGTGGCCCCCCTAACAACGCCCCCCCCCCACACACACCAACACACGTGGCCCCCCCTACGCCCCCCCCCCAAACACACAAGTGGCCCTTCTTCAACCTGGCCCCCCCCACAAACACACATTGGCCCCCCCCCTAACGCCCCCCCCCCACAAACACACATTGGCCCTTCTTCACACCCTGCGTCCCGCCCCCAACACACAGTTGCCCCCCCACAAAACCCCCCAAACGCCTCCCCCCCACAACAACCGTGGCCCTTTTCTCCAAACTGCGCCCCCCGGCCTAACTATAAAGGGGTGACGCTTCACGTCGCACACTACAAAATCCGGTGGCTACTCAACTTTTCTGAAATTAGTTTTGAGTAGCCCAACCAGCTAAACAACCTTGCCTAGAGAAATCTGAAATAAAAAACACACAGTGGTAGCCACCATGGAACATGTTTATTGGAACCTTGTGCATCAGAGGCACACATTGACCAGTGTTTTTCTTTCCAGCTACAAGCAGCAGCTTCTAGGCAGCTACCCTGAATTATAAGCACATACAGACCAGTGTTTTTCTTTCCAGCTACAAGCAGCAGCTTCTAGGCAGCTACCCTGAATTATAAGCACATACAGACCAGTGTTTTTCTTTCCAGCTACAAGCAGCAGCTTCTAGGCAGTTACCCTGAATTATAAGCACATACAGACCAGTGTCTTTCTTTCCAGCTACAAGCAGCAGCTTCTAGGCAGCTACCCTGAATTATAAGCGCATACAGACCAGTTTTTTTCTGCCGCACCCCCAACCCTACCCCAACTTCCAAGCCTGGCTGTCTCTCATCCCGCATGCCCAAACACAATGAAATATCCCCCCCTCACCCCTCACCCCTCACCCCTCACTTACCCCCTCCCTCTCCTACTCACAGGAGTGGGCCGCCCTCATACTCAACCCACCCCCAACCCTGGCTTTCTTTCTCACCCCCCATGCCCAAACACAATGAAATATCCCCCCCTCACCCCTCACCCCTCACTTACCCCCTCCCTCTCCTACTCAACAGGAGTGGGCCGCCCTCATACTCAAACCCACCCCCAACCCTGGCTTTCTTTCTCACCCCCCATGCCCAAACACAATGAAAGATTCCCCCCTCACCCCTCACCTATCCCAACACCCACCCACTCATCCTCAATCCAAACCCAACTCTGGCTTTCTCTCTCACCCCGCATGCCCCAAAACAATGAAAGTCTCCCCCCTCACCCACCAACCCTCACCCCTCACCACCACCACCCTTCCCCCTCACCCCTTCCCACTCCCCCCCTCATCCACCTCCCCTCCCTCTCATGCTAACAGTAATGGGCCTCCCTCATCCTCAACCTTTACCCATCCACCCACCCACCCACCCACCCCCTCACCCCCCTCACCCCTCACCCCTCGCCCCTCACCCCTCGCCCCTCACCCCTCACCCCTCACCCACCCACCCACCCCCTTCCCCCTCACCCCTCCCACTCCTCCTCACCCCCACCCCTTCACCCACCCACCCCCATCCCTCTCGTACAAACAGGGGTGGGCCTCCCTCATCCTCAACCTCATGTTCGGCGACAGAGTGTCCGTCCACAACGGAGCGGTCCCTGGAACAACTAGTGCTTTCATGGCCTCATGCCTCAAGGTGCATGTGCCAGCCAGCGCCGACATTGTGTTTGTGGAGTATTCCATCAACGACAAGCAGCAACACGAGCTTCAGGGGGTCCCCAACCTACCAGCTATGGACAACCATTACAGAAGGCCTTTCGAGCGCCTTCTACGTAAACTCCTCAACTACCCCAAGTAGGTGGTTATAGGGAGCAATGTTTTGCATAGTAGGTGGTTAAAAGGGAGCAATGTTGTTCTTGCCTTAGTAGGTGGTTAATAGGAAGAAATGCTGTTCTTGCCATAGTCGGTGGTTTCCACGTAAAATCCTCAACTTTCCCAAGTAGGTGGTTATAGGGAGCGATCTATCCATAGTAGGTGGTTATAGGAAGAAATGTTGTTCTTGCCATAGTCGGTGGTTAATAGGAAGCACTATTTTTCTTCCTTTTGAGCGCCTAGTACGTAAACTTCTCAACTACCCCAAGTAGGTGGATATAGGGAGCAATGTTTTGCATAGTAGGTGGTTATAGGAAGAAATGTTGTTCTTGCCATAGTAGGTGGTTATAGGAAGAAATGTTGTTCTTTCCAAAGTCGGTGGTTAATAGAAAGCACTGTTTTCTTGCTTTCGAGCGCCTTCTACGTAAAATCCTCAACTATCCATAGTAGGTGGTTATATGAAGCAATGTTGTTCTCGCCATATTAGGTGGTTAACAGGAAGAAATGCTGTGCTTGCCAATGTCGGTGATTAATAGTAAGCACTGTGTTTTTCTTGCTTTCGAGCGCCTTCTATGTAAAATCCTCAACTATCCCAAGTAGGTGGTTGGGGATGGGGGAACAGAGAGTGGGTCACTCAGCTACCCGGCAGCGATCCTTCACCAACACTTCACCTTTCCTTAACTCCACCACTCACGCCTAACACTAGTAAAATGACCACGACAATTGGACCCTTGTTTTGGCCTAATACCAACAACAACAGGGACCGGTAAATCAACGATTAACTTTTACACACCAAGAAGCCCTGAACTTCATTAGTATGATCAAATTCGGGTTCCTTGCGAAATTATTAACTTACCAAAACCGGTAGTTTCGTCATCATTGACTCTATGTAACCCTTGACTCTGGATACCTCAATAATGGGGAATACCCAATACAAAGGAAGTGCATGTTGAGAAAGAACTTCAGATTTCCCTTCAAATGGTATACTCAAAATTGAAATTGGGATAGTGGATTAATAGTCATCAGCATTTCAAGTTACTCCCAAGGCGTAACTTGGGTTTGACCAAGCCTTGACTGTAGAAACTTAACTAATGGGGAATAACCAATACTAAGGAAGGGCATATTGTGGAAGAGCTTCAGATTTCCCTTCAAATGGTATACTCAAAATTGAAATTGGGATAGTGGATTAATAGTCATTCGCAAAGCAAGTGAATTCCAAGGCGTAGCTTGGTTTTGACCGAGCCTTGACTGTGGATACCTCAATAATGGGGAATAACCAATATAAGGAAGTGCATATTGAGAAAGAGCTTTACGTTTCCTTTCGAGGGCTATTCCCTGAAGTCAAATTGAGAGAGTGGATTTATAATCATTCATAAAATAATAATAGTCATACTCCCAAGGCGTATTTTTGGGTTTGACCGAGCCTTGACTGTGGATAACGGAGAATAACCAATATAGAGGAAGTGCATGTTGTGAAAGAGCTTGACATTTCCCTTCGAGGGGTATACTCGAAATTGAAATTGGGATAGTGGATTAATAGTCGTTAGCGGAGCAAGTTACGTCCAAGACGTAGCTTGGTTTTGACCGAGCCTTGACTGTGGATACCTCAATAATGGGGAATAACCAATATAAGGAAGTGCATATAGAGAAAGAGCTTTACATTTCCCTTCAAGGGGTATACTCAAAAGTCAAATAAGGATACTGGATTTATAATCCTTCGCGAAGCAAGTTACTTCGAATGCGTAACTTGAGTTTGACCAAGCCTCGACTCTAGATACCTCAATAATGGTGAATAAGCAATCCCGGGAAAGTGCATATTGTGAAAGAGCTTCACATATCCCTTCAAATGGTATGCTCAAAAGTGAAATTCAAATCGTATACTAGAAAGTGAAATTGAAATCGTATACTAGAAAGTGAAATTGAAATCGTATACTAGAAAGTGAAATTCAAATCGTATACTAGAAAGTGAAATTCAAATCGTATACTAGAAAGTGAAATTCAAATCGTATACTAGAAAGTGAAATTGAAATCGTATACTAGAAAGTGAAATTGAAATCGTAAACTAGAAAGTGAAATTGAAATCGTATACTAGAAAGTGAAATTCAAATCGTATACTAGAAAGTGAAATTCAAATCGTATACTAGAAAGTGAAATTCAAATCGTATACTAGAAAGTGAAATTGAGATCGTGGATTAACATTCATCCCCCCTGCCACTTTGCATCAACGCATCAAACCCACATGCACCTGCCCCCATCCCCTGCCTTCCCCCCCCTCCCCCCTTCCCCCCTGCCACTTTGCACCAACGCATCGAACCCACATGCACCTGCCCCCATCCCCTGCCTCCCCCCCCCTCCCCCTTCCCCCCTGCCACTTTGCATCAACGCATCAACACACATGCACCTGCCCCCCATCCCCTCACCCTCCCCCCCCCCCCCCCACCCCCCCCCCCCCCCCTTCCCCTTCCCCCCTGCCACTTAGCATCAACGCATGTCACGTGAAATTGAGATCGTGGATTAACAGTCATCTGCATTTAAAGTCACTCCCAAGACGTTACGTGGGTTTTGACCAAGCTTCGACTCTGGACACCTAAATAATGGGGAATAATAGGGGTCGGCAGTATGATATCATATGATATCATGTCATCATATGATATCATATGATGCCGGTGGTCTGACTAGGTAACTTTGGCCTGGGCCATCATATCATATGATATTGAATCATATGATTTTTGTATGATATCATATGATATCATACTCGTCTTCGGTCAACATCATATAATTTGCCGTTTCCTAGGAATAACTCAATAACCAGCCACCGCACGACAGTCATCCTTCATCACATCTCCTTAACTTCACCACTAACTCCTTAACTTACCACCCATCCCATATCATATTTTCTTAACTTATCACCCAACCCATGTCACCTCTCCTTAATTTCACCACTCACTCCTTACCTAGCCACCCAACCCATATCATATTTTCTCAACTTACCACCCAACCCCCATCAACCTCTCACTCCTTACCATGCCCCCCCCCCCCCCCCCCCCCCCCCCCCAGCCGCCTGGCAGTGATCCTCCTGAATGCATTCAAGTATCATTGTGACCTTACCACCCATCCCATGTCATCTCTCCTTAACTTCACCACTAAATCCTTAACTTACCACCCAACCCATTACATTACATTACATTACATCACATTACATGTTAAAGTCTACTTGACACCGCGAGGGTGTATGAGACTCTGTGCTTTAAACAAAAAGAAAAAGCACCCACAAAGCAAAAAAACCCATTACATCAGGGGTGCGTGTCGAGGACAAACAAACCAAACTCCCAACCACCGTTTTGGTGGCGTAGGTATTAAACCCCCTAGAGCAGGACCCAGATCTTAACCACTTACAGTGGCGGAGGTAAGAAGCTAACAAATGAGAAGTCACAAGAAGAAAAAAAAGGGATAATAAATTACAGTGCCACTAAGCAGTCCAGGGCTTCCTGTCTTGCTCTTCTACAAGTAGAAAGATTGTCGGCTAGGTTGCTCCAAAAAGTCTTAGTGCCATTTCCATTCATAAAGGTTCTAAATGTGGAATCGCAGAATTCCACATTCCATACGGTTAAGTCGGTATCCTCATGGACATGCCTATAAATATCTGTAAACAGCTTCTGGTAGCGAAGGCGAATATCATTATAAAAAGGGCACTCAAACAAATGCATTTCATCCTCAGATTTTTGGAACCCACACATTTGACAGTGTCTCATTGAACGAGGGATGTGTGCTCTATCCACCAACCTCATTCTTTCTGTGTTCAGCCAATGGGAACCCATTCTAAACTGTGCTATAGAACGAATCTGATCCTGCTTATGTAAGACGGATGTAAAGGGAATCAAGCCATTCTCATCATTGCTGTTGGCTGCGAACCATTTCTGGTATCGGAGGCGTTTAAAGCCAAGCCTTCTCTCATCAGGGATGTCTCTGACTCCATTGGTGTCACTCGGGTACTTAAACCTCCATGACTCAAAAACTTCAGACATAATA
>JACBWV010000626.1:30249927-30289053 GCA_013435795.1 Chlamydomonas sp. ICE-L
TCATCATCAACACCCTCGATTTCCTCGCCACCATTATCAATCTCTTAGAGGCTCACCCAGACGCTCTGGGAGACCGAATGATTCATTGGTTCCACCCTTCTCCCCCAGCTTTTAACCCAGACGCTCTGGGAGACCGAATGATTCATTGGTCCAACCCTTCTCCCCCAGCTTATAACCCAGATGCTCTGGGAGACCGAATGATTCATTGGTCCCGCCCATCTCCCCAGCTAACTTAGACGCTCTGGGATATCCTCCTCCTCCTTCTCCTCCTCCTCCTCCTCATCATCATCACCCTCGATTTCCTTGCCACTATCATCAACCTCTTAGAGGCTCACCCAGACGCTCTGGGAGACCGAATGATTCATTGGCCCCGCCCTTGTCCCCCTGCCTCTGGGATATCCTCCTCCTCATCATCATCATCACCCTCATTTGGCTCCGCCCTTGTCCCCCTGCCTCTGGGATATCCTCCTCCTCCTCCCCATCATCATCCTCCTCATCATCATCAGCATCAGCATCAGCATCAGCATCAGCAGCATCATCACCCTTTGCAAAAATATGTGACACATGCCCGCTTTCTTTCCCTACTCTAAATATACCTCCCCCCCCAACATGACCTACATGATCCCCTACTTTTCCCTAAATATTCGTGCCCCCCATCCCCTTGACACACACTCTGTTTCTTCCCCTTGCACACCACACCACCATGCTATCTCCACCCTCCCTCAACTTTCTGTCCACGCCCACCCACATTCACATGCCCCCCTCCAAGTTTCCCCCCGCCATACCCCCCTGCCTTCCTTCCATCCTACCCCCTGAAACCTCCCCCCTAAAAAGAAAAACAAACTTACATGCCTGCTTTCAGTATTCTACTATGATACGCACCACCCCGATGGCAACACCGTGCTTGTCTTAATTATTATTAGTAGAATACTACTAATTCTTCTTCTTATTATTATTATTATTATTATTATTATTATTATTATTATTTGTATTTGTATTTGTATTTGTATTGTCTTCCAACTCTGACTTCCATGCCTGCGTTCAATATTCTACTACGACACACACCACCCAGATGGCAACACTGGGCATAAAGTGATGGGAGAAATGGTGGTGCAGGTGAGTTCCCTTGTTTTCAAGTTTGTATTCAAGTTTTTTTATTTTTTGGAAGTTTGATTTTGCAAAATCAAAATCATTTTAGTCGGTACGATATTGGCCTTTCAAGCCAAAGGGGGGGGGGGGGGGGGGGGGGGGGGGGGAGGGGGGGGCACACAAAAAAACTTCATAGCGTGAGGTGTCAAAAATAACTTCTTGATGGCCCCCTGATTTTAGTTTAGTTGTTTTCAAGCTTTTTACAGGTTTGTTTTTTCATTTTTTTACAAGTAGCACCTTCAGGACAAGTCCTATGCAGCGTTGCAAGCGACGTGGAAAATTGGCGGAGTGTGTTGGCAACGGAACGAAAGGTGGCAACAATGGAGCTGACCGAAGCGGGTTAGTTACGCGACTGTAGGATGACGTGTCAGGCTTCAATTTTTTCGTTTTTCTGTCGGACAAACGGACAAATAAGTAAACATGGGGGCTAACGCCCCCTTGAAGAGGGGGCTCCGCCAAAAAAATCGACATTAGTTTAATTCCCAAGCTTAAAGGGACATGGGTACAGGTGGTGGTGCAATAGTAGTTTCCTGGTGTACTGTTTCTTTTTTTGCAAGTTTCTTTTTTTACAAGTTTTTTTGAAAGTTTTTGAAGTTTTTTTTTTTGTTTGTTTTTGCAAGTTTTTACAAGCAGCATCTTCAATAAAAACCCGACATCTGTTTCATAATTAGTTACGGTAAATGATCAGGCTTGCGTCTCACATTCTGCAACCTAACCAGACCTACAGGAACTTGAAAAAAAACTGTATTCGGAAAGGGAACTCATCTGTTTTATAATTAGTTGCGGTAAATGACATCAAGCCTAGCTAGTCACAAGCTTGTAGGCGCTTTGGGAGAGTTGGTGGCGCAAGTGATTTCTGTGGTGTACTGTTTCTTTTTTTTCAAATTTGTTTACAAGTTTTTAGGCGTTTTTTTTGCAAGATTTGACAAGTATTACCTTCAAGAAAACCCTGACAGTATTTGAAGTCCCGAGCTTTTAGGTGCATTGGGAGAGATAGTGGTGCAATAGAATTTCCTGGTGTACTCGGGTGAACTGTTTCTTTTTTTGCAAGTTTATTTTTCAAGTTTTTTGAAGTTTTTTGCAGGTGTGTTTTGCAATGTTTTGCAAGTAGCACCTTAAGGAAAACCCAGACACCGGTTCAAGTCCCAAGCTTCAAGGTGCATATAGGGAGGTGTTAGAAGTCCGGCTCTGCTGTGTACTGCTAGTGCTTATCTTTCTGTCGAGACCGGCTCTGCTGTGTTCTGCTAGTGCCTATCTTTCTGTCGGGACCGGCTCTGCTGTGTCTTGCTAGTGCCTATCTTTCTGTCAGGGACGGGCTCTTGGGCTTCATTGTCCGGGACTCGGAGTCAGCGTGGTTACTTTGAGTAAATTAGAGTGTTCAAAGCAAGCGTTCGCTGTGAATACTTTAGCATGGAATAACACGACAGGCCTCTGGCTTATCTTGTTGATCTGTAAGACCGGAGTTCAAGTCCCAAGCTTTAAGGTGCATATATATAGGGAGATATAGTGGCGCAAGTGATTTCCGTGGTGTACTGTTTCTTTTTTTCAAGTTTGTTTTCAAGTTTTTACAAGTAGCACCTTCAAGAAACCCTGGCACTGGTTTTATAAATAGTTCCGGTCAATAGCCCCTTTCAGTGATACACAATGGTCTAGTGGTAGACCAGGTCGCTTGAGGATGAAGATTCGGGGGTTCGACTCCCCCTTCAGTCGCTCTTGGCGTTGCAGGTCGTTGTCAACCGCGATGGTAGCTTGTCCAGTTGAGGTAGGAGACCGCTCCCCATCCGCGCACGACGGGCTCCCTTAACACCACGCCCCACCAGGCGTTATCATTACGGTCAGTGCTATCAAGCTAGGCTAGTCCCAAGCTATAAGGTGCATTGAGATAGATAGACCTCCCAACAACAGCAACCTCCCACCACCCATCAAACAATAACAGCAACCACCAACCATCAACATCCAACAACAGCCACCCAACACCACCCAACAGCAGAAACCACCCACCCACCACTCACCACCACCCACCACCCACCACCAACCAACACCACCCAACAACAGAAACCACCCACCCACCACTCACCACCACCCAACACCCACCACCACCCAACAGCAGCAACCACCAAACACCCAACAACAGTAACCACCCACCCACCACTCACCACCACCCAACACCCACCACCACCCAACACCACCCAACAACAGAAACCAGCCACCCACCACTCACCACCACCCAACACCCAACACCCAACACCCACCACCCAACACCACCCAACAACAGCAACCACCCAACACCAATCACCACCCAACAGCACCAACCACCACCACTAATACACACCAAACAAAACACAACAACCACACCACCCACCCACCACTCCCACATACCACACCAAACAACAGCAACCACCCACCAACCACTCACCACCACCCAACAAAAGCAACCACCCACCACCCATCACCAACCACTCACCACTACCATAACAACAACCACCACTCACCACCACTCAACAACACCCAACAGCAGCAACCACCCACCACCCACACCTCACCACCTCCCAACAACACCCAACAACACTCAACAATAGCAACCCCCCACCACCCACACCTCACCGCCATGCAACAACACCTACCCCTCACCACCACCCACCACCACCCAACAACAGCAACCACCCCTCACCCACCACCCACCACCCACCCACCATCCCAACACCACCCACCAACAACAGCAACCACCCACCACCCCTCACCCCCACCCCTCACCCACCACCCAACACCCACCACCACCACCCAAAAGCAGCAACCACCCACCACCCCTCACCACCACCCAACACCACCCAACAACAGCAACCACCTCTCACCCACCCACCACTCACCACCACCACCACCACCACCCAACAGCACCCAACCCTCACCACCACCCACCACCACCCAACAACAGCAACCACCCCTCACCCACCCACCCCTCACCACCACCACCACCACCACCACCACCACCACCACCACCCAACAACAGCAATCACCCACCAGCCACCAACAATCCTCCCATTACAATTTTCCTAGCACCCAGCACCCAGCACCCAGCACCACCCAACAACTACCACCACCAGCAACCAGCAATATCCCTCTATCAAAGTTCCCGCACCCAGCACACCAACAAACTGAACCACCAACATCCCACCACCCAACAACAGCAACCACCCACAACTCAACAGTCAACAACAATCCTTCCACTACGATTTTCTAGCCGCATATACAACAGACAAAAAGTAGTGCCACCCCCCACCCCACACACACACACACACACACACACCACACACAACCACACACATTACACACACATTTCACACACAACACATACACACACATTCACCACACACACCACACACACATAATCAACCCATGAATCCCCGTGCTGTGTCCTATTTGGACGCCTGTTTAAGATACAGGCTACAAAGCGTGCCCCCCCCCCACCCCCCACCCCCCCCCCACACCCCCACACACAACACACACAAACCACCACCCCACACACCCTACCCCACACACACAATACCCACACCCCACACACACACACCACCCGTACCCACCCCCCACCCACAAACCTACACCCCCACACACACCACACACACCACCACACACCCACACCCACACACCCACCACACACACCACATACACCACATACACACACCACCCACACACACATACCCACACACACACACCACATACACACACCACACACACACCTACCCACACACACACCACACACACACACACACACCACACACACCACACACACACCTACCCACGTACCCACACCACACACACACACCTACCCACCCACACACACCACACACACATACACACACACATACACACACACCACACACACACACATCCCACCCTTACATTAACCCATTGACTTCCCCGTTGTTGTGTCCCAGCCCCCAGCACAACCCAATAACTAGCACCACCCACCCACGACCATCCAACAACAGCAACCACCCACCACCCACCACCCAACAGCCCACTACGATTTTCTAGCTGTAAACACAACAGCACAAAATCGTGTCATCCCACCCCACACACACCCCACACACGCATACATACTCATGCACATGCACACACACACATCCCCTACATAAATTAACCCATTCACTTCCCCGTTGTTGTGTAGCCTATTTTGGACGCACACACCACACACATACACACACATACACACACACGCACACACCACACACACCACACATATACACACATACACACATTCACACACACATCCCACCCTTAAATTCACCCATTCACTTTCCCGTTGTTGTGTAGCCTATTTTGGACGCCCTGTTCAGCCTACATGCTAAAAGAGTGACTGCTGAAGAGAACTGGGAGGTACTGAACAATTTCTTTTTTTAGCTACGAGTAGCAGCTTCTAGGTAGCTCCCTTTCCCTGTCCTGCTAAAAGAGTGGCTGCTGAAGAGAACATGGGGGTCCTGCCCTATTTCATTGTTTAGCTACGAGTAGCAGCTTCTAGGTAGCTCCCATTCCCTGTCCTGCTATAAGAGTGACTGCTGAAGAGAACATGGGGGTCCTGCCCTTTTTCATTTTGTAGCTACGAGTAGCAGCTTCTAGGTAGCTCCCTTTCCCTGTCCTGCTAAAAGAGTGACTGCTGAAGAGAACATGGGGGTCCTGCACTGTTATTGCTTTAGCTACGAGTAGCAGCTTCTAGGTAGCTCCCATTCCCTGTCCTGCTATAAGAGTGACTGCTGAAGAGAACATCAAGGCATTTGTACTGATGGTGGCGGTGGTGGTGGTATTTGTCCTGGTGGTGGTAGTGCTGGTATTTTTCTTGTTATTAGTGGTGGTGGTGGTGGTATTTGTATTAGTGGTGGTGGTGTTGGTGGTAGTAATGGTATTTGTATTGGTGTTGTAGGTAGTATAGGTGGTGGTGGTATTTTTATTTGTATTGGCGTTGGTGGTATTGGTATTTGTATAAGTGGTGGTGGTGGTGGTGGTGGTGGTGGTGGTGGTGGTATATTTTATTGGTGTTGGTGATAATGGTATTTTTATTGGTGGTGGTGGTGGTGGTGGTGGTGGTGGTATTTTTATTGGTGTTGGTGATAACGGTATTTTTATTGGTGGTGGTGGTGGTGGTATTTTTAATGGTGTTGGTGGTAACGGTATTTTTATTGGTGGTGGTGGTGGTTGTATTGGTATTGGTGGTTTTGTTAGTGGTATTTGTATTATAATGGTGGTGGTGGTAATGGTGTTGTATTGGTGGTGGTGATATTGGTATTGGTATTGGTGGTGATTTTGGTATTGGTGGTGGTGGTGATATTGGTATTAGTATTGATGGTGGTGGTACTGGTGGTGGTGGTATTGGTGGTGGTATTGGTATTGGTGGTGGTGGTGGTATTGGTATTAGTATTGGTGGTGGTGGTACTGGTGGTGGTGGTATTGGTGGTGGTATTGGTATTGGTTGTGGTGGTATTGCTGGTGGTGGTGGTGGTATTGGTATTGGTGGTGGTGGTGGTATTGCTGGTGTTGGTATTGGTGGAGGTGTTGGTATTGGTATTGGGGGTGGCTGAAAGTTGTAGAGTCTTGCATGCACCATCCGTGTGGTACCAATGGAAAATAGCCCTGGACTGTAACAAAAAAACAAAAAACAAAAACAAAAACGAAAACAAAAAACAAAAACAAAAACAAAAACGTGCATGTATGTGCAGTGCTGCTCAAGCCCATGCTGAAAGTTTTAGAGACTTGCTTGCACTATCCACGTTCAATAGAAAACAAATCTGGGCTGAACCAAACAAACAAACAAACAAACAAACAAACAAAACATGTGAACAAAACATGCGAACAAACATGGCATTTAATAATATTATGTTCTCTTCAACAGGCCATTGTTGACCCAATCCTCAAATTAGATATTGAAATTGAAATCGTTACATCTGTGTAATACAGTTACTCACAGGACGTGAAGTTAAGGACACCACAGCGTAAGCCGGAGCTAGCTATAGTCACTGTTCAAATTAGAAAAATCAAATCAATCAATAAATAAATCTTAACTTCCAAGATATGTCACAACTCACAATGACACTTCTAAGGACGTGGGGTTAAGGGAACCGGCTAGTAAGTATGCGATGGACGTTCAAACTAGATAGATGCAATATTGAAGCAAGTAAGCAAGATTGCATCCAACAATCATGCAGGTGCATGCAGCACTGCAGAAGCCCATGCTGCATGGAAACCCGATAACACCACCACCACCACCACCACCAATGGTGCAGATACATGCAGCGCTGCGGAAGCCCATGCTGGATGATAACCCACCTCTACTACCACCACCACCACCATCACCACCACCACCACCACCACCAATGGTGCAGGTACAAGCAGCGCTGCGGAAGCCCATGCTAGCTGGAAACTGGGAGCCTGCCTCAGAGCGGTGCTTCCTCGGAAGTAACTTCATGAAATCCGTTCTTTCCCATGAGGGATGGGAATGGAAGGCTGAGGGTCACTATTGGCTGCCTAAGTGGGGCTACATCTCTGAAAAGGCAGGGGACCTACTGTGCTTGTTGGTCAACACCACGGTGGAAGGGGACAAAGGCCAAAAGGTAGGTTGTGGCTGGGTGGGTGGGTGTGGGTGGGTGGGTGGGGGGTGGGAGGGGGGGGGGGGGGGAGCTAGGGGGCTTAAGGGGGGCTAAGACATGTGCATTGCACTTGTTGGTCAACACCACGGTGGAAGGGTACAAGGGCCAAAAGGTTGGTTGTGGGTGGGTTGGTGGGTGTGCTTGTGTGTGCGTGCGTGTGCGTGCTTGTGTGCTTGTTGGTCAACAGCCCCGTGGAAGGGGACAAGGGCCATAAGGTTGGTTGTGGGTGGGTGGGTGGGTGGGTGCTTGTGTGTGCGTGTGTGCGTGCGTGTGCGTGTGTGTGCTTTTTGGTCGACAGCACCGTGGATGGGGACAAGGGCCAAAAGGTAGGTTGTGGCTGGGTGTGTGTGTGTGTGTGTGTGCTTGTGTGTGCGTGCGTGCGTGTGTGTGCTTGTTGGTCAACACCACGGTGGAAGGGGACAAGAGCCAAAAAGTTGGTTGTGGCTGGGTGGGTTGGTGTGGGTGTGGGTGTGGGTGTGAGTGTGTGCTTGTTTGTGTGTGTGTGTGCGTGTGTGTGTTTGTGTGTGTGTGTGTGTGTGTGTGTGTGTGCGTGCGTGTGTGTGTGTGTGTGTGTGTGCGTGTGTGTGTGTGTGTGTGCGTGTGTGTTTGTGTGTGTGTGAGAGAGAGTGTGTGTGTGTGTGTTTATTCTGCCTAGGTTGTTCTCATCAGGGATGGAAATGGAAGGCTGCAACACGTCCGCCCATGTCCGCACACAGTTGATGGTGCAGCCCAACTCTGTGTGTGTGTTTATGCTACCCATGTGTAGGGAACGGCAACTGATATTAGTGTTTGAAAAACTTATATTAACTAATATTATTGCAGTGTCACAAAAATATTAGTTTTTGGCGGAGCCCCCTCTTCAAGGAGGCAGGAGCCCCCAGGGTTACCCATTTGTCCGTCTGTCCGACCAAAAAACTTGAAGCCCGACACGTCAGCCAACGGTCGCATAACTAACTCGCTTCGCTCAGCTCCATCGTTGCCACCTTTCGTTCCATTGCCAACACACTCCGCCAATTTTCCACGTCGCTGGCGACGCTGCATATGACTTGTTCAAGTAAATTTATGGTGAGATGGCTTGTCCAACTAATATAATAGAATAGTATATAATATTATTTATTCGCTAATATTATACCGGAATAACATAGCCGACCCCTACCCATATGTGTGTGCTGCCCATGTTACCCTCAAAGGCTGACAAACCATCAACTAAGCGAATAGAAGTTGCTACTGGCACTCCAATGCAACCCTCTCACCCATGTCCGCTCACAGGAGGTGGTGCAGCCCAACTCTGTGTGTGTGCTTGTGCTACCCATGTGTGTGTGTGTTTGTGCTGCCCATGTTACCCCCAAAGGCTGACAAACCATCAACTAAGCGAATAGAAGTTGCTACTGGCACTCCAATGCAACCCTCTCACCCATGTCCGCTCACAGGAGGTGGTGCAGCCCAACTCTGTGTGTGTGCTTGTGCTACCCATATGTGTGTGTGTTTGTGCTGCCCATGTTACCCTCAAAGGCTGACAAACCATCAACTAAGCGAATAGAAGTTGCTACTGGCACTCCAATGCAACCCTCTCACCCATGTCCGCTCACAGGAGGTGGTGCAGCCCAACTCTGTGTGTGTGCTTGTGCTACCCATGTGTGTGTGTGTTTGTGCTGCCCATGTTACCCCCAAAGGCTGACAAACCATCAACTAAGCGAATAGAAGTTGCTACTGGCACTCCAATGCAACCCTCTCACCCATGTCCGCTCACAGGAGGTGGTGCAGCCCAACTCTGTGTGTGTGCTTGTGCTACCCATGTGTGTGTGTGTTTGTGCTGCCCATGTTACCCCCAAAGGCTGACAAACCATCAACTAAGCGAATAGAAGTTGCTACTGGCACTCCAATGCAACCCTCTCACCCATGTCCGCTCACAGGAGGTGGTGCAGCCCAACTCTGTGTGTGTGCTTGTGCTACCCATGTGTGTGTGTGTTTGTGCTGCCCATGTTACCCCCCAAAGGCTGACAAACCATCAACTAAGCGAATAGAAGTTGCTACTGGCACTCCAATGCAACCCTCTCACCCATGTCCGCTCACAGGAGGTGGTGCAGCCCAACTCTGTGTGTGTGCTTGTGCTACCCATGTGTGTGTGTGTTTGTGCTGCCCATGTTACCCCCAAAGGCTGACAAACCATCAACTAAGCGAATAGAAGTTGCTACTGGCACTCCAATGCAACCCTCTCACCCATGTCCGCTCACAGGAGGTGGTGCAGCCCAACTCTGTGTGTGTGCTTGTGCTACCCATGTGTGTGTGTGTTTGTGCTGCCCATGTTACCCCCAAAGGCTGACAAACCATCAACTAAGCGAATAGAAGTTGCTACTGGCACTCCAATGCAACCCTCTCACCCATGTCCGCTCACAGGAGGTGGTGCAGCCCCAACTCTGTGTGTGTGCTTGTGCTACCCATGTGTGTGTGTGTTTTGTGCTGCCCATGTTACCCCCAAAGGCCTGACAAACCATCAACTAAGCGAATAGAAGTTGCTACTGGCACTCCAATGCAACCCTCTCACCCATGTCCGCTCACAGGAGGTGGTGCAGCCCAACGCTGTGTGTGTGCTTGTGCTAACCCTGTGTGTGTGTGTTTGTGCTGCCATGTTACACCCAAAGGCTGACAAACCATCAACTAAGCGAATAGAAGTTGCTACTGGCACTCCAATGCAACCCTCTCACCCATGTCCGCTCACAGGAGGTGTGCAGCCCAACTCTGTGGTGTGCTTGTGCTACCCATGTGTGTGTGTGTGTTGTGCTGCCCATGTTACCACCCCAAAGGCTGACAAACCATCAACTGAAGCGAATAGAGTTGCTACTGGCACTCCAATGCAACCCTCTACCCATGTCCGCTCACAGGAGGTGGTGCAGCCCAACTCTGTGTGTGTGCTTGTGCTACCCATGTGTGTGTGTGTTTGTGCTGCCCATGTTACCCCCCAAAGGCTGACAAACCATCAACTAAGCGAATAGAAGTTGCTACTGGCACTCCAATGCAACCCTCTCACCCATGTCCGCTCACAGGAGGTGGTGCAGCCCAACTCTGTGTGTGTGCTTGTGCTACCCATGTGTGTGTGTGTTTGTGCTGCCCATGTTACCCCCAAAGGCTGACAAACCATCAACTAAGCGAATAGAAGTTGCTACTGGCACTCCAATGCAACCCTCTCACCCATGTCCGCTCACAGGAGGTGGTGCAGCCCAACTCTGTGTGTGTGCTTGTGCTACCCATGTGTGTGTGTGTTTGTGCTGCCCATGTTACCACCCAAAGGCTGACAAACCATCAACTAAGCGAATAGAAGTTGCTACTGGCACTCCAATGCAACCCTCTCACCCATGTCCGCTCACAGGAGGTGGTGCAGCCCAACTCTGTGTGTGTGCTTGTGCTACCCATGTGTGTGTGTGTTTGTGCTGCCCATGTTACCCCCAAAGGCTGACAAACCATCAACTAGCGAATAGAAGTTGCTACTGGCACTCCAATGCAACCCTCTCACCCATGTCCGCTCACAGGAGGTGGTGCAGCCCAACTCTGTGTGTGTGCTTGTGCTACCCATGTGTGTGTGTTGTTGTGCTGCCCATGTTACCCCCCAAAGGCTGACAAACCATCAACTAAGCGAATAGAAGTTGCTACTGGCACTCCAATGCAACCCTCTCACCCATGTCCGCTCACAGGAGGTGGTGCAGCCCAACTCTGTGTGTGTGCTTGTGCTACCCATGTGTGTGTGTGTTTGTGCTGCCCATGTTACCTACCCCCAAAGGCTGACAAACCATCAACTAAGCGAATAGAAGTTGCTACTGGCACTCCAATGCAACCCTCTCACCCATGTCCGCTCACAGGAGGTGGTGCAGCCCAACTCTGTGTGGTGCTTGTGCTACCCATGTGTGTGTGTGTTTGTGCTGCCCATGTTACCCCCAAAGGCTGACAAACCATCAACTAAGCGAATAGAAGTTGCTACTGGCACTCCAATGCAACCCTCTCACCCATGTCCGCTCACAGGAGGTGGTGCAAGCCCAACTCTGTGTGTGTGCTTGTGCTACCCATGTGTGTGTGTGTTTGTGCTGCCCATGTTACCCCCAAAGGCTGACAAACCATCAACTAAGCGAATAGAAGTTGCTACTGGCACTCCAATGCAACCCTCTCACCCATGTCCGCTCACAGGAGGTGGTGCAGCCCAACTCTGTGTGTGTGCTTGTGCTAACCCATGTGTGTGTGGTTTGTGCTGCCCATGTTACCCCCAAAGGCTGACAAACCATCAACTAAGCGAAATAGAAGTTGCTACTGGCACTCCAATGCAACCCTCTCACCCATGTCCGCTCACAGGAGGTGGTGCAAGCCCAACTCTGTGTGTGTGCTTGTGCTACCCATGTGTGGTGTGTGTTTGTGCTGCCCATGTTACCCCCAAGGCTGACAAACCATCAACTAAGCGAATAGAAGTTGCTACTGGCACTCCAATGCAACCCTCTCACCCATGTCCGCTCACAGGAGGTGGTGCAGCCCAACTCTGTGTGTGTGCTTGTGCTACCCATGTGTGTGTGTGTTTGTGCTGCCCATGTTACCCCCAAAGGCTGACAAACCATCAACTAAGCGAATAGAAGTTGCTACTGGCACTCCAATGCAACCCTCTCACCCATGTCCGCTCACAGGAGGTGGTGCAGCCCAACTCTGTGTGTGTGCTTGTGCTACCCATGTGTGTGTGTGTTTGTGCTGCCCATGTTACCCCCAAAGGCTGACAAACCATCAACTAAGCGAATAGAAGTTGCTACTGGCACTCCAATGCAACCCTCTCACCCATGTCCGCTCACAGGAGGTGGTGCAGCCCAACTCTGTGTGTGTGCTTGTGCTACCCATGTGTTGTGTGTGTTTGTGCTGCCCATGTTACCCCCAAAGGCTGACAAACCATCAACTAAGCGAATAGAAGTTGCTACTGGCACTCCAATGCAACCCTCTCACCCATGTCCGCTCACAGGAGGTGGTGCAGCCCAACTCTGTGTGTGTGCTTGTGCTACCCAATGTGTGTGTGTGTTTGTGCTGCCCATGTTACCCCCAAAGGCTGACAAACCATCAACTAAGCGAATAGAAGTTGCTACTGGCACTCCAATGCAACCCTCTCACCCATGTCCCGCTCACAGGAGGTGGTGCAGCCCAACTCTGTGTGTGTGCTTGTGCTACCCATTGTGTGTGTGTTTGTGCTGCCCATGTTACCCCCAAAGGCTGACAAACCATCAACTAAGCGAATAGAAGTTGCTACTGGCACTCCATGCAACCCTCTCACCCATGTCCGCTCACAGGAGGTGGTGCAGCCCAACTCTGTGTGTGTGCTTGTGCTACCCATGTGTGTGTGTGTTTGTGCTGCCCATGTTACCCCCAAAGGCTGACAAACCATCAACTAAGCGAATAGAAGTTGCTACTGGCACTCCAATGCAACCCTCTCACCCCATGTCCGCTCACAGGAGGTGGTGCAGCCCAACCTCTGTGTGTGGCTTGTGCTACCCATGTGTGTGTGTGTTTGTGCTGCCCATGTTACCCCCAAAGGCTGACAAACCATCAACTAAGCGAATAGAAGTTGCTACTGGGCACTCCAATGCAACCCTCTCACCATGTCCGCTCACAGGAGGGGTGCAGCCCAACTCTGTGTGTGTGCTTGTGCTACCCATGTGTGTTGTGTTTGTGCTGCCCATGTTACCCCCAAAGGCTGACAAACCATCAACTAAGGAATAGAAGTTGCTACTGGCAACTCCAATGCAACCCTCTCACCCATGTCCGCTCACAGGAGGTGTGTGCAGCCCCAACTCTGTGTGTGTGCTCTGTGCTCCCATGTGTGTGTGTGTTCGTGCTGCCCATTGTTACCCCCAAAGGCTGACAACCATCAACTAAGCGAACTAGAAGTTGCTACTGGCACTCCAATGCAACCCTCTCACCCATGTCCGCTCACAGGAGGTGGTGCAGCCCAACTCTGTGTGTGTGCTTGTGCTACCCATGTGTGGTGTGTTTGTGCTGCCCATGTTACCCCCAAAGGCTGACAAACCATCAACTAAGCGAATAGAAGTTGCTACTGGCACTCCAATGCAAACCTCTCTCACCCATGTCCGCTCACAGGAGGTGGTGCAGCCCAACTCTGTGTGTGTGCTTGTGCTACCCATGTGTGTGTGTGTTTGTGCTGCCCATGTTACCCCCAAAGGCTGACAAACCCATCACTAAGCGAATAGAAGTTGCTACTGGCACTCCAATGCAACCCTCTCACCCATGTCCGCTCACAGGAGGTGGTGCAGCCCAACTCGTGTGTGTGCTTGTGCTACCCATGTGTGTGGTGTTTGTGCTGCCCATGTTACCCCCAAAGGCTGACAAACCATCAACTAAGCGAATAGAAGTTGCTACTGGCACTCCAATGCAACCCTCTCACCCATGTCCGCTCACAGGAGGTGGTGCAGCCCAACTCTGTGTGTGTGCTTGTGCTACCCCATGTGTGTGTGTGTTTGTGCCTGCCCATGTTACCCCAAAGGCTGACAAACCATCAACTAAGTGAATAGAAGTTGCTACTGGCACTCCAATGCAACCCTCTCACCCATGTCCGCTCACAGGAGGTGGTGCAGCCCAACTCTGTGTGTGTGCTTGTGCTACCCATGTGTGTGTGTGTTTGTGCTGCCCATGTTACCCCCAAAGGCTGACAAACCATCAACTAAGCGAATAGAAGTTGCTACTGGCACTCCAATGCAACCCTCTCACCCATGTCCGCTCACAGGAGGTGGTGCAGCCCAACTCTGTGTGTGTGCTTGTGCTACCCATGTGTGTGTGTTTGTGCTGCCCATGTTACCCCCAAAGGCTGACAAACCATCAACTAAGCGAATAGAAGTTGCTACTGGCACTCCAATGCAACCCTCTCACCCATGTCCGCTCACAGGAGGTGGTGCAGCCCAACTCTGTGTGTGTGCTTGTGCTACCCATGTGTGTGTGTGTTTGTGCTGCCCATGTTACCCCCAAAGGCTGACAAACCATCAACCTAAGCGAATAGAAGTTGCTACTGCACTCCAATGCAACCCTCTCACCCATGTCCGCTCACAGGAGGTGGTGCAGCCCAACTCTGTGTGTGTGCTTGTGCTACCCATGTGTGTGTGTGTTGTGCTGCCCATGTTACCCCCAAAGGCTGACAAACCATCAACTAAGTGAATAGAAGTTGCTACTGGCACTCCAATGCAACCCCTCTCACCCATGTCCGCTCACAGGAGGTGGTGCAGCCCAACTCTGTGTGTGTGCTTGTGCTACCCATGTGTGTGTGTGTTTGTGCTGCCCATGTTACCCCCAAAGGCTGACAAACCATCAACTAAGCGAATAGAAGTTGCTACTGGCACTCCAATGCAACCCTCTCACCCATGTCCGCTCACAGGAGGTGGTGCAGCCCAACTCTGTGTGTGGGCTTGTGCTACCCCATGTGTGTGTGTGATGTCGTGCTGCATTGTTCCCCCAAAGGATGACGAAACCATCCAACTAACGAATAGAAGTTGCTACTGGCAATCCAATTGCAACCATTCACCAATGTCCGCTTCACAGGAGGTGGGCAGCCCAAACTATGTGTGTGTGCTTGTGCTACCCACGTGTTGCTGTGGGTGTGTGTTGCCCATCGTACCCCCCAAAGGGCTGAAAACCATCACTAAGCGAATAGAGTTTGCTATGGAAAATCAATGCACCCTCTCACCAAGTCGCTCACCACCTCCCACGCCCCATCCACCCCCTGGGGTGGTGCAGCCCAACTCTGTGTGTGGATTGTGCCAACCATGTGTGGTGTGATGTTTGTGCTGCCCATGTTACCCCACAAGGCTGACAAACACCATCAACTAGTGAAGAGAAGTCGATGCACTCCAATGAAAACCTCTAACCCATGTTACGCTAACAGGGAGGTGGTGCAAGCCCAACTCTGTGTGTGGCGTGGCTACCATGTGGGGCAGTGTGTTGTTTGCGCTGCCCATGTACCCCCAAAGGCTGACAAAAACCATCAACTAAGCGAATAGAAGTTGCTTAATGGCACCCAATGCAACCTCTAACAAATGTCCGTCACGGGAGTGGTGGCAGCCCAACTCTTGTGTGTGATTGTGCTACCCTGTGGTGTGTTTGTAGCTGCCCATGTTACCCCAAAGGCTGACAAACCATCACTAAAGCGAATAGACGTTGCAATGGCATCCAATGAACTCTTCACCCATGTCCGCTCACAGGAGGGGGTGCAGCCCATCTGTGTGTGTGGCTTGTGCACCCTGTGTGGTGTGTTGTGCTGCCATGTCACCCCCAAAGCTGGAAAACCATCCAACTAAGCGAATAGAAGTTGCTACTGGCACTTCCAATGCAACCCTCTAACAGGTCCGCTACAGGAGGTGGTTGACAGCCCAACTCTGTGTGTGTGCTTGTGCTACCATGGTGTGTGTTTGTGTGCCATGTTACCCCCAAAGGTGACCAAATCATAACTAGAGAATAGAAGTTGTACTGGCACTCAATGCAAACCCTCCACCCAGTCCGATCACAGGAGGTGGTGCAGCCCAACTCCTGGGGTGTGTGCGTGTGCCACCCTGGGTGTGTGGTTTGTGTGCCAGGTTACCCAAGGCTGACAAACATAAACCTAAGTGAAAAGGAAGTTGCTTATGGCACTTCCAATTGCAAACTCTCTCACCCACGTCCGCTCAAGGAGGTGGTTGCCAGCCACTCTGTGTGTGTGCTTGTGTACAGTGGTGTGTGTTTTGCGGCACATGTTACCCCAAAGGCTGACAAACCATCAACTAGGAATAGATAGTTGCTACTGGAACTCCAATGCAACCCTCCTCACACAATGCCGCTCACAGGAGGTGGTGCAGACAAAGCTGTGTGTGTGATTGGTGCTACCCATGTGTGTGTGTTTTGTGCTGCCCATGTAAACCCAAAGGCTGACAAAAAATCAAATAAGCGAATAGACGTGCTACTGGCACTCCAATGCAAACTCTCAACCATGTCCGCTCACAGGAGGTGGTGCAGCCACCTCGGGGGGTGGTGCTTGGGCTACCCATGTGTTTGGGTGTTTGTGCTGCCCATGGTTACCCCCAAAGGCTGACAAAATCCCTAAACTAAGCGAATAGAGTTGTAGGACACCCAATGCAACCCTCTCAACCATGTCCGCTCACAGTGAGGGATGGTGCAGCCAACTCTGGGTGGTGATTGTGCTACCCCATGTGTGTGTGTTTGCTGCCCATGTACCCCCAAAGGCTGACAAACCAGCAACCTAGCGAATAGAAGTTGATACCTGGAACTCCAATGCAACCCTCTCACCCATGTCCGCTCCAGGGGTGTGCAGCCCAACTCTGTGTGTGTTGTGCGACCATGTGTGTGTGTGTTTGTAGCTGACCCACTGTTACCCCCAAAGGCGGACAAAACCATCAACTAAGGGATAGAGAGCTAGAGTGCTACTGTCACTCCAACGCAACCCTCTAACCCAATGTCGCTACAGGAGGTGTGAGCCCACTGGTGATGTGTGAGTGTGTACCCATGTGTGTGTGTGTTTGTGCTGCCCATGTACCCCCAAAGGTGACAACCATCAACTAAGCGAATAGCGTTGCTACTGGCACTCAATTGCACCCTATCTCACCCATGTGCTCTAAAGGAGGTGGGAGCAACTATGTGTGTGTGCTTGTGATACCCATGTGTGTGTGGTCGGTGCCCGTACCCAAAGGCTGGACAAACCATCAACTAGAGAATAGAAGTTGCTACTGGCACTCCAATGCAAACACTCTCACACATGTCCGCTACAGGAGGGGGTTGCAGACCCAACTCGATGTGTGTGCTGTGCTACCATGGGGTGGGTGTTTGGGTGCCATGTTACCCCAAAGGATGACAAACCATCAACTAAGCGGAATAGAATGCTACTGGCACTCCAATGCAACCCTCCACCCAATGTCGCTCACGGCGGTGGTGCAGCCCAAACTCTGTGTGTGTGCTTGTGCTTACCCATGTGTGTGTGTGTTTGTACTGCCCAGGTTACCCCCAAGCTGACAAACATCAACAAGGCTAAGCGAATAGAAGTTGCTACTGGCACTCCAATGAAACCCCTCTCACCCATGTCCGCTCACAGGAGGTGGTGCAGCCCAACTCTGTGGTGTGCTTGTGCTACCCATGTGTGTGTGTGTTGTGCTGCCCATGTTACCCCCAAAGGCTGACAAACCATCAACTAAGGAATAGAAGTTGCTAACTGGACTCCAATGCAACCCTCTCACCCATGTCCGCTCACAGGAGGTGGTGCAGCCAACTCTGTGTGTGTGCTTGTGCTACCCTGTGTGTGGTGTTTGTGCTGCCCATGTTACCCCCAAGGCTGACAAACCATCAACTAAGCGAATAGAAGTTGCTACTGGCACTCCAAGCAATCCTCTCACCCATGTCCGTCACAGGAGGTGGTGCAGCCCACTCTGTGTGTGTGCTTGTGCTACCCATGTGTGTGTGTTTTGGCTGCCCATGTTACCCCCAAAGGCTGACAAACCATCAACTAAGCGAATAGAAGTTGCTAATGGCACTCCACATGCAAACCTCCTCACCATGTCCGCTACAGGAGTGGGTGCAGCCCAACTCGTGTGTGTGCTTGTGCTACCCATGGTTGTGTGGTTGTGCTGCCCATGTTACCCCCAAAGGCTGACAAACCATCAACTAAGCGAATAGAAGTTGCTACTGGCACTCCAATGCAACCCTCCACCATGTCCGCTCACAGGAGGTGGTGCAGCCCAACTCTGTGTGTGTGCTTGTGCTACCATTGTGTGGTGTTGTGTGCTGCCCATGTTACCCCCAAGGCTGAAAAACCATCAACTAAGCGAATAGAAGTTGCTACTGGCACTCCAATGCAACCCTCTCACCATGTCCGCTCACAGGAGGTGGTTGCAGCCAATCTGTGTGTTGCTTGTGCTACCCATGTGTGTGTGTGTTTGTGCTGCCCATGTTACCCCCAAAGGCTGACAAACCATCAACAGTGAATAGAAGTTGCTTTTACTGGCACTCCAATGCAACCCTCTCACCCATGTCGCGCACAGGAGTGGTGCAGCCAACTCTGTGTGTTGTGCTTGTGCTACCCATGTGTGTGTGTTTTTGTGTGCCCATGTTACCCCCAAGGCTGACAAACCATCAACTAAGCGAATAGAGTTGCTACTGGCACTCCAATGCAACCCTCTCACCATGTCCGCTCACAGGAGGTGGTGCAGCCCAATCTGTGTGTGGCTTGTGCTACCCATGTGTGTGTGTGTTTGTGCTGCCCATGTTACCCAAAGGCTGACAAACATCAACTAAGCGAATAGAAGTTGCTAATGGCACTCCAATGCCACTCTCTACCCATGTCCGCACAGGGGTGGTGCAGCCCAACTCTGTGTGTGTGCTTGTGCTACCTGGTGTGTGTGGTTTGTGCTGCCATGTTACCCCCAAAGGCTGACAAACCATCAACTAAGCGAATAGAGTTGCTACTGGCACTCCATGCAACCCTCTCACCCATGTCCGCGTACAGGAGGTGTGCAGCCCAAATCTGTGTGTGTGCTTGTGCTACCCATGTGTGTGTGTTTGTGCTGCCCATGTTACCCCAAAGGCTGACAAACCATCAACTAAGCGAATAGAAGTTGCTACTGGCACTCCAATGCAACCCTCTCACCCATGTCCGCCCAGGAGGTGGTGCAGCCCAACTCTGTGTGTGTGCGTGTGCTACCCATGTGGTGTGGTTTGTGCTGCCCATGTTACCCCAAAGGCTGACAAACCTCAACTAAGCGAATAGAAGTTGCTACTGCACTACATGCAACCCTCTCACCCAGTCCGCTCACAGGAGGTGGTGCAGCCCACTCTGTGGGTGTGGTGTGCTACCCATGTGTGTGTGTGTTTGTGCTGCCCATGTTACCCCCAAAGGCTGACAAACCATCAACTAAGCGAATAGAAGTTGCTACTGGCACTCAATGCAACCCTCTCACCCATGTCCGCTCACAGGAGGTGGTGCAGCCCACTCTGTGTGTGTGCTTGTGCTACCCATGTGTGTGTGTGTTTGTGCTGCCCATGTTACCCCAAGGCTGACAACCATCAACAAGCGAATAGAAGTGCTACTGGCACTCCAATGCAACCCCTCTCACCATGTCCGCTACAGAGGTGGTGCAGCCAACTCTGTGTGTGTGCTTGTGTACCAGTGGTGTGTGTGTTTGTGTGCCCATGTTACCCCCAAAGGCTGAAACCATCAACTAAGCGAATAGAAGTTGCTACTGGACTCCAATGCAACCTCTCACCCATGTCCGCTCACGGAGGTGGTGCAGCCAACTCTGGTGTGTGCTGTGGTACCCATGTGTGTGTGTGTTTGTGCTGCCCATGTTACCCCACAAGGCTGACAAACATCCAACTAAGTGAATAGAAGGTGCTACTGGCACTCCAATGCAACCCTTCACCCATGTCCGCTCACAGGAGGTGGTGCAGCCCAACTCTGTGTGTGTGCTTGTGCTACCCATGTGTGTGTGTGTTTGTGCTGCCATGTTACCCCCAAAGGCTGACAAACCATCAACTAAGCGAATAGAAGTTGATACTGGCACTCCAATGCAACCCTCTCACCCATGTCCGCTCACAGGTGGTGCAGCCAACTTGTGTGTGTGCTTGTGCTACCCATGTTCCCGAGTTGGTGACCCAAAGGCTGAAACAATCAATCAACAATAGTGTTCTATGGAGAGCTACAACCACTGCACTCTGACCCATGTCCGCTCGACAGTGGTGGGTGCAGCCCAACTCTGTGTGTGTGCTTGTGCTAACCATGTGTGTAGTTGGTGTACCACCCAAAGGCTGAAACATCAATCAACTAATGTTAGAAGTTGCTACGGCACACCAATGCAACACTCTCATGTCTGCCAGGTGGTGCAGCCCAACTCTGTGTGTGTGCTTGTGCTAACCATGTTGTGGTTGTGTGAGCAGCCCAAAGGCTGTAACAATCATATCAAAATCAACTCGTGTAAAGTTGCTACGGACACCCAATGCAACCCTCTCACCCATGTCCGCTCACTGGGGTGGTGCAGCCCAACTCTGTGTGTGTGCTTGTGCTACCATGTTGTGGTCAGTGTGTGTGTGCTTTGTGCTGCCATGTTACCCCAAGGCTGACAAACATCAAACTAAGCGAATAATAGTGTTGCTAGTGCACTCCAATGCAACCCTCTCCCCATGTTGCTCACAGGAGGTGTGCAGCCCAACTCTGTGTGTGTGTGTGCTACCCATGTGTGTGTGTGTCAGTGTGTGTTTTGCTGCCCATGTACCCCAAGGGCTGAAAACAATCAATCAAAGTCGAATAAAGTGTGCTAAGTGCACTCCAATGCAACCCTCTCACCCCATGTCCGCATCACAGGAGGTGGTGCGCCCAACTCTGTGTGTGCTTGTGCTACCACCATTGGGGTGTGTTTGTGCTGCCTGGGTTTGCGCCCATGTTACCCCAAGGCTGACAAACATCAACAAGTCAAACACTCGTGGTAAGAAGTTGCTGACTCCAATGGAACCCTCTCCCCATGTCCGCTCACAGGAGGTGGTGCAGCCCAACTCTGTGTGTGTGCTGGCTACCCATGTGTGTGTGTGTTTGTGCTGTGCCCATGTTACCCCCAAGGCTGAAAACACATCAACCAAGCGATAATATGAGTGTGAAGTTGCACTCCAATTGATACTCTCACCCATGCCGCTCACAGGGAGTGGTGCAGCTCAATATCTTCGTGATGAGACATGGGCCAAGCCCAGGCTGAGTGCTTCATGGCGTTTTCTCCAAAGCCAGGGGGGGGGGGCGGGGTGTGTGTGTGTGGTGGTGGGGGGGGGGGGGGGGGGGGGGGGGGGGGGGGGGGGGGGGTAGCTCATCTACTTTGCTCGTAGGAGAAAATGCGGTTCACGCCAGGGAGTTGCTTCATGCCATCTCTTTCACAGCTCACACAGCAAAAACACACACACACACCACACACACACACACACACACAGCCCCTACACCACCCACCAAACACACACACAGCCTCCCCCCTCCCCCACAAACACACACAGCCCACACCAAACACACCACACACACCACACATCCACACACACACACACCACACACAAACACACACAGCCCCCAGCCACCCCCACCACCAAACACACACACACAGCCCCCCCCCACCACACACACACACACACAAACACACAACACAGCCCCACCACCACCACCCCAAAACAGCACACAGCCCCCACCACCCCACCACAAAACCAAACTACAAATACCGCCACACACAACACACACAAAGAGCGGAGGGCACGAAAGGAGCGGAAGAAGCACGCAAGAGAATGGAGAAAGTGGACGGAAGGCACGAAGAGGAACGGGACCCCCCACGCCCACCACCGGCCGCAGCGCAGCCACCCACCCTCCACACCACCAGACACGCCGCGCAGAAAACCACACACGGCCGCAGCCGCAGCAGGCCGCCTGGCCGAGCCGGCCCGCCCGCCGCCGCCGGGCAGCGCAGCAAAACCTGCGCCGCGACCGCCGAACACACACCAAGACCCCAGGCAGACAGCAAGAAGCACACCACACTCCGGCAGCAGCCGCAGCCGGCGCCGCCGCCCCCCCCCGCCGCCGCTGAATGCACACCGAAACCCCGGCCGCACAGCCAGCCGCCGCCCACACCGCTACGCCGCCGCGAGCACCCGCACCCCGCGCACGCCCAGAGCCGCCGCCCACCCCCCTCCGCCGCAGCCACCCGCCCCCCCGCGCGGCCCCCGCCCGCCCCGAAGGCCCACCCGCCCCCCCGCGCCAACACCAGAACGCCGCCCCCCCGCCGCCGCCGCAGCCAACCAGAACACCCCGGCAGCAGCAGCCGCCGCCCCCCGCACGCCTCCCCTCCCCCCTAGGCCCCCGACGCTGGAGCCCTCCGCCAGCTGCCGCAGCCCACCAGCCACCAAGCCGCACCCGCAGCAGACCACCCCCCCGCCTCCTCAGCCCACCCGCACCACCCGAGACACCCCCGCACCGCCGCCCCCCACGCCAGCCGCAGCAGCCAACCGCAACCGACGGCTCCCCCCAAGACCGACCTCCCGCCCCCGCCAGCATGCCTAGCCCACCTCAAATCCCCTCGCGCAACCCCAACCTGCCGTCACCCTACCCGCCCCCTCCATAAGCCCAACCCCCCCAGCTCCACCCCGACCGCCGCCCCCAACGAAAGCCGCCGCAGCACCCGACCCAACCCGAGACACCAAGCGCCCGACGCCACACCGACCTCCGCGCAGCCCCCCGCCCCCTGCGCCCCCCCGACGCCGCCCCCCCAAGACCGCAGACGCAGCACCACCTCACACAGACAAACAAGAGACCAAGGCAGCAGGCCAACCACAGAACGCGCAGAGCCACCCGCCCAAAAAGCGACAAAAGAACGACGAAGAGCAAAACAAGACGAAACGCGGACACCAAGAAAAAGACAACAAAGAAATTCATCCGGCGCCCGTAACCGTCCCCCCCCGACGCGAAAAAACGCAAGACGCCTAGAACACGCACGAAAACAAAAGAGCAAACAAGAAGATCGAACACAAACAACGCAGACCAGTCCCACCGCCCCCCCTTTCCACCCCGACTCTCCCCCCCTACTCCTCCATAATCCCCCTTCCCCCCCCTCTCGCCTACCTACCTCACCACACCCTACTCCTCCTCAGCCCACCCTCCCCCCGCTCATCCCCGACTCCTCCACCACCTACCGTCGCCAACCACGACCTCGCCTCATTCCACATATCACACCCTGCACACCCCTACCTCCGCCCCCCCTCCCTCCTCTGATCCACCCTCACCCCCTTCACCCCCCTACCGCCTCCCCCCCCCAGGCCCTCCTCATCATCACCTCACCCCCTCTTCACCCTACCTCTCCTCATCCACCTCCCCCCCCTTACCCTCCCTCCTCCCCCCCCCTACCTCCTCCTCATCCCACCCTCACCCCCCTCCCTCCTCCTCATCCCCCTCACACTCCTCTCCACCCTCTACTCCTCCCCCCCTCCCTCTCTATCACCCTCACCCCACTCTCCACTCCCTAACTACCCCCCCTCCTCCTCCTCACTCCACCCTACCCCTCCAACCCCCTTTTTTACCCCATCCACCCACTACTCCTCTCATCAACACTCATCCCCTTCTTCCCCCTACCTAATCCTAATACCACCCTCACCCCCCGTCTCCCCCCCACTACCTCTCATCATCCCCCCCTCCCCCCCTCTACCACACTAACGCTCATCATCGCCTCCCCACCCCTCTCCCCACCCACTCCCTTCCTCGCATCCCACACTCCCCCCCTCCCCCCCCCCTCCCTTAATCTATCCCAACCTCACACCTTCTCCAACCCCAAACAGCTATCATCCCAACCTCGAACCCCCTTCACACCTGCTCCTTCTCATACTCCTTCATCCTCCTCCTTCTCCCGTCCTCCTCTCATCCCACCCCCACTCCTTCCACTCTCCTCCTCCTCAATCCTCCCACTCTCCACCCCATCCCCACCCCATCCTCCTCCTCACTTCCTACACCCTCCTCTCTCATCCCACCCCCCACACCACCCCCTTCCTCCTCTTATCAAACCACCACCCATTCTACCCTTATCTTTTCCCCCCCAATCCCCCCAACCAAACCACCCACCCCCAGTCCTCCTCCTCAGCCACCCATCCCAATCCCCGCCCCACACTCCTCCTCATCCTCCTCCTCCATGCCCCTCCTTCTTCCATCCTCTCTCCTTCCTCCTCTTCACCCACCCCGCCCACACACAGCCCCCATCCTCCTCCTCGTCCTCCTCCTCCCTTCTCTCCTTTCCTCCCTCCCCTCCTCATACCAAACCCCCCCCAACAACCCCTTCCTCTCATTATCCCACCCCCCCCCCCGCCCCCTTCCCCTCCTCCTCTCTCCTCCCTCCTCATCCCTTCTCTCTCCCGGCCCTGCTCCTCTCCCCCCCCCCCCCTCACTCCCTACCTCGCTCCTATCCCCCCCCCCCCTTCCTTCTCTCACCCCCCCACATTCCTCCTCCTCATCATCTCACCCCACCCACCCACCACACCCAAACAACCCAACCCACACCCTTCTCCCCCTCCTCCCACCCCACCCTCACCCCCTTCCCTCACTCCTCTATTTTCACCATGGAAGGGTCTCATGCTCCTGGATGCGAGTGACAGAAACCCTAATGGAAGGCCACCATACAGGACCAGAATTCTCAGTTAAACTGAATTGGCATGCAATGGATTGTATGATAGCACTTTTGGTGGGTGGTGGGAGGTTGCTGTTGTTGGGTGGTTTCATATATCTTCAATGCGCTAGAGCTGGACGAGCTTAAGCTTGCTAGCATTGACCATAATATTTGACCATTATATGGTGAATAAATTATCACAGTAGCACGAATCAGCGGCACCGTAGGACCGATTCTTGAGGTTCCAGTTCATTAGGCTTTTCTTTTTACGCCCTTCCTCTACGGTTGGCAAGTCCCTTTAGCCTATTTGGCCTACCCCTGGACTGTAACATAGTAACATTCATACATTACATGCACTCTTGTACATAAACTTTACATCGTCATATTCGCCATTTGAATAAGCAGCGCATGGCATGATTTTAAGCTTATCTCTGAATAATGTTTTTGGTCTGTCATCATTGTTTGTTCAATTTTCATGATTTTTACATGCACTGTTTTACATTATATTTACATTATATTTACATGCACAGTTTTACATGATCTTTACATGTCTTTACATGCACTGTTTTATATAAACTTGAACTTGGCTACATGCACTGTTTTACAGTATCTTTACATTATCTTACTTATACACTCACGCACACACAATTCCCCCCTCCCTCCCCCCTCTAACCACTTGCAGCTGTTCAACCATGAGCTCCATGTCTCTCAATCAGACGCATGTAATAGAGGGACACACACACACCATCCCCACCCCCCCCCCCCCCCTCCCCTCTCTCCTTTGGAGTGTGCATATGGGTCTGTATTTCAATACGATGCAAACAACAACACCAATCATGTTAACCGCTATTTACTCCCCCCCCCACCCCCCCCCCCTCTCCCCCCCCACACACACAATTCGCCCCCTCTCCCACCAGCTCTCCCCTGCAGTGTTCAACCACTGAGCTCGTATCTCCATCAGATCATGTCAAATAGATTGCTACTGATTTTGAACACCACAAAAAGGTGGGAAGCATAGGTGAGGCGGTGTGTGTGGTGGTTGTGGGCAGGGATCGTGGTGTGTGGCTGTGTATGCTATTCACTGCCAGGAGGGGTTGTGATAAGGAGAGGTCGTGGTGATGTGCGGGGCGGGGGGGGGGGGGAGGGGGCGGGTGTGTTGGTGTATGGGAGAAGTGTGTGGTGTGTGGTGCTGGTGGACTGGATATTGGTTGGGTGTGTATGCTATTCTGCCAGGAGGGGTTGTGATAAGGAGAGGTGTGGTGTAGGGGGGGGGGGGGGGTATGCGTGGGTGGTGATTGGGAGAGGTGGGGTGTGTGTGGTGTGGTGTGGTGAGGGTGGAGGGATAGGGGTGTGTGGTGGGATGCTATTCACTGCCCAGGAGGTGGGTAATGGTGAGGGAGAGTGTGTGTGTGTGTATGTGGTGTTTGGAATGTGGCCGGTAAGGGGGGGGGGGGGGGGGGGGGGGGGCTGGGGTGGGATGGTGGTGTGTGGCTGGTCGTAAGAGATTTAACCTGACCAGGAGGTGGGTGGTGATGGGAAGAGGTGTGTGTGGTGTGTGGGGTGTGTGGTGTGTGGTGGTGTACGCTATTCACTGACCAGGAGGTGGGTTGGTGATGGGAAGAGGTGTGTGTGGGTGTGTGGTGCTGGTGGTGGGATGGTGGTGTGTGGCTGGTGTGGCGATATTCATGACCAAGGAGGTGGGTTGGTGATAGGGAAGAGGTGGTGTGGGTGTGTGGTGCGGGGGTGGGATGGTGGGTGATGGCTGTTACGTATCATGAACAGGAGGTGGGTTGGTGATGGGAAGAGGTGTGGGTGGGTGTGTGGTGCTGGTGGTGGGATGGTGGTGTGTGGCTGGTGTACGCTATTCACTGACCAGGAGGTGGGTTGGTGATGGGAAGAGGTGTGTGTGGGTGTGTGGTGCTGGTGGTGGGATGGTGGTGTGTGGCTGGTGTACGCTATTCACTGACCAGGAGGTGGGTTGGTGATGGGAAGAGGTGTGTGTGGTGTGTGGTGTGGTGGTGGGATTGGTGGGTGTGGCTGGAGTTACGCAGTCAACTGACCAGGAGGTGGGTTGGTGATGGGAAGAGGTGTGTGTGGGTGTGTGGTGCTGGTGGTGGGATGGTGGTTTGCGGCTGGTGTAGCTCTTCACCGACCAGGAGGCGCGGTGGTGATGGAAGAGGTGTGTGTGTTGGGGGAGGGGGGGGGGGGGGGGGGATAGTGGGGTGTGGCTGGTGTACGCTATTCGTGCCCAGGAGGTGGGGGAGGTGGGGGGTTGGTGCGGTATATTCACTGCCCAGGAGGTGGTTTGGGGAGGGGAAGAGGTGTTGTGTGTGGTGTGGGAGGGTGGGGGGGTGGGTGGGGGGGGGGGGGTGGGATAGGTTGTGACACGAGTCTGTGTAGTTATTGGTTTTGTTTGTTACTTACATGGCTCCTTCAGCTGGTCCACCGTCGACGGGCTACGAACGGACCGATGAACGAGACATAAGCCGCCACGTCAGTCTCCTGTCTTATAACTAGCTGACTTCGGTTAGCTTCATCGTTGCCACCTGTCGTTCCGTTGCCCACACTTTCCTTCAATTTTCTGCGTCGCTTGCAACGCTGCATAGACTTGTATTTACAGGTCTGCCTACAGGCTTTTTACCATGTACTGGCCAGGGGTTAGGGTTTAGGACTCGTTAATACATGGTCAGCCTTCAGGCGGTACACCGTCTACGGGCCAGGGGTTGAGAGTTTAGGGTTTATGACTCTTTATAACATGTGTGTGTGTGTTGTATGTATGTATCGTTATGTATGGATGTATGATGTATGTATGTACGATGTATGTATGTATGTTAACAGTCCACGGGGGGATAGACCAAGTAAGGCTTGTCACTTGAACTTGGTTACATGGCTCCAGCCAGCAATTTGAACGCTAGCCGTCTTTGACAGTATCAAAACAATTAAAATCAAAGTGTCTTTATAAAAATAAAAAAATACTTCAAAATACATCAAAATACAAAAAATGCAAGAAACAAATGCACAAAATAAAGATAATAAACAAAGTAAACATAAGACACTCGATCCAATCCCGCGCCAGGTCAAGCTTGCAGGTGTTATGGTCAGTGAAGGGAGCAGCCTGGGTGAACGAGAATGGATGTCACCAAAACTACAAACAACATACAAAAATTACACTCAATCCATCATTAATAAGAAGCAAAAAGAGTAAACATAAGACACTCGATCCAATCACCGCCAGGTCAAGCTTGCAGGTGTTATGGTCAGTGAAGAGAGCAGCCTGGTGAACGGAATGGATGTCACAAAATACAACAAAATACACAAAATACATCAATCCATCATAATAAACAAAGTAAACATAAGACACCGAATCCAATCCCGGCCAGGGAAGCTTGCAGTGTATGGGTCAGTGGAAGAGAGCGGCATGGTGAACGGAATGGATGTCACAAAGTAAACGAAATACACAAAAACTCAATACATCATAATAAACAAAAGTAAACATAAGACACTCGATCCGAATCCGCGCCAGGTCAAAGCTTGCAGGGTTATGGTCAGTGAAGCGAGCGGGGCCTGGTGACCGAAGGATGTCACAATAATACAACGGAAATACACAAACAACATCAAATCACATGAATTAAACAAAGTAAACATAAGACACTCGACTCCAATTACCGGCGCCGGTCAGCTTGCAGGTGTATGGGCAGTGAATGAGAGCGGCTGGGGAACGGAGATGGAGTTCACAGAAATACAACGAAATACCACAAAACATACATCAATCCAATCATACATAAACAAAGTAAAACATAAGACACTGATCATCACGCGCCAGTCAGCTTGCAGGTGTTTGTCAGTGAAGAGAGCGGCCTGGTGAACGGAATGATGTCTCCAAAATACAACGACAAATAACAAAATTACATCTAACCATCATAAGAAACAAAGTACACATACGACCTCGATCCAATCCGCGACAGGTCAGCTTGAAGGGTTATGGTCGTGTGAAGAGAGCGGCCTGGTGAACGGAATGGATGTCACAAAATACAACGAAATACACAAAATACATCAATCCATCAAAATAAACAAAGTAAACATAAGACACTCGATCCAATCCCGCGCCAGGTCAAGCTTGCAGGTGTTATGGTAGTGAAGAGAGCGGCTGGTGCAGGAATGGAGGTCACAAAAATACAACGCAATAATCAAACATACCTCAATACTCAAAATAACACACAAGGAAACATAAGACACGATCCCAATCCGCGACCAGGTCAAGCTTGCAGTGTTATTGTCAGTGAAGAGAGCGGCCTGGTGAACGGAATGGATGTCACAAAATACAACGAAATACACAAAATACAATCAATTCATCAAATAACAAAGTAATAAGACCTCGATCCAAATCCGCGCCAGGCAAGTTGCGGTGTTGGTCAGTGAAGAGCGCTGAGCCTGGTGAACGGAATGGATGTCCACAAAACACCAAAGAACACAAAATCTCAATCCATCCAAAATAAACAAAGGAAACATAAGACACTCGATCCAACCCGCGCAGGTGTCAAGCTTGCAGGTTCTATGGCAAGTGAAAGAGAGCGGCCTGGGTGAGCAGGAATGGAGTCACAAAAATACAACGAAATACACAAAATACATCAATCATCAAAATAACACCAAGTAAATATAAGAAATCGCTCCCCCCAATCCCCGACGCCAGGTCAGCTTGAAGGTGTTATGTCAGTGAAGAGAGAGGCTGGTGACAGGATGGAATGTCCCACAAAACTACAACGAAACTACAAAAACTCATCCTCAAAATAACAAAGTAAACATAAGACACTCGATCCAATCCCGCGCCAGGTCAAGCTTGCAGGTGTTATGGTCAGTGAAGAGATCGGCCTGGTGAACGGAATGGAGTCACAAACACACACAAAAACAAACCTACACAATACATCAAAAAATAAACAAAGGAAACATAAGACACTCGATCCAATCCCGCGCCAGGTCAAGCTTGCAGGTGTTATGGTCAGTGAAGAGAGCGGCCTGGTGAACGGAATGGATGTCACAAAATACAACGAAATACACAAAATACATCAATCCATCAAAATAAACAAAGTAAACATAAGACACTCGATCCAATCCCGCGCAGCAAGCTTCAGAGTGTTTGGTCAGTGAAGAGAGCGGCCTGGTGAACGGAATGGATGTCACAAAATACAACGAAATACACAAAATACATCAATCCATCAAAATAAACAAAGTAAACATAAGACACTCGATCCAATCCCGACGCAGGTCAAGTGAGGTGTTTATGTCAGTGAGCGCGCGGCTGGTGAACGGAATGTGTCACAAATTACAAGAAATACACAAAATACCTCAATCCCCTCATAATAAACAAGTAAACATAAGGACACTTCGATCCAATCCCGCCGCCAGGTCAAGCTTGCAGGGGTTATGGTCAGTGAAGAGAGCGGCCTGGTGAACGGAATGGATGTCACAAAATACAACGAAATACACAAATACACAATCCATATAATAACAAAGTAAACATAAGACACCGATCCAATCTTGGAGCCAGGTCAAGGCTTGCAGGTGTTATGGTCAGTAAGAGAGCGGATGGTTAACGGAATGGGGTCACAAAATACAACAGAAATACACAAAATTACATTCAATCCATCATAATAAACAAAGTAAAACATAAGGACACTCGATCCAATCCCGGCCAGGTCAAGCTTGCAGGTGTAGTCAGTGAAGAGGAGCGGCTGGGGAACGGAAGGGATGTCACCAAACTACAACGGAATACACAAAAACATCCATCAATCAAAATAAACAACGTTAACATAAGACACTCGATCCAATCCCGCGCCAGGTCAAGCTTGCAGGTGTTAGGTCAGTGAGAGAGCGCCTGGCGGAACGGATGGATGTCACAAAATACAATGTAAATACATCAACATACAATCAGATACATCAAAATAAACAAAGGAAAACTAAGACACGGATCCAATCCCGCGCCAGGTCAAGCTTGCAGGTGTTATGGTCAGATGAAGAGAGCGCCTGGTGAAGCGATGGATGTACAAAATACAACGAAATACACAAAATTACATCCATCAATCAAAAAGAAACAAAAGTAAAACATAAGACACTCGATCCAATCCGCGCCCGGTCAAGCTTGAGGTGTTATGTCAGTGAAGAGAGCGCGGGTGAACGGAAGGATGTCACAAATTACAAACGAAATACACAGATACATCAATCCATCAAAATAAACAACGAAACATAAGACCACTCGATCCAATACCGCGGCAGGTCAGCTTGCAGGTGCTTATGGCGTGAAGAGAGCGGCCTGGTGAACGGAATGGATGTCACAAAATACAACGAAATACACAAAATACATCAATCCATCAAAATAAACAAAGGAAACATAAGACACTCGATCCAATCCCGCGCCAGGTCAAGCTTGCAGGTGTTATGGTCAGTGAAGGAGGGCTGGTGAACGGAATGGATGTCACAAAATTACAAAGAATACACAAAATACATCAATCCATCATAATAACAAACGAAACATCAAGAACACTCGATCCAATCCCGCGCCATGGTCACGCTTGCAGGAGTTATGGCGCAGTGAAAGAGAGCGGCCTGGTAACGAATGGATGTCCAAAATGCAACGAATACACAAACTACATCAATCCATAAAAATAAACAAAGTAAACAGAGACACTCGATCAAGCCCGCCGCCAGGTCAAGCTCTGCAGGTGTTATGGTCAGTGAAGAGCGGGGGGGGGGGGGGGGGGGGGGGGGGGGAGGGGGGGGGGGGGGGGGGGGGAGGGGGGGGGGGTGGGGGGGGGGGGGGGGGGGGGGTGCGGCTGGTGCACGGAATGGATGTCACAAATACAAACAAAATTACACAAAATACATCAATCAGCAAAATAAACAAAGGAAAAATAAGGACACTCGATCCAATCCCGCGCCAGGTAAAGCTTGCAGTGTTATGGTCAGTGAAGAGAGCGGCCTGGTGAACGGAATGGATGTCACAAAATACAACGAAATACACAAAATACATCAATCCATCAAAATAAACAAAGTAAACATAAGACACTCGATCCAATCCCGCGCCAGGTCAAGCTTGCAGGTGTTATGGTCAGTGAAGAGAGCGGCCTGGTGAACGGAATGGATGTCACAAAATACAACAAAATACACAAAATACATCAATCCATCAAAATAAACAAAGGAAACATAAGACACTCGATCCAATCCCGAGCAGGTCAAGTTGCAGGTGTTATGGGTCCCAGTGAAGAGAGCGGCTGGTGAACGGAATGGATGTCACAAAATACAACGAAATACACAAAATACCCAATCAATCCAATCAAAATTAAACAAAGTAAATATAAGACCATCGATCCAATCCCGCGCCAGGTCAAGTTGCAGGGTTATGGTCAGTAAAGAGAGCGGCTGGGTGAAGGACATGAATGTCACAAAAATACAACGAATAACAACAAAGACATCAATCCATCAAAATAAAACAAAGCTACAACATAAGACACTCGATCCAATCCCGCGCCAGGTCAAGCTTGCAGGTGTTATGGTTCAGTGAAGAGAGCGGGCCTGGTGAACGGAGGGATGTCACCAAAATACAACGACGAAATTAGCCAACAAAATAAATCAATTCCATCATAAAAGTTAACAAGTAGTAAACATAAGACACTCGATCCAATCCCCGACGCCATGTGTCAAGCTTGCAGGTGTTATGTCAGTGAAGAGAGCTGCTGGTTGAACGGACTGGCAGTCACAAAATTACAACGGAAATAACGCACAAAATCATCATCCATCAAAATAAACAAAGTAAACATAAGACACCTCGATCAATCCGGCCAGGTCAAGCTTGCCGGGTTATGGTCAGTGAAGGAGAGCGGGCCTGGTGAACGGAATGGATGTCACAAAATACAACGAAATACACAAAATACATCAATCCATCAAAATAACCAAAGAAACATAAGACACTCGATCCAATCCCGCGCCAGGTCAAGCTTGCAGGTGTTATGGTCAGTGAAGAGAGCGAATGGTGTGAACGGAAGGATGTAGACAAACGCAAAGAAGCAAACGAAATACACAAAATACATCAATCCATCAAAATAAACAAAGTAAACATAAGACGCTCGATCCAATCCCGCGCCAGGTCAAGCTTGCAGGTGTTATGGTCAGTGAAGAGAGCGGACTGGTGAACGGAATGGATGTCACAAAATACAACGAAATACACAAAATACATCATCCATCAAAATAAACAAGGAAACATACGCATCGATCCAATCCCGCGCCAGGTCAAGCTTGCAGGTGTCTGGTCAGTGGAGAGAGCGCCTGGTGAACGAATGGATGTCACAAAATGCACGAAATACACAAATAATCAATCCATCAAAATAACAAGTAAACATAAGCCATCCGATCCCAATCCGCGCCCGGTTCAGCTTGCAGGGTATGGTCAGTGAAGAGAGCGGCGGTGACGGAAGGGATGTCACAAAATACAAGAATACACAAAAATACATCAATCCTATCAAAATAAACAAAGTAACATAAGACACTCGATCCAAGCCCGCAGTCAAGCGGCAGGGTGTCTGAGCAGGGAAGAGGCGGCCTGGTGAACGGAATGGATGTCACAAAATACAATGAAATACACAAAAATACATAACCCATCCAAAATGAAACAAAGTTAAACATAAGACACTCGATCCAATCCCGCGCCAGTCAGCTTGAAGGTGATTATGGTAGTGAAGAGAGCGGCAGAGTGAAAGGAATGGATGTCCCAAAATACAACGAAATACACAAAAAGACATCAATCCATAAAATAAACAAGTTAAAAATAAGACACTCGATAAAATCCCGGCGCCAGGTCAGCTTTAACAGGTTATGAGTCAGGGAAGAGAGCGCCTGGTGAACGGAATGGATGTCACAAAAACAACAAAAATACCCAAAATACATCAATCATCAACATCAACAAGTAAACATAAGGCACTCGATCCTAATCCAGCGCCAGGTCAAGGTTGCAGGTGTTATGGTCAATGAAGAGAGCGGTTGGTGAAACGGATCGGATGGTCACAAAAATACAACGGAGACTACACAAAATACATCAACCACTCATAATAAACAAAGTAAACATAAGACACGCGATCCAATCCGCCCAGGTCAGCTTGCAGGTGGTATGGTCAGTGAAGAGAGCAGCTGGTGAACGGATGGTGTCACAAACTGAACGAAATACACAAAATACATCAATCCAAATCAAAAAACAGAACTAAGACACTCGAAATCAAAATTCCCGCGCCGGTCAAGCTTGAGGATGTTATGGTCGTGAAGAGAGCGGCCTGGTGAACGGAAGGATGTACAAAATACAACAAATACAACAAAATCCCTCAATCCATCAAAATAAACAAGTAAACATAAGACACCTCGATCCAATCCCGCGCTAGGTAAAGCTTGCAGGGTTATGTCAGTGAAGAGAGCGGCCTGGGACGGATGGATGTACAAAATACAACACGGAAATACACAAAATACATCAATCCATCATAAGAAAAAAGTAAAACATAAGACCGATCCAATCCCGCGCCAGGTAAGCTTGCAGGTGTTTGGTCCGTGAGAGAAGCGGCCTGGTGAACGGAATGGATGTCACAAAATACAACGAAATACACAAAATACATCAATCCATCAAAATAAACAAAGTAAACATAAGACACTCGATCCAATCCCGCGCCAGGTCAAGCTGCAGGTGTTATGGTCAAGTGAAGAGAGCGGCCGGGTGACGGAATGGATGTTTTTTTATTTAATTCTATCACAAAATACAACGAAATACACAAAATACATCAATCCATCATAATAAACAAAGTAAACATAAGACACTCGATCCAATCCCGCGCCAGGTCAAGCTTGCAGGTGTTATGGTCAGTGAAGAGAGCGGCCTGGTGAACGGAATGGATGTCACAAAATACAACGAAATACACAAAATACATCAATCCATCAAAATAAACAAAGTAAACATAAGACACTCGATCCAATCCCGCGCCAGGTCAAGCTTGCAGGTGTTATGGTCAGTGAAGAGAGCGGCCTGGTGAACGGAATGGATGTCACAAAATACAACGAAATACACAAAATACATCAATCCATCAAAATAAACAAAGTAAACATAAGACGACCGATCAGGCAATACCGAGCGGTCAAGCTGGCAGGTGCGTATGGTCAGTGAGAGAGCGGCCTGGTGAACGGAATGGATGTCACAAAATACAACGAAATACACAAAATACATCAATCCATCAAAATAAACAAAGTAAACATAAGACACTCGATCCAATCCCGCGCCAGGTCAAGCTTGAGGTGTTATGGTCAGTAAGAGAGCGGCCGTGGTGAACGGATGGATGTCACAAAATAACCGAAATACACAAAAAGACAGTCAATCCATCAAAATAAACGAAAGTAAAACATAAGACGCTCGACTCCAATCCGAGCCATGTCAAGCTTGCAGGTGTTATGGTCAGGGAAAGAGAGCGCTGGGTGAACGGAATGGATGTCACAAATACAACGAAATACACAAAAATACATCAATCCATCAAAATAAACGAAAGGAAAACATAGACACCGATCCAATCAGCGCAGGTAAGCTTGAAGTGTTATGTCAGGAAGAGAGCGGACTGGGAAGAATGGAGGTCACAAAATACAACGAAATACACAAATACATAAATCCATCAAATAAACAACAGTAAAATAAGACATCGATCATCCAGACGCGAGCGTCAGCTGCAGGTGATGAATGGTCAGAGAAGAGAGCGGCCTGGTGAACGGAATGATGTCACAAAATACAACGAAAATACCAAAATACAAAATCATAAATAAACAAAGTACATAAGACGGTCAATCAATCCCGCGCAGGGCGAGCTTGCAGGTTTATGGTCAGTGAGAGCGCGGCTGGTGACGGAATGGATGTCACCAAAATAACGAAATACACAAAATAAATCAATCCATCAAATAAACCAAAGTAAAAATAAGACATCGTCCATCCGCGCCAGGTCAAGGCTTGCAGGTGTTATGGCAGTGAAGAGAGCTGCCTGAGTGACGGAATGGAGTAACAAAATACAACGAAAACAACAAATTCATCAACCCATCAAAATAAACAAAGTAACATAAGACATCGATCCGATCCCGACCCAGGTCAAGCTTGCAGGTGTTATGGTCATGAAGAGAGCGGCATGGTGAACGGAAAGGATGTCACAAAAATACAACGAAACTACACAAACTACAGCAATCCATTCAAAACAACAAAGTAAACATAAGACGCTCGATCCTCCCGGCAGGTCAGTTGCAGTGTTATGGTCAGTGAAGAGGCGGCTGTGGTGAACGGAATGGATGTCCAACAATACAACGAAATACAAAAATAAATCGAATCCATCAAAAATAAAAAAGGAAAACAGAAGACATCGATCAATCCGCCCGACAGGCAACGCTCGCAGTGTTCTGGTCAGTGACGAGAGCGGCTGGTGAACGGATGGATGTCAAAAAATTACAAGAAATACACAAAAACACAATCATCAAAATAAACAAAGTAACATAAGACACTCGATCCAATCGCGCAGGTCAAGCTTCAGGTGTATGTCAGTGAAGAGAGCGCTGGTGAAACGGAATGGAGTCACAAATACAACGAACTACACACATAAATCAATCCATCAAATAAACAAGGAAACATAAGTTTACACTCGATCCAATCCGCGCAGATCAAGCTTGCAGGTGTTATGGTCAGTGGAGAGAGCGGCATTGGTGAACGATGGAGTCACACAATACACGAAATACCACAAAAATACACAATCCATCAAAATAACAAAGTAAACATAAGGACACTCGATCCAATCCGCGCAGGTCAAGCTGAGGTGTTATGGTCAGTGAAGAGAGCGGCCTGGTGAACGGAATGGATGTCACAAAATACAACGAAATACACAAAATACATCAATCCATCATAATAAACAAAGTAAACATAAGACACTCGATCCAATCCCGCGCCAGGTCAAGCTTGCAGGTGTTATGTGTCGTGAAGAGAGGGCTGTGAACGAATGGAGTACACAAATACAACGAAATACACAAAATACATCAATCCATCAAAATAAACAAAGTAAACATAAGACACTCGATCCAATCCCGCGCCAGGTCAAGCTTGCAGGTGTTATGGTCAGTGAAGAGAGCGGCCTGGTGAACGGAATGGATGTCACAAAATACAACGAAATACACAAAATACATCATCATACAAAAATAAAAAAGTAAAATAAGAAGCTCGATCCAATCCCGCGACAGGTCAAGCTTTGAAAGGGGTTATGGTCAGTGAAGAGAGGGCCTGGTGAACGGAAGGATGTCCCCCATACACCGAAATACACAAATACTCATCATCAAAAGAACAAAGTAACATAGACAATCGATCCAATCCCGCGCCAGTTCAAGCTTGCAGGTGTTATGGTCAGTGAAGAGAGCGGCCTGGTGAACGGAATGGATGTCACAAAATACAACGAAATACACAAAATACATCAATCCATCAAAATAAACAAAGGAAACATACGCACCTGATCAACCGGCCAGGATCAAGCTTGCAGGTGTTATGGTATGAAGAGAGCGGCTGGTGAACGAATGGAGGTCACAAAATACCAACGAAATAACAAACATACATCAATCCATCAAATAACAAGTTAAACATAAGAAACTGATCCAATCCCGGCCCAGGCAAGCTTGCAGGTGTTATGGTCAGTGACGAGAGCGGCCTGGTGAACGGAAGATGGATGTGTCACACAAACACGAAATACAAAAAATACATCAATCCATCAAAATAAACAAAGAAACATAGGCCACTCGATCATCCAGCGCCAGTTGTCAAGCTGCAGGTGTGAGGGTAGTGAAGAGAGCGGCCTGGTGAACGGAATGGAGGCAAAAAATACAAAGAAAATACACAAATAATCAATCAATCATAATAAACAAAGTAAACATAGACAACTCGAATCCAATCCGCGCCAGTCAGTTGAGAGTGTATGGTCAGTGAAGAGAGGGCTGGTGAACGGAAGGGAGGTAAAATAAACGACATTAACAAAATACATCAATCCATCAAATAAACAAAGAAACATAGGACACTCGATCCAATCCCGCGCCAGGTCAAGTTGCGGTGTTTGGTCAGGAAGAGGGGGGGGGGGGGTTTTTTTTTCTTTTGGGGGGGGGGGGGGGTGTTTTTTTTTGGGGGTGAGGGCATGGTGAACGGAAGGATGTCAAAATACAACGATAATACACAAAATAAATCAATCCATCATAAAAACAAAGTAAACATAAGCACTCGATCAAGCCCGCGCCAGGTCAAGCTTGAGGTGTATGGTCAGTGAAGAGAGCGGCCTGGGCACGGAAGGGAGTCCCAAATACAACGAAATACACAAATAATCAATCCATCCCAAAATAAAACAAAGTAAATATAGACACTCGATCCAATCGCCGCAGCAGGTCAAGCTTGCAGGTGTAGGGGTACAGTGAAGAGACGCACTGGGTGAACGAGAATGGATGTCACAAAATACAACGAAATACAAGACAAATACATCAATCCCTCAAATAAACAAGTAAACAAAGACACCGAGCCAATCCCGCGCCAGGTCAAGCTGGCAGTGTTAGGTCAGTGAAGAGAGCGCCGGGTGAACGGAATGGATGTCACAAAATACACAGAAATACCAAATAAATCAATCAATCAAATAAACAAAAGTAACATAGGGACACTCGATCCAATCCGCGCCAGGTCAAGCTGCAGGGGTATGGTCAAGTGAATGAGAGCGGCCTGGTGAACGAATGGATGTCACAAAAATAAACGAAAATAACACAAAAATACATCAATACCATCAAAATAAACAAAGAAAAACATAAGACGCTCGACCAATCCGCGCGGTCAAGCTGCAGTGTTATGGTCAGTGAAGGAGCGGCCTGGTGAAACGGAATGGATCGTCCAAATACAACGAAAATACACAAAATACATCATCCATCAAAATAAACAAGGACACATAAGACACTCGATCAACCCGAGCCAGGGTCAAGCTGCAGGTGTTATGTCGTGAAGAGAGCGGCTGGTGACGGAAATGGAGTCAACAAATACACGAATACACAAAAATACATCAATCCCCCCCCCCCTTCCAAATAACAAGTAAACATTAAGACATCGATCAATCCAGCCCAGGTCA
>JACBWV010000626.1:30289553-30403800 GCA_013435795.1 Chlamydomonas sp. ICE-L
CAAACACTTGTGGGCGAACACCGATCAACCCACACACCACGCCCTCAACCTCCACAGCCCACCCACACCGCTTCCCCCACCCGCACTTCTGTTTATTCCATTCCACTGACCCATTGCGGGCATAACAACCGACGTGTACTACCTATCATCTCTGTCCGGTATCAATTCGTTGATTCACCTCGACATTTCGCATCTCAAATACAAGCTCGAAGACATCTCACCGGTGTCCGGTATCACTGCGTTGCTTCACCTGAACATGGAGCACACACGTGTACCCTCTATATCACTACTGTCCGGCCTCACTTCGTTGGTTCATCTGAACATGGCGTACACATGTGTGGTCGAAGACCGAGTACCGATGTCCGGATTCATTTCGTTTTGTCGCCGGAGCAAGGTGCTCGACATATCACCACTTTCCGCCCTCACTTCGTTGATTCACCTGAACATGAAGGGCACCGACGTGGACGACATATCACCACTGGCAGGACTCACTTCATTGGTGCACCTGGACATTTCGAACACCGACGTGGACGACATATCACCGCTGGCAGGACTCACTTTGTTGGTGCACCTGGACATTTCGAACACCGACGTAGACGACATATCACCGTTGGCAGGACTCACTTCGTTGGTTCACCTGGACATGAAGGGCACCGACGTGGACGACATATCACCGCTGGCAGGACTCACTTCGTTGCTTCAATTGGACATGAAGGGCACCAACGTGGACGACATATCACCGCTTGCCGGACTCACTTCGTTGACGTACTTGAAAAATGGATGGAATGATGTGTAAAATTGTTCAACGGGTCATCCTTAGTAAATGTAGCCGGTATCTACATATGGACTGTGACAAACAGGCGGAAAGCGTGGTCACGGCGGTAGCTTTTCGACTGAGCGCTAAACCGACCGACCCACCTGGGTTTGTCAGCAGCTTGCCTTGTTATACTTTGGGCCAGCTTAAATGCTGAAATACAGAGATGAAGGGCAAAAATATGCACTCGCCTTTAGCTGATCTACCCATTGGGTTCAAGGGTCACTGGTAGGGCGTCACACAAATTGCGTCTCCGACTGTACAAGCGACCTCTCTCTCTCTCTCTCACTGACTCCCGCTTGTCGAGTGTACATTAATGATGATTTATCCACACGAAAACAGTACTCATTGTCAAGCTGAATGAATAAGCACGCAAAACGGCGGAGCCCCTTTCACCTCCCCACATCGGAGCGACCGGGGGCGACCGAAGGGGAGCCCACAGTTCACATGCATGAGAAACACTACTGGATGCACAAGCAAACATACGCACGCACGTGATAGGCAAATGGAACGGAGGAAACATGTCGCATCATACTCGGTGCATTAGATAGATAGGATAGGATAGATAGGATAGGATAGATAGATAGATATGATAGATAGATATGATAGATAGATATGATAGATAGCGCACGCACTCTATCACGACACAGGCGGCGGCTTGCGTATCATACTCGTCCATCTGGTATCCACGGAGGCTTGCTCATCCTACTCGTCAGTTCGTCCATTCATTCATCTTCACACACACCAAGGCGGCTTTCGCAACCCCCACGTTCGTCCATTCATTCATCTTCACACACACCAAGGCGGCTTTCGCAGCCCCCGTTCGTCCATTCATTCACAGATGACGGAAATTCCGGTAAAGTAATCGCAAACGGTGATCACATGTCAAGCAGAGGTCTGCTAGATATCGTATATCGATAGGGTGTAGAAATGTGTGTAGAATTTTACACACGAAGAGGTCTGCTAGATCTCGTATATCGATAGGGTAATCGCGGGCCCCACGGAGTGGGGCAGGGGAATTGAGTTGCAGAAACCTGTCAATGCATCAATAAATCATCACTCGCAAAACGGTGGAAAACTGTCGCATCCACACCGTCCGTCCGTCCGTCCATTCATGACACACGGTGGCGGATCATCGCCACTCATCGTTTAGTGGAAGTGGTGTAAACAACGCAGAAGACCCTGTAACGAACCTTATTCTCCTCTTCACAGCCAGCAAGATTAATTGGTGAATAGATACTTGTTCAAATGCAATTTATGTTTATTGCAAACATGAAGGAAGTGTAGTTCATTTGGATGTAGTCTGAAGATGTCAACAGATATGAGGGCTATTTCGATGTCACGTGGACATGTTTGACACATGTTACAAATTGCATGCAAGAAAGAACTTTCCTTCATTACCAACAATCTCCCTGGTTCTCCAGTTGTTCGCATGTGAGGCAGATCAATTTCTATGTCGTTGAAGTCTTCACAGATCTCATTGCTCAGACTCACAGGTATATTATAGCAGGCTTCACGTGAAATTACTCTATCCACATCAGCAACACGTTGAGTGGATGCTTGAATGACCATTCGACATTTGTCCACATCTGATTTTTCCTACAAAACGGTCTGACGTTATTCGAGCTATTATTGTAAATGGTTTCGCCTGATTGTTTTTTCTCGTGTCTAGTTCGTTGTATGGATGGAGCTGTACGGTTTACAGTTGTTCTCAAGTAAACCGTTGAATTTAAGCTACCCGTATATCCTCGAACCTATGAATTTCTTATTACACATCCGGGGGTCCGGGGGACATGTAGTAAGACATGCAAATTCCTTATACACTGTTAGGTTTACTTATTTTCGGAAAGTATCAGCTAGAAAGCACTTCGAAGAGTGGACAGAGATGTATGCAGCGGAGACAGACGCGCCAATCTATACACGGAGACAAGAAATAGCGTTACAAGGACAGGCGGACGCCAAAGAACACCAGCGGTGGGAGAGGCGGACGTCTGTAACCTGACTAGACCCTAAGTCAGGAATCTTAAGCCAGGCACCGGCTATACAGAGTGTGTCAGTGAGAGACCGATGACGCAGTCAACAGGAAGCTGTCACCGTGTCATGAAGGATGACACAGTCTACGGGAAGCTGACACAGTACATACAGAAACACTGTCTGGGCCGATAGTTCTAAGGAAGTACATAAGTAGTCACCAAGTCATAAAACGCGTGAGAGCACCGCAATTCATGCTGACACTCCACCTATGACACAGGTGACATACAATACTACCTCTCCACCTATGGCACTGGGGACATAGAACTATATGTAACACATATAAAAAAAAAATCAAAGAACTCCGAAAAAATCGAGAGAACTTCAAATGGAACCCAAAGGGTTATAGGAAGGAATGAAACAAGGCAAAAAATTCTAAAACAATTTGCCAAGCTAGAAAGAGAGGAAAAACTAATATCAAAAATGGGTAACAACGGTATAGAAAACCCGATCCGGGAATAGGAACCTAATGCCAAACTTTGATAACTAAAAGAAACTAATATGACCAAATGCAAGGATGACCCTAAGAAGAAGCGGTCATACCTAACATGCGGACAAACCTCCAGAACACAGCAGGATCAAGGGGCTTGGTGAAGGGGTCAGCACAGTTATCCACGGTGTTAACATAGGCAACATCCAGTGAACCATCCTCCACCAGCTCCTTGATGTAGTGATGAATAACATCAATGTGCTTGCTGCGAGGCAGGAGCTGCCACTCTTTGGCCCAACTTAGAGACCCTAAGTTGTCACCCTGAATGGTAACCAAAGCACAAGGCAGACCCAGATCCACCCTCAATTTCTTCAACCATTGTACCTCCCTGGCAGCCTGGGACAGGGCCTGATACTCAGCCTCACTAGAGCTAATGGCAACAGTAGGCTGCCTCTTGCTCATCCAGTTCACTATGCACCCCCCAGCTAGCACAGCAAAGCCAGTCTGAGACCGCCTGTCAGACCCATCATCAGCAAAGGATGAGTCACTAAAGACAGTAAAAGAGAACTCAGGGTTGTGGGTGTAAGTGAGACCCAGGTGGGAATGTGTTCTCAAATACAAGAGCAACCGCTTGGCAGCCCCCCAGAGAGGGACGGTAGGGTGAGCAGAAAACCTGGACAGGTAGCTCACAGCAAAAGAAATATCAGGCCTGGTGCAAGTAGCCAGGTATAGCAAAGCACCCACAAGAGAGAGGTACTGGCTATTAGACGGCAGGGGTTCTCCAGGGGCGTCAGAAACGGTGGACTTGGCCATGGGGGCAGCAAACCTGGGTGGGGCAGCATCAGTAAGACCAAACTTCTCCACCAGATCAACAATGTAGGTGTGCTGAGAGATGTTGATCTGAACACACCTGCCTTCAGAATCAAGTGTAACATGCATGTCCAAAGAGAGGAACTGAACCGGAACACCCATCTCTTTGACCTCCCAGCCAGCCTTTTCCATAGCCTGGATAAGCAACACATACCTATCCAGCTCACTAAAAGCACAGATAAAATCATCAACATAGGTCAGAACATAGCTCCACCCACCATCAGAATCCTTCCTAAAATACAGAGCAGGTTCAGCCTTGCACATAGTGAAGCCGTGTGCAACCAGAACCCGCTTGACATCCCTACTCCAAGCCCTGGGTGCCTGCTTCAATCCATAAAGAGACTTGAGCAGCTTGCACACAAGGGGAACACCGTTAGGACCAAGGTGCTGAAAGCCCTCAGGCTGGCGGCAGTACAGGTCCAGACCAAGTTCCAGCTTAGCGTTCAGAAATGCAGTTTTGATGTCCAGCTGCCGAACAAAACATCTTTCTATGAGTGATGGCAGCCAGGAGCACCCGAAGACCTGCTTTAGAGGAGACAGGGGCATATACGTCATGAAAATCCAGCCCAAGACGTTGCAGAAAGCCACGTACCACAAAACGTGCCTTGAAGCGTATAGAACCATCAACCCCAATCTTCTTCACAAATAACCACCTGCATGACAGGATCTTTTGCTTACGAGGCTGTGGAGTGAGTACCCAAGTACCATGGGCATGTAGGGAAGCCATCTCATCCTTCATAGCAAGAAGCCATTGATCCCTGTCAGGGTTGGTAGGGAGCATGGCAGCTTTATAGGTTAGTTCAGTGGAGGGGGCAACAGATGCTCCCACGTACAAGCAGTTTACTTGTACATGAGCAGCGGGGATATCAGCAGTATCAGCAGTAACCGGTAGTAGAGCCCCCAGTGCAGAACTACTGCCTGGTTGAACAGGGCCGGCCTTATTTGCCTCTAATTCAACGAAGCCTGGGTCGACCGGAACACCCCAGCCATACGCAGTATCGGAGCCTGACCAATGATCGGCAAAGGCTACATCATCACCCGGGCTCCCGATTAATCTATCAGGAACGGCAGGAGGCGAAGCGCTCACCAACCCCTTCGAGCCATCCAAGATGATTGGAGCAGGGTGACTATTAGACAATGGACCTATAAGAGGCTCCACTATGATCTGAGATTGTCGTAGTCCTAGAGCTTCACCGACGGAATTTGACGCAGAGGAGGGCCTGGCGACCCCCTGAGATTCGGCTAAGATTTTATCCGTAGGAACCGCAGAACCTCGCCCGCCCAGTGCATTCTCACGCAATACAGTACCAGCAGCCCCTGACCTGGGACGCAGAATCATCCTATGGCCAGGACAGTGGTCAACAATTGGGGAAAGCAAAGGATCTAAGGAATGGACCGCAGCCTCATGCATGTGTCCGTTGATAGCGGCAGGGATGCTAGAAACATACGGCGACCCGTCATAGGGAGGAAGCCCAGGAATACAGTTATAGCTAAACTGTTCATAGAAGAGTACATCACGACTCTCTACTACCTGGCGCAACTTAGGAACCCAAATAAAATAACCCTTACTCACCAGAGAATACCCAACCAGTCTACCAGATAACGCCCTTTCGTCCAGCTTGTTACGTTTCTTCCCATTGACTAACGTGACATAGCAGGGGCATCCAAACACACGTAACAACGACACATCAGGCATCACCCCATAAAACAACTCATAAGGTGTCTTGCGTCCCTGATTGGGCAGTCGGTTACGAAGGTAACAAGCAGCTAGGAAGGCATAAGGCCAGAAATACTTAGCTAGCTTTGATTCCAGGTGGATACTCCTAGCTATAGACTGCAAGACCCCATTATACCTTTCCACAGTTGCGTTCTGCTGGGCAGTGTACACCAACGATAACTCATGTACTGCCCCAACCGATATCAGCCAATCCTCGAACCATTTAACTATAAACTCCTTGGCCCTGTCAGATCTCAGACACTTAAAGGCAAACCCCTGCAGCTGATTTGACCATCTGAGGATGATAGTTTGGACTGCTAAGGGAGCTTCATCCCTGGTCCTCAAGCACAATACTTCAGCAAAGCCAGAGAATTGGTCTATGAGGCACAGGATGTAAAACTCCCCACGCAGACCCCTAATATGAACTGGTCTCATTATATCCAAGTGAAGTCGTTGGAGAGGTGCACGGATCTCAGTTTTGCTTTCTTTAGGAAAAGGGAGACGTTTGCCCTTAGCCTTGTGACAAGCATCACATGGGATCTTACCCAACTTTTGCACTTGACCCAGACTGAGGGGTAAGTTCTTAACCATACCACTCTTGACAAGTTTGTGTAAGGCACTATAGCCGGGATGACCCAACCGCCTATGCCACAACCATGCAGGAGTGGTAGGGAGAACAACTCCACCGTCCTCATCAACATCAAGTGCAAACGCTGGATAATTGTCAGCAACTCTTAAACAACGACTGGAGGTGTGACAAGGCCTACATGCAAACTTGTACACACCATCACTGGAGGCAGGGAAGGACCAGAGAACAGAAGAGCCCTGAGTGGCAGTGCAACTAAGACTACCAAAAGAAACCTGGCAGTGGAGAGAATGAGCCACAGCATTTACTGACAGGAGATTCACCGGACAGTGAGGGATATAAAGAACATTGGTTAGAGTGATTGATGTTGGTAACCAATCACTACATAACACAATGGATCCCTTACCCTCTGACCGTTGAATCACCCCGTCACCAAATCGAACCGTAGGCCCAACAGCAGAAGATTCAAACACAGTGAACAAAGACTTATCACCCGTGATTGACATTCCAGCTCCAGAGTCCACATGCCAGACACCCTCAGACAGACTAGGGCTACACACGTTAGAGAACTTCGTAGTGCAAGAGAATAGGACAGAGCGTACCTCCTAGTTCTTGGACATGGCGTACCCATCAATCTGAGCCTGCAAGGAGGACAACTGCTTGCGAGTCAGCGAACCTGGAAGGGCCAAGGCAACGGGCACGGGTTTAATGCCCGGTGCACCAGCCTTGGCCTTTCGCAGGTGCGGATGTTTCGTCCAGCAACGGTCCTCCGAGTGGCTCGTTTTGGAAAGACAGGGGCCCCAAGTGCAATCCAAGCGCCTCTTGGTAGTCCCGGAACCCTGAGGACCAGGTCCCCTGCCACGCTGAAAAGCAGCATTGGCAGGGACTTGGGGAGGATCGCGGGACCAACCAGGATGCCTCGGATCAGACTTAGGGAGAGACACGTTCAAGAAATCTAATGATCTATATGCTGCCAGACAGGTCCAGTAATCAACAGGCTGGTTCTGATGCAGTGCGAGACCAAACTGTAGCCGCTGAGAGTCGAAGCGGGGGTGCATGATGCCATTAATAATAGTATGCATGGCATGGCGCTGAGGCTGTGGGTATCCCGCACTGCGGAGGTCAGTGCACAAGCCCCGGACCCTGCGAAAGAACACATCCACAGGTTCAGAGTTGTCCATGGTTGCACGCCGAAGCTCAACAAGCATGAGAGGGACACGAGCAGCAAGAGCATCAGAACGCTGTCTTCGGATATGCAAGAAGATATCCCGAGGAGTGACAAAATCCTGATACACATTGACCATCGCATCCGTCATGTTCGCAAGCATCATAGTGAGACACATGAACTCCTGACGTTCCAGGGGCAGGGCACTACAACCCAACAGTGCAGGATCTACACGAGACTCACCATGAGAGGCCGAGGGTCCAGCAGCAAGAGGATCAGGCACAGGAGCATACGAGGCACGAACCGACATAAAATACTCGGCAGCAATGCCAGCATCATATGCGCGCTGATCATCTAAGTTCCTAATGAGATCTAAGGAACGCGCAACACTCGCAACGAGCTCGAAATCAGGCCTAACAGGAACAAAACTGAGAGGGACCTTCACATACTGATACCCTCGGAGATCATTGTTCCTACGCCCAATCCCACCAAAGGTAACACCTCCAGGGGAAGGGTAGTTAATCCCTGCCTTCACAGGTCCTAGAAAAGCACGACACTCATGACCCAGCTCAGAGTAAGCCATCACACGCTTAGGGCGACCCTTTCTATCTAGATTAGCCCGAGTGGCTGCCTCATCCAGCCTACCGTACAAAGTGCGATCAAGAGAATCTCCAGCATACTGGGCTTGGCGAATAAGCCGGCAGTCCCGCACAGCCAGCCGCACAGGTGGTGTGCCATCAAGCAGATGTTCCCAGGATATGCCGGACAGCGTAGGATTTCTAGACGGCGGAGGGCCAGGCGCAGGTGGCAGATCCACCGGTGGAGGTGGAGGGGGCTCCTGCGAGGTGCCAGCAGCAGATCTGTGGACACTCGTGGCAGCAGCCTCGCGAGCCCGAGTATGGTAAGCACCAAGAGCCCGCTCTGCAGGGTTGCGAGCCTGCTCTGCAAGGTTGAGTAGAGGACCCAAAGGACCAAGAGACGAACTCCGCAGCAAAGACGGCTTGACCACCTCAGGTAGGTCCGGTGGAAGCGGCGCAAGCAGAGCGGCAGACGGAGGCTTGAAGACCGCAGGAGAAGGTGCCAATTGAGGCTCATACACCGGAGAGACAGTGGAGGTGTGTAAAACCCTAGTAGCAGAAGAGGGAGTGACTCCACCGAAGTCGCCACTTCTGGCACTCTGTAGATCTTCCATACAATCATCAGAGTAATCTTCCTCTGAGTCGTCAGACTTGCCGTAAGCATAGCCATCTTCATGGCTATGGAGAGCAAGGTCTACAGTGTCGTAGGTAAAGCGGGCATCAGCGGGTGGAGGCGACCTTGCATACTGGATAATCTGTGTGGAAACACAGCATAGGCGCATCAGAATATCCTCAACCTCAGGTCGGAGACGTTGGACAAAAGGAGAAGGAGACGGAGAAATGGAGGTATTGGAGGGGGGGGTGGCTTCCATGATGGCGGAAGGAGACTCATCTCCGGCAGCAGAGGCCGCTGGCGCGCAATCATCTAGCCAATCAGTGGGAACACGAATCTTTAGAGGAAGAATTCGGTCGCATCCATTACTGATAATGACGCTCTCCATACCGCGCGACCAGGAAATACCATTCTGTGGGGTAAGTTTCTCGAAGCCGGCAGGAGGCCCACGCGGAAGTTGCATTGTAAAGCAGTGGTAGAAGTAATAAGCCCGTAACCTATCAGCTAGAAAGCACTTCGAAGAGTGGACAGAGATGTATGCAGCGGAGACAGACGCGCCAATCTATACACGGAGACAAGAAATAGCGTTACAAGGACAGGCGGACGCCAAAGAACACCAGCGGTGGGAGAGGCGGACGTCTGTAACCTGACTAGACCCTAAGTCAGGAATCTTAAGCCAGGCACCGGCTATACAGAGTGTGTCAGTGAGAGACCGATGACGCAGTCAACAGGAAGCTGTCACCGTGTCATGAAGGATGACACAGTCTACGGGAAGCTGACACAGTACAGACAGAAACACTGTCTGGGCCGATAGTTCTAAGGAAGTACATAAGTAGTCACCAATTCATAAAACGCGTGAGAGCACCGCAATTCATGCTGACAGAAAGCAAACGAGTCAACTGTTGCAACCCTTTATACAATTTGGCGAGACGTCGGATTCATCTGCTTAAGATCACCCAGATGTCTTCTGGGTGATCTCAAGCAGAAGTAGCCTAGTGATCGTAGGCGCGGAACAAGCGACGTACGAAGGGGAGCCCTCACGACTCACGCAAGTGAACAGGAATAAGATGCACACACCACGCAAGCGGCGGCAAGCGCATCCTCATTGTATCGTCAATCTGTCTGCAGCTGTCGCACTTCAACCCCGTGCACTCGCAGTACATGAACATAATCATGGACCACGCCTGCTACCAGCAGACGTATGTGTACGAACGGGACCGCCGCTGGGCGAAGACGGACCTGAAAAGACTCGCTGCTGGGACAATCCAATCCAAGTTACCTCCTGCTTGCTGATCTTTATAATCTTGCTGGTGTGCTCTGCGCTGTATGCATTGTGACAGTCTACAGTCGGCGGAACAGTAAAATGAAACATCCCAATAAACGGTCGACAGTCCTACAAAATGGCCCGTCCAGCAAAGAAACCTCCTTTCATGACGCATTGCACATCAACAAAGAACCCGCGTTCTTTTGGGCAACGGTACCGGGGAAGAGGCGATCGATTAAGTGCGGCTGTCTGGTCATTCAATGGACACTCTCGAAAGTACCGACAAAAGAACGATACGGAGTCTGCAGGATGGAGAGCCGTGATCTAAAAAAGAACCACGATATTCAAAGACACAGTGGATCACTGCCCCGTGGATTTCTACACAATTAGGTTACACCGTAAGGTGTGCCGTACACGAAGCGGTTTCATTTTAGTATTCCGTTGACTGTAATCCAATCCAACATCACTCCTTCTTGATGCTCTTTCGAAACTTGCCGGAGTGCTCTGCAATGGTTGCCTTGCTCAGCTTGTGGTACTCCAACTTGTTCTCCAGGGTGGAGTCACATGGAATGAGGTTGGGGACTCCCTGATTCCCGCAGTAGCTTAACATGTTCTGTCGCACATTTTCTGCAAATAGAACTGGGTCTTGTTTCTCTGCATAAGATGGGTAGTAGATTGGCAGCTCGTAGCAAATCACTTTGTGGAAGAGTGTGGCCATCATGATGAAGATGTGTCGCTTGATGTTGATACTCTCCCACGACGGGGAGACGTAGTCTTGGTTCAGGAAGTGCATGACCACGGGTCGTACAGGTGCCCCTGCCAGGAAAGCTCCGGTCTTGAACTTGCAGAGGTAGCGCCCGTTGGTGGTGGTGCCCTCAGGAAACACCAGCATGGGGCGTACAGAGCTGGTAGGGTCAATGGCTTTTGCAGCAATACGATCCTTCAGCTGGACAGCCGCACTCTTGCTAGTCTCCTTGATGGCTCGCATGGCATAGATGCATCCAATGTGTTGGCTGATATACCCTACAATGGGAACCTTATCAATGCCTTCCTTGGCCACAAAAGCAGGCCAGCTTCTTGACATGTGCACCAAGATATCTGACCAACCCATGTGGTTAGACACAATGACAGGGGCCTCTGTTTCTGTCTCAGCCTGCTTTCTGACGTCCAGGTGGTCCAACTTGATCCATGATACTGAGAGGAAGCCTAAACCAAACAAGGCGAGGCGGATCCAGATCTTGCCCCAGTACAGTGTCCATGCGGCCCTGTACTCTTTAGAAATCGATAGCACCGGCATCAAGTATTTTTCAACGCGGCAAGTATTGCAAGCTAAAGCCAAGCCTAAGACCGTCAAGGTGGCCTTGAGAGGCGCGACGAGGATCCCCAACACCAGCTTCAAGATTATCTCGGGCAATGGCTGTGGCTTCAGTCCCCATACCCCGTAGGCGTCCTGATGCACGAAGGGAGCGAAGCGCGGATCTCTAGATTGCGTCTCCAACACCGAGTACAGACTCGGTTTAGCCATTCTGAGGAGTTCGGCTGTGCTGGTGCTCAGGAGAATCGTGCAGAGAATACAAAAAATAAATAAATAAACCACCAGTTTGATTTGCGTTAGCTAATGCATCATCTTTTGTTTATGTTGCAGTTTGATTTGCCTTACTTTGTTCTCATCCTCAAGCAACCAACCTCAAAACTGCTTGTCAAGTGATATATGTCGCCAACGTACCACATTAAACAAGAGGCGGAGCCCCTTTCACCTCTTCCCCCAGCGGGGGCGACCGGAGGGGAGTCCCCACAAAGGAGTCCGCGAGGAACCGAGCGGGTGGGCGACCGGAGGGGAGCCCACAGGTCACATCAACCAGCAGACACACTACTGATTTACACACACTCACACACGACGCCGCGGATGATAGATGCGGGCAGGGAGGGAGCAAGTTGGTTGGTTGTCTGTGCAAGAGGGGAGGAGGGAACAAGACGCCGACGACGTCAGGAGAACAAGAGACACGCACGCACGCATGGAACACACACGCACGCAAACGGAGGGGAGAATTCACACGGTACAGTACAGTACAGTACATACAAGCAGGACCATTTTTTATCGTCTCTAAGAAATGTAGCAAAAAAAGAGTATCTAAATAACTGAGTATCTATATAACTAAAGCTGCTGGCTGAGGGACAGGGAGCGAAGCTCAATTGCAAGCTCGTCGAGCGTAGCTCGCTTCTTGGCGAGGTACGCCTCACAGCGTGAGGGAGTCTGTTTCATGCACGCGAGGTGCGCGCACTTGCCCGTGGTGAAGGGGGGTCCACCATCGGGGTTGCTAACGAGAACTTGACGGCGGCTGCACGGGTTGCCTTGAGTGGTGACAGCAGTGCAGCCCAGGGTGGGGGAATACCCCACGATGGTAAATGCACCTATATTGGCACCAACCTGCAGCTCGTTCTTCAGCGGGGACCCGCGACCAACACGACCGGAGGCCAAGGAGGAGGACAGGGTGCACGTTGAGAACGAGCCAGCAGGAAAAGCAGCAGGAGCAGCAGAAGCAGAAGCAGCAGGAGCAGGAGCAGCAGCAGCAGTAGAAGCAGAAGCAGGAACAGCAGCAGCAGTAGAAGCAGAAGCAGCAGTAGAAGCAGCCGGAGCAGCAGGAGCCACAGAGAGTGACACCGTGGTGCGGGGGCGCTTGGTACCACCGGAACTCTCCTCCGACATGCAAATGTCCTCGGTGGGGCCGTCGTCCTCTGGGAGGGCAAGGGCACTGGCGAGGGCAAGCAAGGAGGAAGGAGCAGGAGCAGCAGCAGCAGCAGAAGCAGAAGCGACGGCATTCGCAGCAGCGACGGCAACAGGGAGAAGCATTAGCTGTAAAGGCTTTTTCTCCGCGCCGGGGGAATCTTTGAGAAACTTAGCGTGCGCAATTTTCATTGCGCAGACAGGGTCTGCGAGGCACGCAGGAACGCGGGGAAATGAAATTATCTTGTAGCAGATGTCCTTCAATTGAGGGACGGTGGGTTTGCTGGATAGCTTCGTTCGGTCCGTCGTTAGGACAACTTTGAATATACAGGTATCATTCACGAATGATGTGATCTCGGTAGACATGTTGTTGGCAGACATGTTGTTTGTAGACATGTTGTTGGTAGACATGATATCATTTGAGTTGGTTTATCAGTTGTTTTTGTTGTTGTTGTTGTTGTTGTGGTTTCAAAGGAAGGAAAAAGGCGTCAATTTTTTTTAGCATGGAAATGCAACGGATGCTCAGATAAAAACAACAAATAGGGGGGGGGGGGCGGACCGAATCTGAAACGCGGATGAGGCAACGCGGACCCCGCGCGCCAAATAGACTACGTTTCGAAAAAAAACGAAACGATTTTATCAACAGAGCCAGCACAACAACAACACACGTAACGTAATCGCCAAATTCACTCACTGAAATGCAAAGCTACTTTCGGAGTTCGCTGGATGCTCCCTAACACACTGAGTTCTTCGTGAGCGAAGAATTGGAGTCGGTACTTGGTTAAGATTGACATGGCTGGGGTGTGTGTGGCTTGGACTGGGTGTGTCAAGTAGGGCGCGCGCTAAACACGTGTCTTTCATGGGCGCGCGGTAACACACGTGTAGGATATGCCTCTGTCACACATCCCCAGGAATCTGTTGGTGCCCCTACAGTCGGCGGAACAACATCCCAATAAACGGTATAAGGCTCCTTTCATGACGCATTGCACATCAACAAAGACCCCGTGTTCTTTTGGGCCACGGTACCGGGGAAGAGGCGATCGCTTAAGTGCGTCTGGTCCTTCAATGGACACTCTCGAAAGTACCGACAAAAGAACGATACGGAGTCTGCAGGATGGAGAGCCGTGATCTAAAAAGAACCAAGATATTCTCGTTAACATCCTGCAATTTTTTGATTCAAAATCGTATTGGTGTTCCACTGCCCCGTGGGGTTCTACACCTTTAGGTTACACCGTAAGGTGTGCCGTACACGAGGAGGTTTCATTTTAGTATTCCGTTGAGTGCAACAGTCACAACAAACAAACTTTGAGATTTGAGACGGCGGCTTTCGTCCGACGATTCCTCTTTTGACAGAGGAACTGCTCGTCTTTGCAAGCGGTGGCGGCTACCTTCATTGACAGCACTCCCATCGATCCGATAGGTAAGCCAACCTCGAGTGTGTACTCAGACATCGGGGTCTGGGCAATCCCCATCAATGATGCTGTCGGGCGTAAGCCGCATACTGCACTCGAGGCTCGATGAATGATGCTGCTTATAGAAAGGAGGTCGTGTGTGAAGTAAGAGAGAGAGAGAGAGAGGAGAACAAAACAAAAAGGAAATTATGCTGTTTTCGGGGATCGATGTATAAGAGATCCGTGATCTGTAAGTACATTACGCCCCCTCCATTAAAAAAAAATAGAGGACTCATGCCTTACTATAGTGGCACTACAGGGTCAATAGCGAAACACGTACAAACTTTGTTGTGTGGAGGACCGACACATAAAACGAGTTGCGTTTGTGTGTTCCCTGATGCAGGCGATGCGGTGAAAGAGTTAGAAGTAGCCGAAGCGTTGCTTGACATGGGATGGAATGTGACGAAAGTTTGGTTGATGACTCGCGATACATTGCCATCCACAATTATGCGTTTGTCTGGACGCTGCACTGTAGAAACATTTCATGGTTACAATGAGTTGACGATCGCTTTGCGATCCATTATGTCCATGACTTCATCCGGAGCGCCGAAGGAAGTGCTGGTACCCGGCATTCACCAAATGCATGTGTCGTACACAAGTCAGGAAATTCTTGATATTTGCAATTACTTTGCAACCTGTCATGCACTTCATCACCAAGGGTTTCTTAAGCATGGTTACATCAACTTTGTGAGTATTCCGCAATACTTTCCCATCCGTACTACGCCCCCATGGATGAACGACCTAGTGATCGAAGAAGGACAACATGTATACATGTCATCATGGGCTGCCCGGCTGGCATTCGATGTGGGGCAACTGGCGAGACGGTACCCACAACTCGAAGTGCCGCTTGTCCTGAGAGAGGTGAGCGAACTGCATTCCTCCAGCATCCAAGAGAAATACCTTTCCATCCCGACACAAAACTCCAGCAACAGTGTGCATGGGACCTTGCATGCTGGGGGCAAAAGTTCCTGCACCAGCTCCCCAGTACTGTGGCCCAAAAGAACAAGGGGTCTTTGTTGATGTGCAATGCGTCATGTGAAGTGACTTGGATGCTGGACTCAGGTGCTTCCCACAACATCACGGGGGACCGCGATCTGCTTTAGGTTGAGTGCATTCTCCATCTGTTTACGAGCGGCCTCAGATGCTGTCTTAGCTCGCTCCTGCTGCTCAGCCTTTATAACTGCTGGGTCGTCTAGCTTCCAAATGGCCTTGCCATCTGGTCGGTCTTCCAATCGAACACCAAGCTCCACAAGGGCCACATCACGCACACGGTCGCAAGCTGTCATGGTCTCCTTGGGATCAGCCTTGGTGCGGGCAAGTGATCGCACCTCATCACGGAATGCAGCAAAGGCATCCAGGTAGCCTGCACCCTTGGCATCCCCAGCCCCGCCTGCGGCGTCAGCAAAGCCAGGCTTGTCCCAGGATGCATCGACAATACCAAACATGGACAGCATCCTGGTCACATAGGTGGCCACCTTGCGTAGGAGCAAGGGCTGGGCCGGGGCAGCTGCAGACGCAGACTCTCGCTTCTTGGAAAGGTAGATGTTGGTGCTCTTGATGAGCTCGCTGAGGGTGTCCATCACAGCTGCGGTGTTCAGGTTGTCAAGCAAGTGCTCATGCACCTGATTCTGTACTGCCTGCATCTTTTGAGACAGGTCCCTCTCCTCTGCCTGCCATTTTGCACAGGAGGTGATTTCGTCCACCCCGCGCACAGCAACCTCAATGTTCTGGAAAAAGGTTTTCAGCTGCGCTTCCCGAGCCTTCATTTCGGCCCTGGAGGCCTCTCCATACACCATGGACTTGTTCCAAGACTGCAGCACAAACAAGAGACGCAACTGGCGAGCAGAGAATGACTTCAGAGCCTCCCTGATGGTGATGAAGTTCTTCAGTGACTTGGACATCTTCAGCCCTTCAATCTCCAAGTGGCCAGAGTGGAGGAAGTAGTTGACCCACTGGTGGCAGCCCTCGTTATGGTAGAATGCCTCAGCTTGTGCCAGTTCGTTGTCATGGTGTGGGAACCTCAGGTCATCCCCACCGGTGTGGATGTCCATGCGGGATCCGATCAGGGTGCTAGCCATGGCACTGCACTCGATATGCCAGCCAGGCCGCCCCTGGCCCCAAGGAGACTCCCAGAAGGGCTCCCCAGGCTTCGACGCCTTCCACAAGGCAAAGTCAGTGTTAGAGCGCTTCTCTGATGTCTCGAAGTTGGACTCCCCCTCGGCTGCTAGTGCAGAAGATCCCACAGCCCAAGGCTTGAGCTTGCCGTAGGTGTGGCCACACGCCCTGAAATTCGTTGTATCGAAGTAGACACTTCCATTGCTCTCATAGGCCATGCCATTGTCTACAATTTTCTTGACGTAGTCCACAATCTCGTCCATGTACTCGCTGACACGGGTGAGCACATCTGGGCGGCGCACACCCAAGGAATCCATATCTTGAGTGAACTCCGCCTCATACTTGGCAGCATGCGCCCTAAAGATTGATGAATCCGTCACGCTCTTGCCTTGCTCCCTGTCCAGCTCCTCAGCTACAAAATCCGAGGCAACCGCGTAGATAGTAGCTGAATCGCCAGCCTGTCCTAACGCGCTCAGGGCTGTCTGAATCTGACTTAGCTTGTGGGCCTCGTTTTTAATAGCACCCTCCAGCTCGTTCAGTTGTCGCTGAAGGCCCCCTTTTTTGTCAGCTGCAGCAGCCTCCTGCTCTTCCTTGGCTGCGACCACCAAGGCCTCCGCTTCTGCGAGCTTTGCGCTCTGCTTTGCAAAGCTGTTCTGGACAGCCTTCTCAGCGAAAGCTTTTACCTCAGCGTCCGTGTGCTTTCCTTCCTTGTACTTTGCCAGTAGGTAGTTGCGGCGAGCGCGGAGGATGATCTTGTCGTCAACATCTGTAACATTCATGACGTAGAGAATGTTGTACCCAAAGTAGTCCTCCAGCACTCGGCGGATAATATCAAACGTGACGTAGTTCCTAGCATGCCCCATGTGCGAAACATCGTAAACAGTGGGCCCGCAGGTGTACCAGGAGAGACTCTTGCTACCCGGTCCCGAAGCTGGGACGAATGGAACTTTCTCATCCAGTAAGCTGTTGTAAAGCATGAGCGATCCTGGGGGTGCTTTGGCATTGTCCTCGCTGCCGCCTACGCATTTGGAGCCATCCGGGCGGGTCCACTCGCGGACGATGCTTGCCTTGGACATTGCTCGCGCTGACGGAAGTGCTTCGGATCTGAGGAGGGCTACGAGGGAGGAGCACAGAGACAGAGAGGCTCGCCAGGGAAGCTTCAGACAACTTTGCAGTCCAGCACAGTACTAGGAGCTGAAGAGGAGGGGGGCTGTGCAGTCCAGCACAACAAAGCAGTCCAGCTAAAAGGAGGGGCAATCCAGCCAGCTCCAATTCAATCCGCAGTGGGGTGCAATCCACTCATACAATATATGATTGTCACCGCATTATACCGGTTTTTTGATGTTTCATTTTACTGTTCCGCCGACTGTAGAATAGTAATATAGAGACCCAGCCCCAGACAAGGCAATGCATGTGCAGTGACTGAGCATGGCCGAAATGTACACGAAAGCCCAACTCGATGATGCCGTGGCTCTTGCCGTGGCTGTTGCCGTGGCTGATGCCGTTGCTGCAGAGCGCGTGCGTGCTGACGCTGTTCAGCGAGCGTACAAAACGCTACTGGCTCAGACGGAGGAGTCTGCGCATGAGCAACATCGTCTACTGAACCAGGCGCTGAGCTTGGTTTCCAAGCAGGACGAAGATATCGAGAACCTCAAGTGCGTGCTGCTTGCTCGTGCACTCATGAATAGACGCGGTGCGCGTTGTGCCCCCCAATGCATGCAATACAATACAAAAAAACATAACATCTCTCTGTGCTGACCCACACACATGACTAATTCAATTCCATGCGCGATGTAGGTCCATGGTGTCAAAGGGTTGCAACAGTTGACTCGTTTGCTTTCCGAAAATAAGTGAACCTAACAGTGTACAAGGAATTTGCATGTACTAGATATCAGAATGCCATGTATGGCAACCAACGCTTCTGTAAATGAGGCATCCGTATTGTCGCAGCCGACAGTGTGTGTGCTTACAGGGTTCAATACTGTCCAAGACGCATTTAAGGTTGTCCCTCACAAACACATTCCATTTGTCATACTTTGTGTGCAGAATGGGCATTTAGAATATGCATTTGATGACATTGAGGAGGTGCGCATTGAGCCAGATGTTGTGTTATTGAATGCCCGTAGTCTAAAACATCGTGTGTTTGTGTTGTGTGACAGGTTTACAGATCTTACTCCCAATCATAGGTCGTGCGTGAGCCACGTCATCTGCTCATCAACAAGTTGCGATGTTGTTGTACCCCAGTGCAATGATTTGCTATGGCTGGATTTGGAGAGAATGCGATTTGCGTTTTTGTTCTAGATTGTGACAATTTTTACAATAGCAGTAATGTGTTTGGGTTTCTACTCAATACAGTCCAATCCCATGGTTTATCAGGGTTATCTTGCACAATGTCAAACGTGGTGTTTGGGTTCATACTCAATACAGTCGTTAACATCCTGCAATTTGTTGATTCAAAATCGTATTGGTGTTCCACTGCCCCGTGGGTTGCTACACCATTAGGTTACACCGTAAGGTGTGCCGTACACTCCAGAAAGCGGTTTCATTTTAGTATTCCGTCGAGTGTACAATGGAATGGAAACAGGGACAGACTTGGTGTGGTAATATTACAAAAATAAAAAGTGCATGGAAAACGTCGAATGTAAAGAGAATAAAGTAAATTTGAATAATAATAATAATTTATGTCTGAGCACGTCATTCCACCACCATGCACAGATCCCATTCTAGACCACCCTCATGTGATGTATATTGTTGGGCGTAGGCAGACTGGAAAGAGCTTCATGATCACAAACGAAATAGGGGATGGTGAATCCACTTTGGTGGTTTGTGAGACAGACCATGACGTAACTCATCATAAACTGCATTCCCCAATTGCAATTATGAGCATGCGAGACACCCTGGATAGCCTAATCGGGTTTAATATTATAGTTTTGGACAACGTCATTTTCAATTCGACAGACAGGCTACTACAAGATGCTATATCACTGCATGTCAAAACTGGAACACGGTTAATTGTAGCAGTTTCACATCCATTCAGTATCCCAGCTGACGGCGATGGGATAATTATACAACTGAGTGAATACAAAGACTCATGTGGCGTGCAATGCCTAAACAAATTAAAAGCCAAGTATGAATTCCAGCTGGCCGCAAATGTGCTGAATAGGAATAAGATGCACACACCACCACGCAAGCGGCGCAAGCGGCGGAGCCCCTTTCACCTCTTCCCCCCAGCGGAGCGACCGGGGGCGACCGAAGGGGAGCCCCCACAAAGGAGTCCGCGAGGAACCGAGCGGGTGGGCGACCGGATGGGAGCCCACACTTCACATCAACCAGTAGAAACACTACACTTACACCAGTAGTCTACTGAAATCACACACATACACACACACACACGCGACACCGCCTCCATCTCGGACATGGACAGCATCAGCAAACTTGGTTCATCGTGACACCTCTTCCCCCCCCCAAAGATTTTCATATCTATCTACACGTTCGCTCATTCAACTCCCAATTCTTTTGCATACAGTATAGAATGACAGATTACGCTTCTCTTATCACTGCGTTAGGTACGTCCAACTTGATTTGCACTGGGGTCAAAGATGTCCATTTTGGAGATCTTCAGGCTGAGGCGAGTTCAGATCACCTGATGGTAAAGATGCCAAATGACCCGATTTGTAACGAGGGAATAAATGTGGATATCACACATATCGGTTACGTCAAGCGAGGGTGCACACAAAGTATTGCAGAAGTTGTGAAAATGGGAGGTGAATCAGTGGATAACATAACAATCAAGGTCCAGAGTGGAGGTTGTTTACTGTTGAAATCAAATCCAACAGTAATTAGCAATGCAGTTTGTGTCGAGCTTTTCGGCGAAGATATTTTTCCACAAGCAAGATATTGGGATGGCGACATCAATATGAAGTCCAAACTACAAGGTGATGTCCAAGCATTGATTGATACATTCCCAAACATGAAATTTCTGGAGTTGCGTTTTTTCCTATACGATGTCGATTGGTGTTCGCTTCAAAACTGTAAAATGCTTCGAGGATTTTCGATAAACCATTATGAAGACATGTCCCACTCAATGCAGTTCCCCAAACACAGCATCACCAATTTCCATGGGTTTGCATCACAATTTGCACAATTTCCAAATACATGCGATGAGGTAGTCAATTACATGAAGCATGCCACACAAAACAGTTCAGATTGGTCTTGGTCTATCGGATTTTATGATACTAGGCACTGCTCAATTGACAACTCCCTCCAACATGATCAAATGAAGAACTCGATGCCATGATTCATGTCACACACTCGATGCAAACAACAACTTAAAATTGACACAGAAGATGATACATACATGATCGATCATGTCGGCAGTCGTGCGGATTGCGGGGATCACGATGACTTGCGCATACTCATTCTCACACGGAGGATTCAAGCAGACTCCTGCTTTAACGACAACTCTATTGGTTTCTGAAGGGGGAGAGAGGGCATGGCGGGGCGGGGCAGAGGATTTGATTTGATTGGATTCATTTGATGACTCGCGTACACTGTAACGCTTGGGCTTCTCATTGTAACACTTGGGCGGTGAAGCGAAGTGACCCTCATCGTCCCCGTAGCAAGCAGACTACACTTAACTTATATCAAACGGTGGAACGATGTCGATACTCTTGGGGGATCGATCACTCAAACCCCGGAAACACACGGTAAAGTAGGCGAAAACGGTGATCACATGTTTTTTATTTGATCAACTGTATGATTTCCAGAAACTGCATAAATCTCCACAAGGCGAGCAGTAATGCCGCACGCAGCGTTGAACGCAGTGATTAGGAGGTCGTGCACCACAGGACCGCTGAGTGGCTTGCTATTAAGTCTGTCCTTGGACTCAGGTATACCTGTGTCAAGTGCTGCATGGTTACTGTCGAGGACAAGCTGGAAGTCGAGTCTGCCTCGCGAGAACTCTGTTGGTAGCGGTTGGTAAGGAAAGTAGTGTTTCCAAGAATTTATGACAGTCCATACGCTTGCTTGCACACTCTGCTCTTCAAAGTAAAACGAACGCAATCCGTTGACCCCTTCCTGTATGTTGCGAAGCGTTGCATCCCGGAACATGGTTCCCTGAAAGGACACAGATCTCTTGGGAGCTGCAGGCCCCCCTTTGTCTCTGGATTGCTGCATCTCTGCGATCACGCAGCCGTCCAAAATGCCGCCCAGGAACATGGATGCCATAGTGAGCTCTCGTGCTACGGTGTCTTGAAAAATTGTCCAATCCATGTCATGATGATGATCTTCCAGTGCATGCTTGACATAGAGTAGGCTCGGGCAAATGGACGCTAAGCCACTGCACAGGGCTCGCACATGCATGACCTTGCCCGGTAGGGTGAGTGCTACCTCTGAATCCCCGTCCTGAAAAGGTGGAGCATACGTGCACCGGCAGTTACTGTAACAAGGACATGAGGAGCAGTTACCAGTAAACATGGTGGCAAGTCGTATTGAAGGTTAGATGCCTGTTTTTTTATATGCAATGTGGGTTGTAGATGGCGTGGGATTCAAGTTTCCGGAAAGTGTCTCGATCCCGACACATTGTTCATGCCCGACATGCTGATCATGCTTTGCCCGAAAGTGATGACTATTCCACTCTAGTTGTTGGTGTTGTTGTTGTTGACATCAAGTGTTGTGATACGGTTCTCATCCAAGTGTTGGCAACATATATCACTTGACAAGCATGAGGTTGATTGCTTGAAATTTTTCATGTCATAGCACGCATGGTTCTTTCTCATCAGCACACCATACATCGGAAATCCCTTGTGAATGTAAGACTCGTATACTAGCCCCACGATACTTGTTGTCTTATCCAAGTCGTTGTGCGTTGTTGGGTTGTCTATGGTTACAATGGACCCTACAGTGTACGTGGGATTCTGGTAAGGTAAGTAATCCATGTCTGAAGATCGTGTTTTGAAATGTACAATATAAAACCCTACACAATTATGAGCATGGCAAACGCGAAGGAGTGCTCCGACTCAAAAGTAGTTGCCGCTTACTGATTTCATTGGGATTACAACTCTGAAAACCCTATTTAAATGTTGCTGGAAGCAGGGACTATTAAAGCTCAAGATCTGTATGGCCGTGAGACCAGACAGTGGGGTTAAGTCGATAGTATAGTGATACAGTCGACGGAATACTAAAATGAAACCGCCTCGTGTACGGCACACCTTACGGTGTAACTTAATGGTGTAGCAACCCACGTGACAGTAGGTCTATGCACCCACTCCCTCTACAGTCTGCGGAACAGTAAAATGAAACATCCCAATAAACGGTATAAGGCGTCGACAGACGTTATAGTGTACGAGTGGATGGTCCTACAAAATGGCCCGTCCAGCAAAGAAACCTCCTTTCATGACGCATTGCACATCAACAAAGACCCCGTGTTCTTTTGGGCCACGGTACCGGGGAAGAGGCGATCGCTTAAGTGCGGCTGGTCCTTCAATGGACACTCTCGAAAGTACCGACAAAAGAACGATACGGAGTCTGCAGGATGGAGAGCCGTGATCTAAAAAAAGAACCACGATATTCTCGTTAACATCCTGCAATTTGTTGATTCAAAATCGTATTGGTGTTCCACTGCCCCGTGGGTTGCTACACCATTAGGTTACACGGTAAGGTGTGCCGTACACGAAGCGGTTTCATTTTAGTATTCCGTTGACTGTACCTGCACGTGTTTTCGCGCTCTGCCCCCGGAGCCCCGTCCCGCACTGCCCTTCCCCTTGACTTGAGCATTGTCAGACTTGAAGTCCATCGTTATGCCTCTCTTGATCAGCTTGGCACTTAGCAGCTGGGCTTTGGCTGCCGCTACCATCTCTTCGCCATCATCTGCGTCCTCGTCTTCATCTGCAACGCCTGCACTAAGCTTCTCGACCCCGGACTCGTCCTCATCGTCATCCGCTCCGTCTTCTGCTCCGGCAGCGCCCTTCTTACCCTTTTTTCCCTTCAGAGGTGCGGAGAGCATTGCACCGCACTTTGCCTGCAGGCCTTGCCGGTTGAAGCTCCTGGTAAAGGCGCTCTTAATCTTTGTAGGGACATCCTTCATGGGTCCTCTCCCCAATCGGCCTTGGTCTTGAACTTGGTCACGTCAATCACGTAGTCAAACATTTCCCGGGAGACGCAGTAGTCCTGCATCAGGGTAACACTCTGCTGGATGCCACCACTCTCTCCATCAGTCACTAGGGGACGCGTCAGTAGGGTGCGAATGGCTGATAGGTACTCTAACCGCACGGGAGATCTGCTAGAAGCCATGTGGCCGCTGGAAGCCATGGTGGTGGTGAGTTCTCCCAGCAAGCGTTTTTGCTTGTTTGAGGTTGAGAAGTTGCCCAGCCATGAGGTGAAGCAAGAGTAGTTGTCGCCTGGCCATCAGGCGTCCCTCCCACCGCGCATGTACGCCCCCGGCCCAAGGCATGCAAGCGTGTTGAAGGCAGGCATAAGGCTCCAGTTCATGTAGCGCCGCACAGATGTGTTGATCACATCTCCTGCAGATATGGCCTCAGCTGACTTCGCCACTGCCCTCATCCGCTGCTCCTCAGTTCCTGCGATGACTGGGCGGTGGTTAAGGTAGTTCTCCTGGATCAACAGTGGGACGATGTCGTCCACCATAGCTAGGTTCAGCCGATCTTGAATGCTCATGCTTGAGCTGGCAGGCTCAAGCAACTTTCTTGCACACTCGAAAGGAGACAGGTCACTGTCCTTGTCGCATGCCTGGCTGCCCTTAACGTCATCGTAGGACAGGGTGGTGCGACTAAGACGGACCATTTGCAGCTGTCCTAGGATAGAGCGTAGGTCGGCATTGGCTCCCTTGGCCAGGGCCTCCATGGTGGCATCATTGACAGTCAGCCCCTCCTTGCGGCAGATCTCCATCATCCTTATCTTGACTTGATGTGGGGTGGGTGACCTGAAGTCAAGCTCCACACAGTAGTTCCGCAAGCTTTTCAACTTCTGGTTCCACTTGTCGTTACAGATGCAGATAATGGGCACCTTTGAGGACTTGAGATATTTGAATCCGACTTGTTACGGGTGTCACTGGCATTCATCTCTACAATCTCAAAGTTACACTCCTTGGCCAAGATATGGGCGGAAGAGGTTTTGCCGATTCCCGGAGGACCACTGAGTAGCACCGCCTTCTTGGACAGGTCCTTAGGATTCTTCCGGCTGCCAGGAGGGGCCTGTGGTTGCTGGCCACGCAGATTTACACCCTCCCAGTTGCTGAGCCACATCCTGAGGGTGGCAATCAGCGTGTTGTTTCCCACCAGCTCTCTAGTGTTTGTTGGCTTGTACTTGTCCACCCACAGTTGGTAGCCGGCATTACCTGAAGGAGCCTGGACACCAAATACTACTTTGTCATGATCGTTCAGGGAATTCCATTGCTCGGCAGTCATGCTTGACAGTTCGTACCTCAGTTGCTTCTCAAGTGCTTCTGCGCGCTCAGTATCAATCTTCATTTATGCCTTATTTCGAAAGCCGCCGTGCGTGTGTGAAGATGAATGAATGGACTGACGGGGGGCTGCTAAAGCCGCAGTGGTATGTGAGAGAATGAATGGACGAACGGGGGGGGGGCTGCGCAAGACGCCTTGGTGTGTGTGAAGATGAATTCCACTGCCCCACTCCGTGGGGCCCGCGATCCCCCCTTAACAATGCAATAGATTTGTAGAACAGGAGTCTGCTTGGCATGTAATCACCATTTGCGACCCCGTCCATCATTCATTCGCACACACACACATATGCCATGGCGGCTTTTGCAGCCCCCCGTTCTAAAAACGAGTGTAAACAACGCAAAATCCATACATGGCGGCTTTCGCATCCTCCTCGGTGTCCACACATGCCAAGGCGGCGGCTCCATGTACACGCTAACGGCGGAAAACTGTCGCATCCACACATCCATTCATGATGTGTAGGGGATACCTCAGTTACATCTTCTGGCATTGTATGCAGCCAAGCCAAACTGTCTGGAGGCCCGGGTCAGCCAGTTGGCATCTCAGCTCGCTAGGTTTCCGCACAACCCGTGTATGCATTTCTACGGCGATGGCAACATCACCCCTCCTTGAGATTATCTCCCTTGGGGGCATGCCACGGTGACTTGCGCATACTCATTCTCACACGTGAATTCAAGCAGAGCAGACAACCTACCCATACAAATACTGAACAACGCACACATGAAGTCCGCATTTCGAAAAAATATAATTATACGCAGCAATTTAAGCCAAAGTCGGCGATTCCCCTAGGGAAGCTCATTATTGAGCAAGTAGATGATGTCGTACATCTCACGGGGAATCTCGGGAATCTTGGGACTCGACACGTCGAGTGCACCATTCAGATTCTGGGATAGTTTGTCCATCCACCTGTGATCAGCCTCGGTCATGCGCGCATCGCGCAAGGAGTTGGCCTTGTCGGGATGCAGCCGCATGATCATCATCCTCTGTTCATTCCTCGTCCAAACGCCTTTTAACCAGGTGTCAATGGCTTCGTTAGACAACCAGTACGTCCACCAGCTGGTGGACATGGTCGCCAGGGTAGGCCCGCTTGCGAGGAACGTTTCTAAGATCCCGGTCCTCACCAGTATCCCGGATACGTCTTCAAACGTGTGAGCCGGCTGATATATATAGGGCTGGGCCTCGGGCTCGGGCTCGGGCTCGTCGTCGGACTCGGACATGGGCTCGGGCTCGGGCTCGGGCTCGTCGTCGGACTCGGACATGGGCTCGGGCTCGGGCTCGGGCTCGTCGTCGGACTCGGACTCGGACTCGGACATGGGCTCGGGCTCGGGCTCGGGCTCGTCGTCGGACTCGGACATGGGCTCGGGCTCGGGCTCGGGCTCGTCGTCGGACTCATCATCAGACGATACCAAGGATACAATGCACGGCTCATGTGCGTTCAGAACGCGGTTGAATATTTGTGTAACGAAGTTTCGAACAATGTCTTCATCGTCCCTTGATAGGTCGATGATGCACGGTTGTTCTGACACGTTAACGAAAGTACAAGACATGATTGATTGAGTTGAGAAATGATAAATAGCGGCAAAGTGGAAGTATAATATGTGTGTGTCTTTACAGATCGAGCGAAACATTTCATTTTTTTTTCACAAGCACTCCGAGGAGAAATACATTAAGGAACGCGCGTTCGATGATAACTACAAGGACGGGCGCATTAATATCGCGCCCCGCCAAGGGAACGCGGCGGCTTGCGCATCCTCACACTCTGGTTCATGGCATGCAGCCCCTCTTTCACATGGATGCAGGGATTTGCATACTTTTGTGTGTAAATTGCAGCCTTTGGCTATTGTGTGTGCTACAGTCGGCGGAACAGTAAAATGAAACATCCCAATAAACGGTATAAGGCGTCGACAGACGTTATAGTGGTCACGCTGATCTTGTTCATGGTTGTCATTGGGATGGGACAAGGATGCACCGCCATGGATGACCGTGCCCCTCAGGTGAACTTCAAACATTTCAAGGGACCGTTGAAAGTTGGCTTCTGGTTGGAATGCGGCGGGGTTCAACCTTTGAATGTGCTTGATCGCATCTGTCATCGTTATGCATCTTTCCCACATCAGATAAGCAGCAACAACTGTTGCAGACCGTTGTCTTCCCGACCGACAATGCACAAGCACGGCATTGTTTTGACTTAACACTCCATGCATAACCTCAACAATATATGGTAGATGGGATGTGAGTTTCGTGACCTCTTTTTGCCTGCAGTTGTCTTCAACAGCAACCTTAATGCATGTTGTGTTGGGGTTCCTTGGTTTTATGTACGGTGTGTGGTTTGTGCAGTTCACAACAAGCTTGAATTGCAACGTTTTACAAAGTTGGTGGTTGAGAGCTGCTTCTTGCCCTGATAGGTAAAGATTGTCGCACACCTTGAACAGGTTATCGATATGCATCTTATTTACAGTCAACGGAATACTAAAATGAAACCGCTTTCTGGAGTGTACTGTGAAGGAGTTCCTGGGCAGGATGAGAGTGTGGTGCAAGCCTCTCAACGGGACGGGGTCCCACCTGCTATATAACCGAATACGTAAGGAAGTGTAACACTTTCCCCAGGCAGGAGTATACAGTTGTTCTCAAATAATTTTGAATGATATCCCCTGAACCCGGAATTAGTTTTGGCTCGGGAATTACGCGCTGCTTCCTCTGAGCATGCCCTCGTCTTTGCCGCTCTGCAAGCGGCAGGTCGCAGGCAAGTTGGATGATAAGAGGTTCACTATATCATGATACCCGTTGTGTTTTGCGACATAACATGCAGTACTTGTATCAAATTGTGCACCTGGGAGGGCAAGTAATGTTTTTACTAAATCATAATGACCGTTTCGAGAAGCCGCAGAAAGATCGCAATTAGTTGGATGCGATCCTGCAGAAATCAGTGCGAGGACACTCTCTCGTTTGTTTAGTGAGCATGACAAAGTTAGTGCTTGTTGTATGCAGGTCTTGTAATCACTCATCTGCATACACAAGCCGATATTCAGCATTTTCATGTCACCTGTGCCAGCACCAACTAGAACAACCGTTTCAGGATCCATTTTTACTAATCATCACAATTTTGTTCGTGTTAATTGTACGCAGGGGGGCTGGACAAGCAGCAGTTGTGCAAGGCACTGAGAGGAGCCCCATTGGGATGACGGAAACTCTTTGGCACATCTACCGAATGCATCAATGCTTGCATGCACACGCACACGCATGACCATGGCATGTCAAGTATGCCACACGAAGGCAAATATATTCATAGTAAATGTAGCCGGTCTCTACGTATTGACTGTGACAAACAGGCGGAAAGCGTGGGAGAAGAATGGGGTAGGGGTGTCGCAAGACGGATTGAGAAGATCACAGACTCATGCTACATCTGACCATTTTCATTTTAAGAGGGGGGAGGCGAAGTGCAGCGGCAGTTAAAACAGATGATGATGATGATGCGGTGTGTGCAGTGAAGTACATGTGGGTGCAGCAGCAGTGAAGTAGTGGTCCTCCCCATCCAAAAATACAAAAGTAACAAAAATAACAAAATTCAGGGAAACCCAATCGTATTTACATTATCATTACATCCTACGACATGGTTGTTCTCATCCTCAATCATTATAAGTTTAATTTATTTTGTAAGTTTTGAAAGGGGCATGCGGCAGCTAGCCGCTCTGGCATGTGCGAATGATGGACAATGGGGCAGATTTGGGTGGTTCCTGTTTTGTCTTTACAACTGTTGCATCTGAAAAGTAAACCGTTCAACATTCATCCTCCTGCTGCGTCCACAACAGTTTGCCAGTAGGCACTGCGCATGACCCATACTTGTCGTCCACATTTATCGTAATCAAATGTAGTATATTACTATTAATTGGTTCAACATTATGGCTACCGGATGGACTGTGGTGTTGAGCAGCAACTGCGGACACTGTCGGTTGTTTGCAACATATTACATTTCTTGGTTGGAATGCGAGGATGCGAGAGTTGTTGTCAATGACCTATCACATATCGAGGTCCGAGACCTGCTGAAGTTGTTGAGGATCACGAGGTTTCCAGCAATAGTGTACAAAAATGATATCGTCGAAGGAGCCGATGCATATGATAAGATGCAAGAAATTACAGGTGTCGCGTGGGAAGGAACAAAGGAAAGCACAACCACACAGGAATTGAGTAGCATACAGGGCATTAAGGCATTCCTGAAAAATGCCTAAACGACAGCGACTGCGTCGATGACCTCCCAACTCTGCAAGCGGGGGTTATCATCTAAGTTTTTCGGTGTTCTCGGGCTTGCCTTGTCCTGCTGCGTATCGCACCACTCAGCACATATATTGTTCTGAGTGCCCTCCTGAGCTGGCACTTGCCTCTTGCATTAGCGTTGTAAACACATCCTTGATCGCAGCAGGGAGCCTAGTCGCATTGTAATCTCGATCCAGTACAACCAGAGTGACCTGTCATTTTGCGATCGCCATGTCCTTTTCCTCACCGTCGCCATTCGTCACAGACTTTAGAATGACCTCGTCCATGACAGCACGAGCGCCAGTGACTCGACTCACCCCGGCTAACACTCTGAACCTGTCCTTAGATCTAAGCGGAGCCTTGTATGACAGCCTCATGTCAGTTATTGCCAGCCCTAGATTTGCTCTTGCATAGGAATCGCAGTCAATACCCAGTCGCTCCAAACCATCGTGTATAGCATGTTGGAAGTAGTTGGCATACACGGCATTGTTCACCACTCCAAATTGATCCAGCTCATAGTCTCTCACACCCATCTCTAAGCAGTACACTCCATCCACCCAGCCATCATAAGGACCGATTAGGGGATCGGGCAACGCCCCCTCCCGACCGGTAACCGACCCGCTTCCATTCTGTTGGGCACTGCATTGCGCCTTCTGATCCCAGTACAAGCGGACATAGCGTATGGTGTTGGTGCTGCTGCCGAAAGTGCGGTTGGGCGCGGGATGAGGGGGGCATGCCGGGGTCGTGGGGCGAATGTGGCATAGGGTGGCACGACGACTAAGAGTCTGGCTGCCGCATGTTGCTCGTGCGATGTGCAACATGGGGAGGTGGTGCAAAGTAATAGGAAGGTGCGTCATCGATGTTATGCGGTAATTTGAAACCGAGCCTTATCGAGTGGTTTCTTTCTGCTGATAAATTGAGCGAACCGATGCCTTGCGGTGGTTTCTTCCATGCTTTAATGGAGTCAGAAGGCTGCCTTGAAATTGGCGACTTCTCCCGTTGTCTAATATCCCGTCAATTGCCAGACCGTGGGTGAGTGCTCCAATTACATATTCAAACGCTCCCGTGGCCGACAGACCGGTTTTGAGAAATTCCACACATTCGCTGTCCCAATGCCTTTGTTGTGCGTTCGATTGCACGAGTGAATCATAGGGTCGCTATCAGATCATTGATTGACCGTTGCGCTAACCCGTCTTTCAACTCGTATTCATCGTCAACATCAGACTGCTTTCGCGTTCCGAGAAGAGGAAGGCATGGTGTCCACGTGTTAAGAGCGTTTGAACTCGCATTCGACCTAGTCAATAACGCAGATCCCCAACTCGTCTTCATGTGTGTTTGATATTCCTCTCCTTCACAGCAGGAAATGTGCGAGGCGATGACAGAAAGCCGGCGACGACCACAATAGACACAAATTACAGAGAAATGACGTAAGGATTACACATGACGGGCATATTTTTTTTGACTACAGATACATACATAATTTTGTGGGTCTCAATCAAGGATTCTGTTACCAATAAGGTTACAAGTTATATTTTTCATTTCATCATTGTTCCGACTGTATGGGACAACGATAATATTTAGCTGTCTGCTGATTACTGAAGAGTGGCGTGACCAATGCCGTGGCGGCAGCGTAGGGTGACGCAATCATACAAGCTAGGAACCACTTGAAATCACACCTTGTCGTCCTGAGAGTACTTACGAAAGCTTGACCATGGGTGGCGGGGGAGAGTGCCGACCCTGCTTGTCCGTTGAATTTAAGTCTCCCCGATCACCACCCACCCCATCCTCACGCTGTATACTATAGCCACACCCATGGCACTACATAATTGGCAGCCTCACTAAATGCCCAACCGCAGTCTGTAATATTCTTTTTGAAGGTGCAAACAAGGCGTGCTGCGTATGGACGCATTCCATTTTGTCTGTGTCGGTGTGCTGCATTGGGGGATCGGAAATTGAGAACAATAAATCCAGATGTTTGCTCACCACCTTGTTTTGTGATGCTCTGCAACATGGTTACTGTGGCATGTTGCCAGTCAAAACTATTGTATGAAAACTTTTAAGGAGCAGGTGCATGTGGCCGTGGTCGGAATCCGGCTAGCTGAGGCTAGAGTTTATACGCCCACAGTGTTTCCTTCTCACCCCCGAACCGTAGAACCATGGATATTGAGGAAGATGTAAACGAATGCAACCGAAAAACTGTTCAATCTGTTTGCGTCAATGGAATACACATTAGATGCTTAGTAACCTGTACAGTCTATTGCTCTTGAATGCCCATTTGCACGCACCCAAGTGAGCCGTGTCCACTCCTCATCAAGACCCTCCGTTTGATCGCCCTGTTTCATGCTCGTCCGCATTTAAAACTGCCACGATGCTGTGCCAACCATCTGAGTATGTAAGGTCGCACACGTGCATGATGTGACTCAGAACCTTGAGTTCAGATACTGTTTATTTCGCGGTTAGCCTTTAACTAAAAACACATCTTAGCTTTACTAAAAACACATCTTAGCCATGGGGTGCAAGTGCCACATTGTGTGTATACACATCATCAACATATTGATACGCAAGACAAAGAATCTTGCTGTCGACTCAAAGGTGTTGAATGATCATAACTCGTTAACAATGTAATAAATATAGAGCACGACTTTTTGCGGAATTCAAGGTGAAACACCACAAGCAGCTGCATCTTGTCTCAAACGCTTACACTATCCTTTGTGGAGTGACGGGACTTCCCAATGAAAACAGGTGTAAGGGCACTGCTATAAAATTGTCAGGGGCCGCACATGTATCCCCGCGCGGAATGACAAGTGCATTGCTCAAACGCAAAAACGCATCACTCCCTCTCGGGAACAACATTAGTTCAAACAAAAATAAATACTGAAGAATTCTTGTCCGGAGGCTCCCTATTTTAAAAAAAAACGTGTTCACATGAACACCTCTGAAAGATAGATTTTTCTTTTTCGCCTGCGTAAAATCCTGCTTTCGTCGATACAAACACGTTAGAGCTTCTCGGTACTTGTCACGAACATTTTTCTACATTGTTTCGTTTGAATGTCCGTAGAATTATAATGTATGCACAGGATTCACCTTTGCCTCCCTGGTCTATTTTCGCGAGTCGGTTGTTTCAATTCGCCGATTTTGGTTGACACTACATCATCGATAGCATCCTCTGTGAATGTCGAACCCCTTCTCCTTCCCCACATCAGTGCTTGACGGCCGCAGAAGATTCCAGTACATCTCGATGCTGGCAATGAAGTCACCTGCCCAACCGAGAGTAGTTCAGTAACCAATACAGTCCGGAACCGCAATTGTGGTACCCCTAAACCGGTACCCTTGAACCCAATGGGTAAATCAGCTAAAGGCGAGTACTATTTTGCCCTTCATCTCGTATTTCCACATTTAAGCTGTCCCAAAGGATAACAGCAACTGCTGGACAAACCCAGGTGGTCGGTCCGGTTTAGCAGCTCACACTCCGCCTCGAGTGAAACTGTGGTGTTTGGGGGCGGCGAGGGAACACAGAATGCCTCAGGTCGCCTCTCTCCCATCCATTCCACGGTGTGAGAGAAGCAGAAAAGGTTCTTGGCAGCGTCACGTCTCGGTTTCCAGGTTGCACCACAGGCGCGCCTTGGATGATGCGCTTTGGACACTGTCTCTACAGTGCGTACTTTGTGGACCTTGAACGTTCTTCTTCACCACCATCTTCTGCTTCTCAATCAGTTATAGACCCGTCGACTGGGGCTCCTTTTGCAACTCCGCGCCAGACTACGCTGTCCTGCCTCCGTTGCAAGCTCTGGAAGCAGCCGTGACATTACAAGAATGTTGCGTTCGTGCGCGTGTTTTGAAACACAAAACTTCTTACCACGTGAGAGGCACCCGTCCTGATCTCTTGATGGTCCCAGAACATGAACGACTGATCCAATGACCCTTGTTGGACCAGTTTGCCGAACCAACAACGTGTCTGTGCCCGTGGTGCAATCACACATCGCATATACCTTTTAAATCGATCTCTTTACCACGTATCGAAGAATCGCATAAATCGGTACCTTGTTGGCTCTGTGTTGGAGGAGGATCGGAAGCGCTTTGGAAATCTCTGACATGCGTCCTGCAGGTCCGACCATGTTGCTCGTATTAGGATTAGGCGATGGAATGGACTTCACAGGTCTTGAGTCTCGTCATTCCATTTGTAGGTGCGACGCTTGCTTGTATTGTACCACAACCATCGCTAAGCGGATCCGAGCTGAAAGACTCGATGCGACCCCAGGCAGGAAGTGCTACCGTGGAACATATCTGTCATCCAGGGTCTACTCCGACCCAGCGCACCCACTGCGTCTTGCACTCTACGATATTGCGTCCTTGGGATAGCCTGCGTTTTCTTGCTCCTTCTCAACGACCTCTTTCTTTAACCTTCTGCTTCATTTGGACGGGATCCCGTTACCGGCGCTGAGGATCTGTTTCAAAGCGAGACCTTTTCGTCTCAAGACCTTGGACATTAACGTACTTTCGGCCACACATTGTAGGGTTCTCGTATTCTCGTACCGTCCATCGCCAGAGACGCTCTCGAGTGGCGGAATCACCCATGCTGAAAGCTTCATGAAAGGTCTGTGATGATATCGGGAACGTACAAATTGTGAAGCCCGTTCTTGCAGAAGATACGTGACAGACGTGGCGGTACACTCTTTTTTTTTTTTGATCTGTCGGATCCACTCTCCGACTCTCCCAACTCTGTAAGCACTGATAGGAACAAATCGCATTGTCAGGTGCGCTCTATGTCTGAAACGCTTTCCTCTTGGCAGCGAAAGAGCACTCAAGTGACGACAACCCTTGATGGTGGATCGCATGCAGCAGCCCTCCGGATGATTGTGGTCGTTCGATTCTGGTACTGGAAACCACCGGTTGACAATCTATCTTTGAAATGTTTCGTCAAGAGGGAATGTTTCAAAGCGCAAGTTACTTGATAACGACCCTGTCCATTTGCCCAGAGCTGTTGCACCGCCAAGTCGTCGCCAATTTGTATGAGACGTCTGCGATTACTTGTCCCCAAGGACGAACGCACCTTCACGTCCTGCTAGGTCTAGGTGCGTCGAAACAACCATTGTTCATGAAGCTCTTGCCCAGTACCTTTCGAACATTGAAGGCGATAAACCGCAAGCAAGCACCTGTAATAAAAGTTCCGCTCCAGGTGTGGCACACTGCTTGAACTCAAATTCTCCATCATCGAGCTCTTGTGATATGAAAGTTTCACTAAAGTATATACCTCTGCAACGCGTGGTTATTAAGATACCATGCTTTGTAATCCTTGAGGGAATCTTGATCCTCGATAACAATTCCTGCACAGAAGTACTAGCGTCTTCTTGACTACGCTGAGGTTAATATCGGTCAGCTCTTTTGTCGTGCATACCCCCATTAGGAGGGGGTGAGTATTCTGCTTTTCTTTGGTGATATAATTTTCCCCACTTCCTTATACACATTTCCTCCGTTATCATGTGATGCAGGATAGGACACCGCTCTGTTTGTTCACTATACAAGAAAGCGCAGTGAGCGGTCGGAGCTGTTGTCACTACAAAAAAAGCGCAGGAGCGGGTCGGAAGCTGTTACGTTTGGAAACAGCGCAGGAGCGCGGTTGTTCACTAAACGTTTGGAAAAAGCGGATGGAAACAGCGCAGGAGCGCGGTTGTTCACTAAACGTTTGGAAAAAGCGAATGGAAACAGCGAAGGAGCGCGGTTGTTCACTAAACGTTTGGAAAAAGCGCAGGAGCGCGGTTGTTCACTACAGAAAGCGCAGCAGCGGGTCGGAAGCTTACGTTGTCACAGACTCACTTGTAAGAGTCCGCCCACCAAGCTTTCATTGTATGCATCCGCCTGAGTGTGTAGGGACGTGGATGACTTGACATTCAGGTTCGCCTATCACCGAACGCTGCCTGCCATCTGTACAACCCTCCACGAATGCCGGGCCAAAATTCACATGCTTGAATATAAAGATATGAGTAGCATACATGGTAACGTACCCCCCCTCAAACGTTGCCCAACGCAACGATCTTCATGTTTTAGAGTATAGAGGCGTGCTTCGATTCACAAATCAAGCCCAATCAATGCACCAACGTACCAGTCACCGTTCGTATACAGACGACAGTAGTCCGATATCAGGTTTTTCATTTGCATATTCGAACTTGTGGAAAATTGCCTTGTTGGCACTGGTCAGGGTGGAATAGGGGGAACACTATCAGAGGCTATCGATGACTTTATACTCGGGGTACAATGTGGCTGGCATATCCTGAGACTCATGGATGCTCTGCCTGGCCACCGCCTCTCACCGACATCTCTTAGATCAAAACGGAATTAGGACTTTTATTGGACACCAGAGTGATTGGGATCATAATTCGTGGTTTCAATGCACCCCAGACGCACAAATTTTGTCGGCGGAGGGGGAAATGGATTCTGCGCATGAATGCGAACATGCGCAGCAAATGAAAGAAATCACACCAACAAAACTTTTAGATCCCCTCACTTTCTTGGCTTGGTGTCAGAATGAACGATTCCAAAAGCGTCCTCCGCATGCAAAACCACCTAGTGAATGCGTTCCGCGTCTCCGTCGTCAGAACGCAAGTGAACTTTGTGAACTCCAACCAAGTCATATGTCTGCTCTCGGAAACAAAATAATTCAGGGCCACATTATTGATTATAACATAATCGCTCCTGTAAGCAGAGAACAATATGTGCCTCACCTCTTTCGCTCAAGTTTGCAGACATGGTGTGCCACCTATCCTAACGCCCGCCATTCCAGAGAGCCTGACATGGATGTAGCATGCATGTACTCGAACCTAATGGCCCACTCTTGACCATAGCCAGACCATTACTGTCCCTGACCCTTGGATCTTGGCTCAGAGCTCCTAAGAGCACGCTGGGATGGGGCCTACCCCAATGTAAACGCTTCAAGGGTGAGAAAGGTCGGAGTTCCAATACCAATAAGAGCAAATGATCTACCAATGAACACCCCATGGGCATCGTTTTGTCAACGGACCCGGCGTAGACCTAGATTCTCGTTAGAAAATTATGCGTTGCTTGGTGTACTCAGGTGAATGTAGATCCGGGGGAAATCGTGTGTTTACTCTACTCTCAGGTCAAATATTTGCAAATGCGTTGGCGTCTCGCCGCAGTATGATGAATGATGAAGAAGACCAGATTCAGCATTTTGCCACCCTGAAAATGAGCCGCCACCGACTCGCCCTCTTCATCTCCGGTCGCAAGGCACTTTTGTTTGATGTGGATTGATACTTATGTTCCTACGGATCACATTCATCAAGACTATTGTGTGGCACATCCGTTAAGCAGGAACAATGTTTGGGCAAGAATGTTGGAAGGGTTTGGACATACATGGTCACCACAGCACGTGGGTTCGCTTTTTTGGCCCACCCCCACACGACTTTCATTTCGTCTGTGCTTCTGTGAACTTGAAGAAGGCGGAGCTTGATGGATCCTGTTGGTGATCACGTGCACACCACAATGGTGACTCGGTGCTCGTGAGCGTCTTGTGTGGCATGGATCCCCTCCCGCCAACTCGTAATGACCAACGGGCTAAAGGTGTCACTGGAGGAGTGTCAAATGCGACAATGCATCCAGAGAACATTGTTGCCTTCATGTTGTTTTGCGTCGCGGCTCCGAGGCCTCAACCACGTATAGGGATCAAGAAGACACAACAAACTTCGACGGTGCATGTTCATCTTTGCAACATGACCGCAGTCCTTGGACTCGCAAACACTGAATGCATTTGTGAACGCTTCGCAAGCCACATCATGGATCCAGGAATGTTTTTGTTTACTCTGGGATTGAGGACGCCATCGCTGTCACATGCGGTGTTCAACGGATCCTTCTTCATCCCCTGGTGGGGCAAACAAACGAGATGCGCGGTCTTTGTTTCAACGGCATTCGTCATGCTGAGAAAGTGATCTTGGCTTGTACCAAGAGACTACTTCGTAGATATTCGTAACCTCTTCAACCTGCTGCACCCCCCAAACGTTGCCCAAAAGCCACGATCTGGCAGTCTGGATGATTATAAGGTGTGTCCCACTTTATTTGGAACTAACAGTCCGGCGGAACAGTAAATGAAACATCCAAAACGGTATAGGCGTAATATATATAAGCTGAATAGTTGTATACGTGATGGACAAAAGGCCGTATCGGAGCTTAGGTCGATGATGCTCGCTGATGCTATCGAAGCTGATGAGGTTCGAGAGAACGCTGCCGCGGACTGAGGTAACCGAGGCAGCCCGAGGGCAGCTGAGCAGCTGCTGCTGTGCCTCCTCATCCTGTACATCTACGTACGTATCGGCAATTGTTGCTCGCACTCTCTTTTCAATTGCGCAGTTCAAGCTCGTTTTGGGTAGGGCCGTTTTTTTGTAAAACGTTTGAAATTTAAAAGCTACCCGTAAATCCTACACAGTCGCGGAACATAAATGAAACATACCAAAAAACGGTTACTGCGGTGACAATCATAGATTATACATGACGCATTGCACATCAATATATCTTAAACGTTGTATACGGGGATGACACAAAGCCCGTATCGGAGCCTAGGGCGATGCTCGTCATCCCTCAAGCGGCGGATGCGATCAATAATCTGCGGCCGCCGGGCTGAGTAACCGGGCAGCTGCTGCTGTGCCTCCTCAGCCCTGAACATTTCCGACGTACGGGTATCGCATTGTTGCTCGCACTCTCTTTTCATGCGATTCAAGCTCGTTTTGGTATGAGGGGCCGATTTTGTAAAACCGTTCACAGGGGTGAACTCCCTCCGTGGCTGCGTCCTTTAGCAAACAGGGATTTTTTTCGAACTGCCTCTCAGAAGATGCCTTCGGGAATGACAATTGCCCTCAAGATGGAGTTCGGTGCATTGCTGTGTCGCGCCTACGATCACGATTTCTGCGTCGTCTGACATGCCCCCCTCTGGTTGGTGTTGTGTTTGTGTGGGTGTTGCTGGTTGATGGTACACTGTGGGCTCCCCTCCGGTCGCCTCAACGCCGCTCGGTTCCTCCGGACTCCTTTGTGGGGCTCCCCTCAGCCCTCAGTCCGCCCCCGTTCGCTCCGCTGTGGGGAAATGGGAAGGGGCTCCGCTCACTTGTTTAATGTGTACGGTGGTTCTCATCACTCATCCATGACAAGCAGTTGTTTAGGTTTTGCTTGAGGCTGAGAACAACCGTGATGTCGAATGATAGGTTTCCCTGATTTTTTTACTTTTCGTTTTTTTAAATGGGTAGGGCCATAGCGTCAACCTGTGCCCGACACATGTGCCGACGTGATGAAGTGGGGTCGCAACAGTCGGGTACCGTCCTCTCGTCTGAAATGGCCGGAAGTTTGGCAGGTGGCGGTGGGGGTGAGAAGGGGTGTGGATGGCCAACCTGGTTTGGGGGGGTCCACACCGACCTGATCCTTCTGCTTGGCCAAGTGCAGCAGTGTTTTGTCCAACAGGCGGCAGCGAGGAGGATAGAATTAAAAAAAGGTGCCTTTTTTATATCATTGGTGGTGTTCACACCATTTGGGGCATGAACATGCTTCGTGTGGACGATCTGGGGCCAGTCTCTATTTTTGCGGTCTCGCAATGTATGTATAAATCCTTGACATGCAATGCTGCTAGGAGACGCTACATGCCGCAATCTCTTCTACTCAGCGTTGCGGATATTGAACGTCATCACGAGCTTGCGAAGTGCATGGACCATTCTGTCGCATGTGCACTCAAGCAGGTAGCCTTCCCAAGAGCTTGCGCCAACTGAGCTCTACACACAAAAGAGTATTGACCACAGGCACCTGGGCATACGCCAGGACACTTGCCCCTTTGCAATGGCCTGATTGTATCGAGGAGTCTCACGACTTTAAAATGCTTCGACTTGGCAGCAACGCAATGGGCATATGAAACCGCTGTGTGGCTGCAATACAATGGCTTAGGCCGCCACGGGGACAATCGGCCGTTGGGCGGCAATATACAGGTCACCTACAATTGTAATGGTTGTATGCCAACACAACTTTAAAGAATGTTTCTCTGAAATGGCTCATATTGCTGCGCAATTGGGACCTTGAAATTTTGCTGTGGTTGCAACGCGCAAGGTTCACATGTTACAACAAGCGAGTTTGTGCAAACTTTGGATTCGCCTGCGGCATGAAAGGAATCTGCAGTTTCCTTGATATCCTGGGATGCAAACGATGCTCGACGAAGCAAACCCACAATCATCAAAATATGCGACCACAGTCATTGATGTGGCAACTACCATACTACCATCCCTCGGAACTGAAGCCGTACAGTGGAAGGGGTAATGGTAGGAATCCTGTTGTTGCATACCTCTACTTCGTCCATTTCCCCCTCCGTACAATGAACACGAAAAAGTTCATTTTTCCCCTGCCCTCCCCCTCGCCACACTTCTACGCCGTGCACAAAGCTGAGTGGCAAGTGTCCCAATCGGACGTCCCTCAGCACCCCTTCCAAGACCTTGCGCCGCCCAATTCTTCACCCACCCCTCGTTCCCCTTTTATAGTTTACAAGGTACTATAATGGAATTTTTTCCATATACAACGATAACTTTTGCCACATACGAGACCATTTGGTGCCGTGACACACCATGCAATATACTTGTCAGATTACATGCCAGAGGAAGGTTTCAAGCAACATTGATTTCTCGGAAAAGAGGAAGGTATAGTAAAAAATAGATATACTTAGGGGAAAAGGGCAGATGCAATTTCCATGTGCAATACATAAACGTTCCCCAACCATTGGTGCATAATTGGGCAAGGTCGAACTATAAGCAGTTTCCAAAGTAATTTGGCCTGGGGGATCCTCAATCGCTACCCTATGGCGTGGTTCACGTTGATGTTACCGAGGATGGTTCCAAAATACATTTCAGGTTATAACATTGATACCGTGTGTCCTCCTCGACTGACAAGAGGCAGTGCTTCTTCCACGCTAGTGTAAGACGCTGCCATCGACGTGACCAATGTAACCCTGGACCAAGTTACACCATCAGGGGGCACGGTCAACTGGATCGGTAAGTGGATATACCAAGGTAATCGTACTTGACCGGGGAGGCCTCCCCTCCGGATACATCCTGTCAGTAACGTACTTTTAGACGATGCCTCTTGGGCTGCAGTAACATGTCCCTACACATTCACCGTTACGGCCGTACAACGCATCAATGTTCCGTACTGCAACTCACAAAGCACGACGACGATTGCATCAACCCCGAACTATTACAGAATATCCATCCCACTTTGCAATAACCCACTGTTCGGTGGGTATATTCCTCGGCTGTCGTTATGGTGCATCCCATTTTAACCTTCAACAAGGGAAGGGTTCACTCAGATTTTTGCATGGTCTCAATACAGTGTACTGGTGCTTATTCTGCCTGCGCAGAATACGCTTAGTATGTAGGTGGAACTCTCACTAGTGTGCTAGGTGCCTTTACACAGCTCAAGCGTTTCCCTATTTCTATCAACTTGAAAGTCCATAACATGTCATCGTGGGCTTCTTACCCTTCGAGGTCACCCATAAGTTTTTTTTGTTCTAGGTCTTCAAACGGCAACAACAGGGGAGAAGCTTGAGTGGCAGACAGGAAATCGTATGACAGGGGGGACCCAAATCATGACTGTCCGGATGGCTTTTCAGCACTAAATCTACATTATTTTAGGGGTGATAGATTATGAGCAATACGGGGGATTATGGTAACATATATTAACCGCAATCAGGTTTTTTGATTCCCACAACATAAGTTTACAACTCAACTAACCCATGCTCTTCATTTTCTGTAGAGGTGCACGCATAGCCTATGCACCTAAGTGTAAAATTGTAAAATGTTCCTCCTCAGTCCAACCTCTGCATCAGTCATCATCTGCAGGATGGATAGCCCGTGATCTAAAAAAGACAAACGCTGAGACCCATCTTGCATTTGTTGATTCAAAACGGATTGGTGTTAACAACTGCCCGGGATTGCTACAACACCATTAAGTTACACTCCCGTGTGTCCCTTACACTCTCAAGATAGAAGCAAGAATAACAAGAAAGAGTACGAGTCCTCATCCACCACGTGAACTTCACTGAACTGGAACAAAGATAACCCCCTCATCGCGTCCATCTAATCACGATGAAGATACCACATTGAAGCATGTTATCATGAAGTAGATCCTTCCAACCTATGGCGCAGTTTGACAATACAATCATTCAGAGCTGCCTGTACCCGCGCCATGGAGATCTGCTCACCTCAAACTCACTGCCAGGCATTTGCCTCCGTGCCTTCAAGACGCTGGATGGCTTTCGTATTGCAATTGGCTGGAGGACACCAGGATTCGGGCCATTGTCGTTGGCCCCAACAAACACCGGCGTGCACAACCAGCTCCTGGCTTTCGAGACCTTGCGCCACGTAGACCACGTTGTTGGTATGATCGGGGGTGGCCGCAATGGTTATGCACACCATGGCATTGTTATCTCGTCTCCTCGCCCTCCTCACACCACGATACACCACGCCTCGCTACTTCAGCCCCCCCCTTTTTTTTTGTTTTTCCCCCCCCAAAAAAAAAAAAACCGGAATAGCACATGCGCGATGGCCAAACTCATTTGGTGCGCGAAACGACGTGTTCATAGCTGGACCCCCGCACGTGTTGGATGCGTGCCTTGCAGTGGTGAGGAAGGGACGGGCGATGCACGTGAGCGAGCATCCACTTGCCAGTCCTGCTTATCCAGTTTGCGCCAGTTTGCCCATCAAGCTTGCACGAGTCCGCCCTTATCAGCATGGAACGGTGAGTGTTTTCGCCTGGATTGTGCAAGACGGGGATAGTGCACACATCATCCTATCAGGTGGATTGCATTCTGCGCGCGTACAACAGATCTAGAAGAGGGATAGAGATCGTCAGTCTGCAGCAGCATGAATCGCATAAAATCTTGTGTATGTCTTAAAACCTTTAACCGGCTATCCAACCTCCCTGGTATTGGTTTTTGACCCTGATTAATCCAAAATATTGAGCAAAACCAAATCATTGCTCCTTACATGTTAGCCAATAGCATGATGGCCTGGCTGATGCTACCGTTGAATTTAGCTGTCCGCGAGGAACCGAGTTTGGGTGGGCGACCGGATGGGGGCCCACAGTTCACATCAACTACCGTACTTAAAGATTCTTGGGAGGTTGCAACAGTATGGCCTCGTTTGGCTTCTTCTCCGAAAATAATAAGGGCGGAACGCTGTCGATACCAAATGGTGTCGGTGACAAGCAGAGCCCCCGTATTCATGGAAAAAATACAGAGAATTGGGGTCTAGTTGACGTGGTTTTTAAGTGGCTCACGTCTAGGTTGACGTGGGTTTCGACGATGAAGGGCACGAGCCGTGACTGACCATGTGATTCCTTTTCCTCTGAGTGTTGCGCGTATCCGGCTCTGCATCACTCGAACTGTCCTTAACGGACTCGCAGCCAAACATGCAAATCTTCTCGCGAAGACCTCCTGATTTCTGTATCAACAGGAAGAGATATCCGTAGATTCGTCCCCAAGAAGTTCGATGTTATGTGCTCGAATCCAGTCGGTGTATGTCATCCTCTCCATATGCGGTCGATGTTGTGATGGATCGTCTTCGACAAAACAAGGCTTTCAGCGCAAACAACTGTGTCCTGTTCCTATCGTCCATATCAATATGAGTCAAAGCATTCGACATGTCCATTCCAAGATCTGAAGGTCCAACGAACTTAGAGGACCTGGAAGAAACGTCTCCGATGTAACAGCACAGATGGAAAAGTTGAAGTTGCCTGAAAAGCGAATCAGATCCGGATCATGTGATTTGTATGCAGCATTAGCAGTTGCAACCATATTTTCTCACCGCCTGTTGCATTATTAGGTATTTAACGTTGTGGATAGAGGTGGGGGTTGGGTTTTTTATTGCTTTGTTCGATGGAATGGTTTTCAATTTTTTAATTTTTGGTAATGCAATACGGTTTTCTCAAAAAAAATGGGGACACTCAGTATGCTTTGAATGATATCCCCTGAAACCAGATCCAGGTCCGTTGTCACTCCAAATATTTTTGTGAGGAAGGTTTGGTAATATAGACCGTGTCCAAGAGCTCATGACATGTTGATCCAGGCATGATGGCCTGGGCTGAATGCTACCGTTGAATTTAAGTAACCCGTATATCCTCGGGTCCGGGGGAACGATGTATAATAAAGAATGAATTCTCCAAGGGGTATCAAGGGGTCAACTCCCGCGGGCTGCTGTCCTTTACGAACAGGGATTTTCTGTTCGAATCTCCTTCAGGTATTCGTTGCAGATTTTATATCAAAATCGCGGAGGCCCTTTCAACCTATTCCCCACAGCGGGCCGACGGGGGCGACGGAGGGGAGCCCCCACACAGGAGTCCCGAGGAACGGTGGGTGGGCTACTGGGGAGGTTGGGGCACATTTCACAGCAATACGTAACTTGTAAGTCTTACACAATGTGTAGTTTGTTGTGTGTAAAAGGTTCTTGGGAGGTTTGCCAAACAAAATGGTGGTCATCGACAAGAAGAGCTCTGCATACAAATCTGTATCATTGGTCAGGGTCATCATCCAACGGAAGAGTGGAAAACATAATAATACAGTGTCCATTTCACATTACAAGTGATAATGTCTACACGGTCGGGGAAACAGTAAAATTAAAACATCCCAATATAACGGTTATATAAGGCGTCGACAGACAGTTTTATAGTGTCCGAGTGGATGGCCTACAAAATGGCCCCGTCCAGCAAGAAACCTCCTTTCATGACCGCATTGTCATGCATCAAACAAAGACCCCGGTGTTCTTTTGGGCACGTACCGGGAAGAGGGCGATCGCTATGTGCGGCTGGTGCCTTAATGGACACTCTCGAAAGTACCAGACACAAGAACGATACGGAGTCTTCAGGATGGAGAGCCGTGATCTAAAAAAGAACACGATATTTCGTTAAATACAATCCTGCAATTTGTGATTCAACAATCGTATGGTGTTCACTGCCCGTGGGTTGCTACACCTAGGTTACCCCATAAGGTGTGCCGTAACACGAAGCGGTTTCATTTAGTATTCGTTGATTACAATTCTCAAACTTTTTCAGCAAATCTGCAATTATTCGCCGTTTCAGGAAAAAATCAGAGAATGGGGTATCAGGTGACGTGGTTTTTTTAAGTGGCCCGTCTAGGTTGACGTGGGTTTCGCACGGTGAAAGGCACGAGCAAGTGACGACCATGTTGATTCCTATTCCTCTGGAGGTGGCGTTCGCGTGATCGCTCTGGCGATCACTCGACTGCTTACTTACGACGCCAGCCAAGTACATGCAAATCCTCTCGAAGAAAGACCTCCTGATTCTGTATTCAAATAAGAGATCGCCAGGTTAACGGAGCCAAATAAGGTCGATGTTGAGTCCTTGGATCAGGTCGGATAATGACAGCTCTCCCATTATGCGGTAGATGGTAGATGGTTCTTCAGTCATAACCAAGGCGTCCAGAAGCAAACCACCTTGTGCTGTCCTTTTGTCCATGTACAATTTGGGGTCAAAGCTTCAGCATGTCCATTCCATGATCTTATGGTCCACACTTAGAGAACGCTGGAAGAAGCGTCTCCCGAATTGAACATCAGTGGAAAGTGTATCTGGTTGAAGTTAGATGCAGTGGATATACGTTCATGTGATTTGTATTGCAGCATTAGCAAGTTGTCAAACCAAATTATGGGCTCAAAACCCGACTTTGACATATTAGATATTTAACGTGGGGATAGAGTTGGTGTCCTACTGGCTCAGCGGAAATCGGTTTCACAATTTTTGGTAAACCCTACAGCCGGCGGAACATAAAATGAAACGCTATACAGATGGAATAATGTATGGACATCGCCGTTAAGAAAATTGGCCGTTAAGAAGTGGTGTTAAAAAATTCTGTGGTTACGAACTCAGAAAATGTTCGAGAAAGCTGTGTGCCCCTGACGCATTTGAGGGTGGCTAACGGGAAACCTGTCAACACAATAACAACAACAACAAAAATAAGTGGCAAAAATGCACTTTCCTGATCCCTCCAACCTATGACAGTTGTGGTGGTATGTCGAATCCCAGCAAGTGCCTTCATTTGAGCGTTACATGTGTCACATGTGTATAGATCCGCAAAGATCATACTTGACATACGGAAGTGTTTATAGGGGCTAGAACCAACGCACAATGAAGCGATTATAGAGTGGGCGCAACGAATCGCGCACTGGTTGGAGAGAACCCCAGTGCAGAACCTGGCCGTACCACCACTATAAGCCCGGAAAGGAAATGCCCTGTTGTCAAAAGATTCCACTGTGCGCCAGATGTGACGGTTTATCAGCATTTGACGTTTCATGCTACTTTTGACTTCACTCTTCACTCTGCTGCCCACCCCCAAACGTTGCCCCAAAGCAACGATCTGCATTTGATTGATTTATAAGAGGGTGGTCCCATGTATTTGAGACTACATGTAAGGGGGCCTCCACACGACACCTGTAATGGTAGGAGCGGAATGCCGGCTTCATTCCATTTCCCCCGATCACAGCTGCAGGAACGCCTGAAAGAGTTGCCGTAGCTCTTAGAGCGCGATCCGCAGACGCTCAAGTTTCCTAGGCCACGGTTCAAAACTGCCACGGACGCACTCGGCCTTGTGAGGCACTTCATTACTGGAACCCTGACTTCGTCGACACATTCGTCTCGAAACCGAATCCTATCAGTCGACAACGACAACCAAGACTCCACTATGTTTCTGACTTGCGAAGAAGTACTCCGATTCGATGTTGCAGTCGTATGAGCAGCAGTATGCTGCAGTCGATGTTTTTGCTATTCTTTTTTTTAGTATGCATTTTTGTTCTTAATTGGCGAGTAGGATGCGGTAAAGGTGTGCAGAACAAGGGGCCCTGTGTAAGTCGCGCGCCAGTTTGTGATATTTCGATCAGAATCGAATATGAATGGGGTTGCCATGACCAAGTACAGCACGGTTGTGTGCTGTCAGGAGAATGGAATCATTCAAACATCCATGACTTTCCGACGTACGGGTGGAGGAAAGTGATCATGAGCGACAGCACCGCCCAAGCTACATTGGCGCATCTCACGGCACTCCGTGGAGATCAGGTGTCCGTTCGCGTACCAGCTGGCCGGCGTCAAGGGTGGTGGCGCAGGGGCATCGTGTGGACGTGCGTGGAACCAACCAACGTCTCGTCTGGGGTTCAGACGAAGGCAAGACGCCATGACACCGCCGCACGAAGCAAGCGGTGCCGTCGCCGACGAGTACATGAAACGGTGTGCCGAGTTCGTCGAGTCACCGTCACACGACTGTCCTCGGTTTGAGCCAAGGCATCGTTGCCTTGTTTGAACAGGGCCGTGAGTTGCGGGATACATAGCGGTCTCTGCAGTTTTTTGTCAGTGGGGTGCCGATACGTGTTCAAGGCGGACGAAACGATCGAACAGAAACAGGATTCAATGTGCACGACGTTCGAAGGCGTTGTACGAAGAAAGCGAGGAACTGGTACCAACAACGGGTGCAACCGCATAAATCCAATTTCGTCGAGCATGAAGAAGCGTCTGTGCCTGGTAAGTAACCAACTAAGAGAAAACCTGTTGTTTTTCTATGGAGCCAACCAGACATGGATGATACCACTGAAACCACGTTTTCTCTTTATACCGGACTTGCTCTCCGGTGTTTGGGGTTGCGACGGTTTACACGAGGCGACTCGGATATTCTTTCGAGAAACTCTTCAACCTGCTGCACACCCCAACGTGCCCCAATCGATCAACATCTGCAGTCTGGATGGAATTATAAGGTTTCCACACTTTATTTGAGAACAACTGTACAGTTGTTGCCGATTATGTTTTGCCACCTCTTTTTGTAATCGAGTAATAAATGTTTAATGCCACCAATGTTTGGTGCGAGAATTGTGAGCCACCCCCTCTTTCATTTAAAATACGGGGGGGGGGGGTCCCATCCCCCTGCCCCTCATCCCGCCCGATCTTTATCGCTTCGGAAGCGCCCCTCCCCAAGGCCGCAAGACCCCACTCACGCGATGTGGTCTCCACATGGAAGGAGCTTCCATCCCGTCTCCGTTTGCATGCACTTTGGTTCCGTCAGGGCCAACGTCATGACGAGTTGCTTGTTTCCTCCTATCATTTGGCGAAATGACAATGCCTCACTCCGCCTCCGTGTCACGGCGAATTATTTACGTTGCCATGCCAGCAAATTGCCACGACAAAATCTTGTCGGATAAATGTATTGTTGTACGTGTGTGTCTAATAAATCCCAAATTCTAGTTGGTAATGCTTTAATGGCTAGTACATCAAGATTTGGAACAATGGTCATTCAATGAAGATGTGGGTTTCACAACCCATACATCCTATCGTAGTGTCCAAGTCTTCAATCTGTTCTCAAATAAATCGGGGACACGCTTTATAATCGAACTTGCAGGTCGTTGCTTTAAATGTGTCTCTTGTTCTCCCTGACGGCGGGCGTCTTGCTTGCTCCCTCCTCCCCTGCACAGACAACCTCCCCTGCCTGCCTGCATCTATCATCCGCGGCGTCGCGTGTGTGTGGTGTGTGTGTGTGTGTGTGTGTAAATCAGTGGTGTGTGTGCTGGTTGATGTGACCTGTGGGCTCCCCTCCGGTCGCCCACCCGCTCGGTTCCTCGCGGACTCCTTTGTGGGGGCTCCCTCCGGTCGCCCCCGGTCGCTCCGCTGTGGGGAAGATGTGAAAGGGGCTCCGCCACTTGTTTAATGTGGTACGGTGGTTCTCATCCATTGACAAGCACCATCCAGGTTGGCATGAATGTGCCAAAAACTCAGACAGACATCTGGGTGATCTTAATCAGATGAATCCGACTTCTCGCCAAATTGTATAAAGGGTGTCCCACTTTATTTGAGAACAACTGTAAACTGTACAGCTCCATCCATACAACGAACTAGACACCGTGCGAGAAAAAACAAATCAGGCCAAACCATTTACAATAATAGCTCGAATAACGTCAGAACGTTTTGTAGGAAAAATAAAATATGGACAAATGTTTCATGGTCATTCAAGCATCCACTCAACGTGTTGCTGATGTGGATAGAGTTGTTTCACGTGAAGCCTGCTATAATATACCTGTGAGTCTGAGCAATGAGATCTGTGAAGACTTCAACGACATAGAAATTTATCTGCCTCACATGCGAACAACTGGAGAACCAGGGAGATTGTTGGTAATTAAGGAAAGTGGTTTCTTGCATGCAATTGTAACATGAGTCACACATGTCCACGTGGCATCGAAATAGCCCTCATATTTGTTGACATCTTCAGACTACATCCAAATGAACTACACTTCCTTCATGTTTGCAATAAACATAAATTGCATTTGAACAAGTATCTATTCACCAATTAGTCTTGCTGGCTGTGAAGAGGAGAATAAGGTTCGTTACAGGGTCTTCTGCGTTGTTTACACCACTTCCACGAGACGATGAGTGACGATGATCCGCCACCGTGTGTCATGAATGGACGGACGGACGGTGTGGATGCGACAGTTTTCCACCGTTTTGCGTGTGTTGATTGCCTTGACAGGTTTCTGCAGCTCAATTCCCCTGCCCCACTCCGTGGGGCCGCGATTCCCCTATCGATATACGAGATCTATGTCTAGCAGACCTCTGCTGACATGTGATCATCGTTTGCGATTACTTTACGGGTTTTCCGTCATCTGTGAGTGATATCTTACAGTATCGAGGTATTGACCAGGTGCCGCCGTGATGCGAGAGGTCGCCGTGGTGATGTGACTCGACTCGACTCGACAGGTGCCGCCAATGATGCGAGAGGTCGGTCGCTCTGTGACTCGACACACGTTCCGTCGTGATGCGAGAGGTCGGTCGCTCTGTGACTCGACACAGGTGCCGCCGCCTGATGCGAAAGTCGCTCTGTGACTCGACTCGACAGGTGCCGCCGCCTGATGCGAGAGGTCGCCATGTTATGTGACTCGACACAGGTTCTGTCGTGATGCGAGAGGTCGGTCGCTCTGTGACTCGACTTGACATGTGCCGCCGTGATGCGAGAGGTAGCTCTGTGACTCGACTCGACAGGTGCCGTCTGATGCGAGAGGTCGGTCGCTCTGTGACTCGACACAGGTGCCGCCGTGATGCGAGAGGTCGCCATGTGACTCGACTCGACTCGACACAGATGCCGCCGTCCTTGATGAGAGTGGTCGCCGTTCCTCTAAAAACGAGTGTAAACGTCGTGGCCTAAGCCCCCCCACCCAAGCCTGTGTACATCTATCTGTATTTTGGGGGGCCTTCGCACCCTGTGAGTGAGTGCGACATAGGCGTCGACAGTGTTCCGCCATTTGCGCGAGTACTCCGATGACTTGACACGAGATCGATCATCTAGCAGACCCCTGCTTGACATGTGAGATTTACCGAACCTCCGTGATGCGAAAGTTGCTTTGTGAGTCGACACAGGTGCCGCCTGATGCGAGAGGTCGCCATGTGACTTGACTAGACTCGACACAGGTGCCGCCTGATGCGAGAGGTATCTTTGTGACTCGACCCATGTGCCGCCTTGATGTGATGCGAGAGGTCGCTTTGTGAGTGACTCGACCCATGTGCCGCCTTGATGTGATGCGAGAGGTCGCTTTGTGAGTGACTCGACCCATGTGCCGCCTTGATGTGATGCGAGAAGTCGCTTTGTGAGTGACTCGACCCATGTGCCGCCTTGATGTGATGCGAGAAGTCGCTTTGTGAGTGACTCGACACAGGTGCCGCCTTCCTTTTGTTTTCAAATGGGTCATTGGTATCTGCAGGAAAGTAGTGCCATTTAGTTTATGTATTACTTCCCTACCTTTTGTTGTTCAGATGGGTCTTTTTGAATTTGTATACGGAACCACCAAGCCGCAGCTGGGTTGTTGCTTGGCTGATGGTGCCACATGGGATCAGTCAGTGAGTCAGAAGCTCAATTCCACTGTCCCGCTCCGCGGGACCCGCGATCACCCCTTCAGAATTCCCATAGTGTTCTCAAGCAGGCTTCTGCTTGAGACCATGCGGTTTCTTTGGAGGACCGGACCATCGTGAATGAGGTTGCGAAAGACGCGACACAATGCGGCTTTAATCAATCGAAGACAAGTGTTCCGAGTGAGACTCGAAAAACGTTCCTTAGTCCATGCGATTTTTGACTCACACATTTTTGTGTGCACATTGTATGTCTGGCAGATGGAGCAAGCTGAGGCAAAGCTGAATGTTTGTCAACCACTTCTACGGACAATGGGTTTGAATCTTTCGCCGGTGAGCACGGTTCCGTGCCACCCACTGAAGTTGGCAAAGCTCGCACAGGCTGGCGACCACATCGCGGTACGCACGGTCATTGAACGGCCATGCACACCTACTAAGTTTGGGCATATCTGGCATCACGGCATCATGGTGGATGATGATCGTGTGGTGCCAATGCACCCGAAAGGAAATATAAGTGTGGTCGAGTTGGAAGAATTTGTGGCCTTAAGTCTGATGGCAGCTAACAACGAGTTGATTATCAAGATGTCTGGAGTCACATCAAGCAGTGAGCCACCGAAAGTTTCGATCGATGCAAGTGCGGTGTTGCAGTATGATGGCGACAACGATGCATGGAAGTCTCAGACACGCTCTATCGCGATGTGGACGACACAGGACCCGTACATGCAGAGCATCAAGTACGATGCAACTAAGTCCAACTGCGAATGTTTTGCAACATGGTGCAGGAACGGCAGGTGTGTTATATTGAGTGAAAGAATCCCGCATTTTAGGTTGCTACAAACGGTGCCAAGTTACAACATGAGGGGGAATCCCAAATTCTGACGACACACACGAGCATAATAACGCCTAATAATGGGTGTTCCAGCCTCACGGCGGATTTTGACTGGTTGCGGAACATGGTCTGGAGCGGAATTGTGATTCTGCAGTGCTGATATCTCAACCTAGCGAGTCGTTCAAGAGGCTCTAAATTATGAGTAGAAAATTCAAACAACATTCTTGCTAACATCAATACAGCGATTTTCATGGATAGCCAGATCGAGCCCCATTCGGTCTGAACAGGTCTGCACAAACAAGCATGGACCGTTTTTTTTGTAAATTTAATCTTACACTCCGCCAAGTAAATAAATGTTGCAAAATATTCACTACTATTTTGCTTAATGGGTTTAAGTAAATCAGGCAAAAAAACATAAGGCGATGATAATTCTAAAAGAAAAACTAAGATGAACGCTTGTCGCTTGGTTATTCAGGCATCCACTCACCCCGTGTCTGATATAGATAGAGTTGTTTCGCGTCAAGACTGCTACATACATGTCGATCTGAACAGGGAGATATGTGAAGACTTCAACGAAATAAAAGTTGATTTACCTTACATGCAAACAACTAGAGAACCAGGGAGATTGCTGGTGTTCAAAGAAAATGATTTCTTGCATGCAATTAATAACATGAGTCAAACGTCTCCACATAGTATCGAAAAAGCCCTCAGATTTGCTAACATATTCGGACTACATTCAACTGAGCTGCACTTTCTTAGAATTTGCAGTAAACATAAACTGCACTTGAACAAGTATCTATTTACCGATTAATAAGCAAATATGAAATGAAGGAAAGACCACAGGTCCTTTGTAGAATTCGGCGGCTGAATGCCACTCGACGGAATACTAAAATGAAACCGCTAAAATGAAATTCCTCTGCACCGCTACACGGTGCCCGCGCTCCTCCCTTCATAAATTCACTAGGGTTGTCAAGCAGAAGCCTGCTTGATACACACGACTTTCTCTTGAGTAGTGATAATTTAATTCTGCGATTTTTTATCGACTTTTTAGGGGGGGGGGACCCTAAGCATCTTCCTCATCCGGTGATACCAGGAGGCAAAGTAGTACCATTCCCTATTAATCCAATTATCATGTACAACTCCATGACGCAATGGATCAACACCATGCCTGCCTTCCAATCCCTCCCTGCACCAGAGCGGCATGGCCACTTGGTTGAATGCCGATATTGCACCAAGTCGATATTGTGATCACAGCATTGCGCTCCTCTCTGTTGAAGTCTGTCATGCAATGCGTGTGAAGGACTTGCAGGGCAGTCTGAAGCACCGATTTCTCCGTTGAGTTGATGACCCACCTGGGTGCAATCACAATCACAAGCGTTGTGTGTTATACTAATGATTTTGTCTAGGTTGTTCAAATGGCTATAGAGACAACAAAGCGAATCATACTTGTTGTTGTTGTTGTTTCGCAGCAGGGCTACGGCAGCTTCAACAGCCGCATGCGCCACCCGCACTGCCTCATCAGCTCGCTCAGCAGTTTGGACAAGTGCAGCCAATGCAGCATTCTTGTGTGGCCCTCCGTCAGCGATGATGCTGCCTAGCTGAGCTGGTGATGTATTAGTTAAGTCCATGCTTATTATCTGTGTGCATGAAAAAATGAAAGCAGTTCTGACAAACAAGATACTGTGTACACAATTATAGGCTTTAAGTAATACCGCGATCTCTACACCCACTAGGGTTGTCAAGCAGAAGCCTGCTTGATACACACGGCTTCTTTTGAGTACCGGACGAGGGCTCTCACACGAGGGCTCTCACACGAGGGCTCTCCACTTGTTGTACATACACGTTCCACCCACCCATCCATTTCCCCAGGGGGCAGCCTGTATAGGATGCATGGAGGATGTAGGAATTGGAGGAACAGCTTCAGCCCCGAAAGAACGCAATGCTACATTCAGCGGATTACTGAAACGAAACGTCATATTGTACCCGCATTGTGTACAGCTGCAAAGCAGGGTGCGTGTAAACAGATCCTCTTTGACCTTCCAGGGACACCCCGTCTCCCTCGCGCCATGAAAACAACCTCTACGCCCCCTCACTCCTCTGCCTTGCCAGGCAGAACACTGCTGCCTGAAATTCCCTCTTCTGCTCGGGTGTCATGTTGCGCCAGACGTTGAAAATTAACAAAAAGACTCTGCAAACAAGACTCGAGAAAATGGGGGCGATACCGGACACGAACTGCAGCGTCGCCGGTGTGAGGGGGGGGCGCGGGTTCAAGAAACTGGTCTTCTTCACCCCCACTGGCAAAACATAAAAGCAAAAGCGTTACCTTTAGTATTAGCCATCCAGCTATCCAGCCGTCAGATAAATGGCCACTTCTTCTCCAGCCACCTCCTCTGTCGTCGTACCCGACAGGCGGCCATGTCCAAAATCAAGTACGCCAGAATACACGAAGAAATCAACCGCATCCTGCAGGAAGACCACGTGTCCACGGAAACCACGCACGAGCTGATCATGAAGTGCATCCGAGACACAATCCACTTCGACCCCAAAGGACCCACCTACGGCATACGGGACAAGAAGAAAATCGCACAAGGCCAGAAGGATCGTAACATAGCCATTAGGGACATAGCCAGCATTCTCCGGAAAAATATCGATAACGATAACGGACACTCCTGCATACCCCTGCATACCCCTTCCTGCCCCTCCATCAGCAATTCAGCAGCTCAAATCTCCTGAAACATGTGTTTTTTATGAAGAGTAGTACCGCTTGAGATGCGGTGGCGGCGCATGCAAAACACGAAAACACAAAAACACGAAAATTGGCGAAACTTTGTCTGGTTCTATTTTAACAAGGGGTCCTGTTTGGGGCAAGGTCCCTATACAGCTATTTTAATATCTTAAAAAATTGTGTATTTGTGTATATGTGTTAGGGTAGAAGGGGGTCAAAACATTCCCCGTTCGAAACCAACAGTTTTGTCAAGCAGAAGCCTGCTTGAGACCATGCTGGTCCTTTTGAGATGACCGGTGTTGTTTATCCCCCAAATGGGTGCTGGTCAATGCGCCGAACAAACCAGAATTCGCCCCCATACAGACAGTTTTAGGATACATCAGAATTAGATTTGTGTTAGATGTACATCGGATTTGTGTTAGATACGCGTCGGTATCACACCGTGCTCGACACCCGATGCGGTGAGATGACATTTTAGAAATTCAGGCCAAACTTTCGGATGTACGGAATGGCAGACCAGATGCCAGCAAACCACGAGCGTTGAACGCAGATTCTATTTTCTTCTTTAGAAAAATTGTCACAATCTAGAACAAAAACGCAAATCGCATTCTCTCCAAATCCAGCCATAGCAAATCATTGCACTGGGGTACAACAACATCGCAACTTGTTGATGCGCAGATGACGTGGCTCACGCACGACCTATGATTGGGAGTAAGATCTGTAAACCTGTCACACAACACAAACACACGATGTTTTAGACTAAGGGCATTCAATAACATAACATCTGGCTCAATGCGCACCTCCTCAATGTCATCAAATGCATATGCTAAATACCCATTCTGCACACAAAGTATGACAAATGGAATGTGTTTGTGAGGGACAACCTTAAATGCGTCTTGGACAGTATTGAACCCTGTAAGCACACACACTGTCGGCTGCGACAATACGGATGCCTCATTTAAAAATGCCATCTGTACCAGGTATCCTTATACCCAAGCAATAAAAGTCCTGAATTACAACGCACCAGTGCAGTTGTAATGGGCGTTCCTGCTTCCGAACGGATTTTTTATTTTACTGAAATCTTACGATAAATATTGTAAGATCGTTTTCGCAAATTAATTGATTTTGCTTTTTTGGTGTATTTTACGAAAATATCTTACAATTTATTTTGTAAGATCGTTTTCGCAAATTAATTGATTTTGCTTTTTTGGTGTATTTTACGAAAATATCTTACAATTTATATTGTAAGATTGTTTTGTTGTATTCAGAAGAAAGAGACTATTCCCTTCAATTTCAATTGTAACATTGATTTGCTCGTTTGGAGAGAGAGAAATTTCCTTCGAAGTATTCCAATACAAAATCAATTGTAGAGGACAGTCAAGAGGAAGGTGAAAGCTGTTTACAAAGTCTTGAACGCATTGCTCATAATTATTTATCTCACAACTCACAACTCAACAGTTCGAAAGTACAACTTAGTACTTATGACTCCGAAATCTGTACTTATGTGTACCTCACTTATGTATAACTCACAACTCAGAACTTATATGTACCTTATACAAGTCAGAACTAATAACTCCTAACTCAGGACTTATTATTCATAATTTCATACCTCATAGCCTCATTATGTACATAACACAAATTTATATCCTTAAATCTGCAAACTGCCATCCTAGAATCCTGAAATCACTCAAAATGTGTGTTGGATAAGGCAAACTAGTACACTCGTGCAAACTTGTGCACGGTGCTAATGTTGCACTGCTGCCAACAAGTCCATTGGTGATAACTTCTGCACTTGGTGCTGACTGGTCATGTGCTAACTGACGCCATGGTGCTACCTGACATAATACTGTCTACTCTAGATTGGCTGTGGGAACAGGCTATCACGTTGTAGAAAGAGGGCCAATGCTAACTTGTTGGGTAACAACAGCGCCTGTACAATCGCTGCACTAGAATCTCCTCCTCCATGCCCCCATCCCCATCTTCCTCCTCCTCCATCTCCTCCTCCTTAGCAATGTCTACATTGTCTCCATCCGATTGCACAGCCTCTGCCTTGGTGTCCTTCTCAATGGATTGGCAGCTTGACCCCTTTGCATGACTCCTTGCTGTGCATTGATTGCCATGCCCAGCACCTTCTCTGGCAGCTTGACCCCTTTGCATGACCTGGCAGCTTGACCCCTTTGCATGACCCCTTGATGTGCATTGATTGACCCCCCTTGCCGGGCCCCCCCTTGCTGCGCATGCATGAAAGACTGTTTTGATAAGTCGGAAAGGGTTTGCTTCATGCCTTGCGCTTTCACCTCTTTTCAAGCCTTGCGCTTTCACCTCCTTTCATGCCTTGCGCAAATTGCCTTTCGCATCCTGCATTGCTTTGCTGCGCATCTGCATTAGCACCGGGTGGCCCTGCATGGTCCCGAGTTGCACCTAATTCTCGCACCCTTTGCGCAATGCATTTCACTGCTATGGGAATTCACTTCAGCTCTGTTCTCATGATCTGCTGCTTTGCCTTTCGCTTTCTGCATCGCCTTGCTGCGCATCTGCATTAGCACCGGGTGGTTGTGAATAACCCCCGAGTTGCTTCTAATTCTCGCACCCTTTGCGCAATGCATTTCACTGTCACTGTCCTGCCTAGCACCTTCTCTGGTGGATGCTGGGCAGATAGCCAGGAGCACTGGCGCTCGGAGCACTGGATAGGTCTGCCTACCTGCATGGCGGTTACCCGCCTGCACCTGCCAGACCAGACCAGGACACGCGCCGGGCCAGCACCTGCGCCGGAGTACTGGCGAACAGCTCTGCACCCGCCTGCACCTTCCTGAGGCCTGCCTACCTGCATGATGGTTACCCGCCTGCACCTGCGTCAGAGTAATGGCGGACAGTACTGCATACCCATATGGCATGCATCCTTAGCTACCGTTCCAAGATTTCCATAGCGTCTGGTTTGGTTATGAATTGCATTGTAGTGGTAGACTGCAATTGTAGCCCAGACTTAGCTGCCTTGTGCCTGTGTTGACCAAGTTACTGCTTGCCAACAGGTTGCCTTGTTTATTGGTTAATCTTTGCCGGGAGTGTGGTTGGGTGTTTATGTTGTGATTGGTACTTTACATGACACTGACATATGGATCATGTACACCTGCAGTTCTTCTATTTTACTGTGTTCTTGCCCACCTCGGCCACCTACCTATTTACTAGGTTTGATTTAGTGGCCCAGTACTGCAACAGGTAAAGCAAAGATGTGAAGTTGAGGCCTGCTTGACTTGCATAGCATGACTGATAAAATGTCATAGCCCAGAAGAATTTAGCCCTTTTGCCTGTTCCGTCTAGGCATTCGGTGGATCAAGTTTTCTTTGACTGGTTTTAGGATTGATTTTTTTATGATCGGGAGGACTGTGTATATTCCGAGTTTGGTTTTCTCAATCATTCGCTCGTTGGGTTTGACAATGCTCCCGATTATGATCGGGAGGACTGTGGGTATTCTGAGTTTGGTTTTTCTCAATCATTCGCTCGTTGGGTTTGACAATGCTCCCGATTATGATCAAGAGGACTGTGGGTATTCTGAGTTTGGTTTTTCTCAATCATTCGTTCGTTGGGTTTGACAATGCTCCCGATTATGATAGGGAGGACTATGGGTATGCCAAGTAAACAAATAAACAAAAACAAAAAAAATGCCGAGTACATGTTTTCTGAATCATTCGCTCGTTGGGTTTGTCAGTGCTCCCGATTCTGATCGGGAGGACTGTGTGTATTCCGAATTTGGTTTTCTCAATCATTCGCTCGTTGGGTTTGTCAATGCTCCCGATTATGATCGGGAGGACTGTGGGTATTCTGAGTTTGATTTTTCTCAATCATTCGTTCGTTGGGTTTGCCCATGCTCCCGATTATGATCGGGAGGACTGTGGGTATTCTGAGTTTGGTTTTTCTCAATCATTCGCTCGTTGGGTTTGACAATGCTCCCGATTATGATCGGGAGGACTGTGGGTATTCTGAGCTTGGTTTTTCTCAATCATTCGCTCGTTGGGTTTGACAATGCTCCCGATTATGATCGGGAGGACTGTGGGTATGCCGAGTACAAAAACAAAAACAAAAAAAAACAAAAAAATATGCCGAGTACATGTTTTCTGAATCATTCGCTCGTTGGGTTTGACAATGCTCCCGATTATGATCGGGAGGACTGTGGGTATTCTGAGTTTGGTTATTCTCAATCGTTCGCTCGTTGGGTTTGACAATGCTCCCGATTATGATCGGGAGGACTATGGGTATGCAGAGTAAAAAAAAAAAAAAAAAAAATGCCGAGTACATGTTTTCTGAATCATTCGCTCGTTGGGTTTGTCAGTGCTCCCGATTATGATCGGGAGGAAAGTGTGTATTTCGAATTTGGCTTTCTCAATCATTCGCTCATTGGGTTTGTCAATGCTCCCGATTATGATCGGGAGGACTCTGTGTATTCCGAATTTAGTTTTCTCAATCATTCGCTCGTTGGGTTTGACAATGCTCCCGATTATGATCAAGAGGACTGTGGGTATTCTGAGTTTGGTTTTTCTCAATCATTCGTTCGTTGGGTTTGACTATGCTCCCGATTATGATCGAAAGGACTATGGGTATGCTGAGTACAAAAAAAAAAAAAAAAAATGACGATTACATGTTTTCTGAATCATTCGCTCGTTGGGTTTGTCAGTGCTCCCGATTATGATCGGGAGGACTGTGTGTATTCCGAATTTGGTTTTCTCAATCATTCGCTCGTTCGGTTTGTCAATGCTCCCGATTATGATCGGGAGGACTCTGTGTATTCCGAATTTGGTTTTCTCAATCATTCGCTCGTTGGGTTTGACAATGCTCCCGATTATGATCGGGAGGACTGTGGGTATTCTGAGTTTGGTTATTCTCAATCATTCGCTCGTTGGGTTTGACAATGCTCCCGATTATGATCGGGAGGACTGTGGGTATTCTGAGTTTGATTATTCTCAATCATTCGCTCGTTGGGTTTGACTATGCTCCCGATTATGATCTGGAGGAATATGGGTATGCCGAGTACAAAAAAAAAAAAAAAAAAAAATGCCGATTACATGTTTTCTGAATCATTCGCTCGTTGGGTTTGTCAGTGCTCCCGATTATGATCGGGAGGACTGTGTGTATTCCGAATTTGGTTTTCACAATCATTCGCTCGTTGGGTTTGACAATGCTCCCGATTATGATCGGGAGGACTGTGGGTATTCTGAGCTTGGTTTTTCTCAATCATTCGTTCGTTGGGTTTGACAATGCTCCCGATTATGATCGGGAGGACTGTGGGTATTCTGAGTTTGGTTATTCTCAATCATTCGCTCGTTGGGTTTGACAATGCTCCCGATTATGATCGGGAGGACTATGGGTATGCCGAGTACAAAAAAATAATAAAAAAAACAAATGCCAAATACATGTTTTCTGAATGATTCGCTCGTTGGGTTTGTTAGTGCTCCCGATTATGATAGGGAGGACTGTGTGTATTCCGAATTAGGTTTTCTCAATCATTCGCTCGTTGTGTTTGACAATGCTCCCGATTATGATCGGGAGGACTATGGGTATGCCGAGTACATGTTTTCTGAATCATTCGCTCGTTGGGTTTGTCAGTGCTCCCGATTATGATCGGAAGGACTGTGTGTATTCCGAGTTTTGTTTTCTCAATCATTCGCTCGTTGGGTTTGTCAATGCTCCCGATTATGATCGGGAGGACTGTGTATATTCCGAATTTGGTTTTCTCAATCATTCGGTCGTTGGGTTTGACAATGCTCCCGATTATGATCGGGAGGACTATTGGTATTCTGAGTTTGGTTTTTCTCTATATCTGAATCTGATTTTGAATCTGAATCTGAATCTGAATCATTTGCTTTACCAACCTATTTGTCTTCCGCAGGGTCTACAATGATAGTACCGTGGAAGTAAAACTCCAATTGGACGGGAAGGATTTGGGATGCGGCGTCATGGACGAATGGACCAAGGAGCGCCAAGTGCCAATGAACATCGAAGTCGTTGTTGGTGGACCAGACTTCTATGTTACGGCTACGCACGCTCACTGGTTGAGGTTTCGCGGCGAATGCAGGCATATGTGCGGAGCATTCTGGTCGACACTCACCCTTGCGGAAGTCAAGACAGCCCAGTTGCTTGAAGTCACTAGCATTCGGAGGCCCATGTCAGGAGCTGGGCTATAAGGAGATAACAATTTGAATACGATGACCTTACAAAGTTGTCGGCGATCTGTCCTCTTCGTTGATTGTAGGAAGCTGACCTCGTCGCGCCTTTCCTGACTTCTTCGCGGAGGCCGTAGGAAATGTAAAGAGTGCAGAAGTTACGCAATATCCTATCGAAATTGAAAGCGGCAAGTGCGGTCAGCACACAATGGTTGTTTCGAACGGTGTACATCCCACCGCGTACGTAACATTCGAAATGTACCTGTCAGATTTGAAAATTTAACCTGAGCCACGGTGCAGCAGTACAGTCCATTCGATTGCTCTCATACCGGCGTCAGGTGAAGGCCCTTTTGGTGTACATCGAGGTGACGTCCTCCTGTCGCTAGGACCAAACTCCTCGAAATCGCTCCTGAGCTTTCCTTCGCATGTCTCAACCCACGCCCTAGTTTCCTCAAGCTCTTTGTCGGCAATAAATTCGCCCTCGCCGACCCTGACAGGCTTGCTGCGCATTGTCAACCTCCAACCCAAGAGCCTGAATGTGAACTGGTATCCATGATAGGGCTCCTAACATGGGCCTCCGAATGCTAGTGACTTCAAGCAACTGGGCTGTCTTGACTTCCGCAAGGGTGAGTGTCAACCAGAATGCATCTGCTCCGCACATATGCCTGCATTCGCCGCGAAACCTCAACCAGTGAGCGTGCGTAGCCGTAACATAGAAGTCTGGTCCACCAACAACGACTTCGATGTTCATTGGCACTTGGCGCTCCTTGGTCCATTCGTCCATGACGCCGCATCCCAAATCCTTCCCGTCCAATTGGAGTTTTACTTCCACGGTATTTTCATTGTAGACCCTGCGGAAGACAAATAGGTTGGTAAAGCAAATGATTCAGATTCAGATTCAAAATCAGATTCAGATTTAGAGAAAAACCAAACTCAGAATACCCATAGTCCTCCCGATCATAATCGGGAGCATTTTCAAACCCAACAAGCGAATGATTGAGAAAACCAAATTCGGAATACACACAGTCCTCCCGATCATAATCGGGAGCACTGACAAACCCAACGAACGAATGATTCAGAAAACATGTACTCGGCATTTTTTTTTTTTTTTTGTACTCGGCATACCGATAGTCCTCCCGATCATAATCGGGAGCATTGTCAAACCCAACGAACGAATGATTGAGAAAAACCAAACTCAGAATACCCACAGACCTCCCGATCATAATCGGGAGCACTGACAAACCCAACGAGCGAATGATTCAGAAAACATGTACTCGGCATTTTTTTTTTTTTTTTTTTGTACTCGGCATACCCATAGTCCTCCCGATCATAATTGGGAGCATTGTCAAACCCAACGAACGAATGATTGAGAAAAACCAAACTCAGAATACCCACAGTCCTCTTGATCATAATCGGGAGCATTGTCAAACCCAACAAGCGAATGATTCAGAAAACATGTACTCGGCATTTTTTTTTTTTTTTTTTTTTTTTGTACTCGGCATACCCATAGTCCTCCCGATCATAATCGGTAGCATTGTCAAACCCAACGAGCGAATGATTGAGAAAAACCAAGCTCAGAATACCCACAGTCCTCCCGATCATAATCGGGAGCATTGACAAACCCAACGAGCGAATGATTGAGAAAACCAAATTCGGAATACACAGAGTCCTCCCGATCATAATCGGGAGCATTGTCAAACCCAACGAGCGAATGATTGAGAAAACCAAATTCGGAATACACACAGTCCTCCCGATCATAATCGGGAGCACTGACAAACCCAACGAGCGAATGATTCAGAAAACATGTACTCGGCTTTTTTTTTTTTTTTTTTTTTTTTTGTACTCGGCATACCCATAGTCCTCCCGATCATAATCGGTAGCATTGTCAAACCCAACGAACGAACGATTGAGAAAAACCAAGCTCAGAATACCCACAGTCCTCCCGATCATAATCGGGAGCATTGTCAAACCCAACGAGCGAATGATTGAGAAAACCAAACTCGGAATACACACAGTCCTCCCGATCATAATCGGGAGCATTGACAAACCCAACGACCCTATTCGCTTGAAGTCACCTACTACACTGCTAGCTGCCAGGCAGATGCCTGGTCACCAGCTGCTAGAGTGGGTGTCGGACCTAAGCCCGGCACCGTTACTGATACAGCTATAGGCTGTATCATTACATTCCCCCCAATCCCTGGTATTCTGGTACCCAGAATTCCTGGGATTCCACAACACAAGTCATAAGGAGTAAGCCAGACAAATATTCCCGTGGAGAAGAAAAGTAGGGGGAAAGCAATCCTAAAACCAGTCAAGGCGTAGGTATGACATCCGTGAAAAACTGTCTGAACAGTATCCAAAGCTCTTCTTGCACGCATCCGCTGATGCAATGGACAACAAGAAGACTAATCTTCCTCAGTCACGCCACTTCTCACATACAAAGAAGACCGCAGGAGGTGAACTTCTAAAGACACGCATCATGCGTGAGTACAAATACAGCGCATGTAGGACATGTCCTCCCGATCATAATCGGGAGCATACACAGTATTTAAAACTTGAAATGATTACTTGACAAAATAATGCTAATATTCTGACTTCATGTTTCCTTCTATGTTAACTCAGGATTATTCTCCCAGGGAAGAGGCTTCATTGGTTATTGGGCTTTGCCATTCTACTCGCAGTCCATCAATCTGACTATATCATGCTTCCAACATTTCTTCAACCGGGTCCTTGAAGAAGAGGGGCAGCTTCCACCGTATTGCTTCTTGCAAATGGACAACGCGGCAAAGGACAACAAGAACGCTTTCATGTTCGCATACTTGTCCTTGTTGGTTGAGATGAACTGGTTTGAGGAAGTGTACGTCCATTTCCTCCCTCCCGGACACACACATAGCAATCTTGACCAAAAGTACTCTGTGATCTCGCAAGTGTTAAAGAACATGGAAGTGTACACCCTGGACCATCTGATGGGCATTGTTGGTAACTTATTCAAGAGAATGGGCCCTTACACAAGGCAAGACGTCGTGACCTCTATAGGGGACTTCTCCGCTGTCCTCCTAGACAACGTTTACAAGTTGTTCGGTCATGGCACTAGCACCGTCAAAGGAGTTAATCGCCGTTTACACGCATTCAAGATAACGAAAGGTCCCAACGGGAGAGTCGGTAAGAATACTTGATATACTGATATTTACAAATTAAATGCTACCGTGCGTGTATGTACTGTCTGCACAATGCTCCCGATTATGCTCGGGAGGAATATGGGTGTGCCATGTCCTCATTGATTTACATGTACAGTCTTCAATAGAAATTAAATGATACAAAGGAAGTTGTACCTAGGACCTAGGATGTATTATCCAAGGGATGCTCCCGAGTATAGTCGGGAGGAATATGGGTGTCCTAAATGATTCACTAATATACAATACATGTTTGCACACCAACAATTGCAGGGGTCTATTACAAGGAGTATGACGAGTCAGGATCTTGGAGAGGACAGTGGGACAATGACGCTGAACCTATTTACGTCCTCCAAGGCTTCCCACTGGTGGACACCAGAACAGTATTTAAGGAAGCCCCCGAGATCAAGATTGAAGAGCTCGAGAATATCGAGGCAAACTGGGCGGCTGTCTGGAAGACTATTCATAACGAGAAGCCCGGAGGTGACGTCCTTGCAGGCCACATGGCCGATGGTCCTGTACAAACCGCCGGTGACGACCGTGCAGGACCCGTAGCTGATGTCCGTGTACGACACGCAGCGGAGGACCTTCTAGAACCAGAAGCCGATGACCAGCAGCAGATGGATGAACCAGCAGCCGATGGCCCATCCCATGCCCAGACCTTCAAACATATTGCCGAGAAGCTTCGTGAAACTTGGGAAGCCAGCAATAAGTGGTGGACTGATTTCTTCAACGTTGAGAAGAGTTATTGGAGCACTCAACCAGATGATGCTGTGACTGGGGAGTACCCGAAGACCAACATTTTGTCGACTTCCCATCGGAGTTGTCAGCAACCAGTCGTGTTCTGACACAGTCTGAGAAATCAATGGCCAAGCGCTTGATAGCATCATTGGATGACTTGTCCATGGATGTGTCAGACCTTTTACCTGCAAGTAACGAGATTGCCAAGACTATGAAGGTCGCACACACTTTGGAGTCTAATATGGAAAGGCCAGAGGAGGAGGATGTGTTGTACTTATATTCTTCACAAGGGACGAAGCCGGATAGAAGAATAGCCTACGAGCCCACTACTGATTTGGTTGTTGGTCATGTCGCTGTGGTCAAGGTACAAATGGATGACTCTAGCGGATTGAGAGGATGGGACGTGGTGGAGGTCAAATCACTACCAGTGAATGGAGAAGTGGAATGTGTGTATTTAAAGCCCTTGTACTCTGGGGCTCAGAAGTTGGTGTACACTGAAACACAATACCCAACTTGGCCAGAAGATTGGATGGACCACAAGCTTGTGCCTATTACCGTGGGGGTTAGGAGAAAAGCAACATGGACGGGCGATATTCCCATTGACGCATTTCAATTTAGCTGCGAACCCACCAAGGGTATGAAGATCCAGAGAAAGTACCACACAAGCATGCTCCTAGCTTGTCAATCCATTGAGAAGGACACCAGGGCAGAGGCTGTGCAATCGGATGGAGACAATGCAGACATTGCTGAGGAGGAGGAGATGGAGGAGGAGGAAGATGGGGATGGGGACATGGAGGAGGAGAAGGAGGAGGAAGAGGAGGACGAGGAGGGGGGGGAGGAGGAGGAGTAAGATGTTTGACACATAGCCGTTTTTTACTAAATTAGGAAAATTAAATGAATTATACTTACGATTTTTATTGTAAGATGTAAAAGCTGAATTCTGCCTGCCGACTTATAACCGTCCGCTTTCCCTTTATTTCTTACGATTATAATTGTAAGACACGAATTGATGTTAACACCTTTTCTTACAAAATATGGCATTTCAACGTTGTAACATTCGCAATCTGTACGTTTCTCCGTCTTTCAAGCTCATTTTAAGCATATTTTGTCAAAATTGACTACAATCTTACGATTTTTATCGTAAGATTGCATTTGGAAAGCATCAAAAGACCCCCAAAAAGTGATTGTAAGATTGGAAATCCGTTCGGAAGCAGGAACGCCCATTTTGTCCTCACATCCGCACATTAAGGTGATCCAAAGGCGTCCATGACCTGCTGTCATACTTTACTTGCTCCTTGTGCCACCTATCAAGGCGCTTCAAGTCCTGCAAAGTCGTCTTCTTCATGTTACTTGCAGCTGTCCCTGGTATCATGTCCAAGCGCATAATATCCTCGTGCACATTATCAATCACTGTTACGGATCCTGACCCATCAAATATGCAGACCTCCATGGCCCATATGGATTTCTCAATGGGCAACAACCATCCATCAATACCCAGATTGACCAGAGCTTCCATCAAAGGAGCCCGATCCTTGTGGCTTGCCTTGAAGGCAACATCTGATACAAAAGACCAGGGGACGTGTAAGACATCCTTGTATAATGCATGCAACAGATACAATGCTCCACCATTCCCGGATGTTCACATCAAATTTTGCCACGAGCTTCAATTCCCGTTGTACTTGCATGGTGAACAGGTGCGGCCCACCCGTACATGGCACTTTGGGGTCGAGAAGCGTATAAACCTCTCTCTTTGTGGGATGCCAATCCTCCTCCTGCTGCGTCCACACCAGTTTGCCAGTAGGCACTGCACATGACCCATACTTGTCCAGCAGCTCCGATGTGTGCATCGCCTGCAATGGTGCAATCGATGGAATTGCAAGCGGCGTACGGTGTTTGCAATATATTGCCAATACTGTAACTGAAGTTGTTTCTGCAAGCCGCAGTTGTAAGCCAATGTGGGGACAGCCCATGCATGGTGCAGTCCATGAGCTTCTGCTTGACAACCCCATGCATGCATGCGAATAAAGCCCATGTCTCCTAAACACCGGCCCAACAAGACCCCTCACTCACCTCAGTTCGCAATGCCCCTCACTTCAACAATCTGATCCTCGGAGGGAGTCCCTCAATTCGTCGCGAGAAGAGAACGCGAATCTGCGCAGCAAGGGAAAGATCCAACTTCGAGAGCCCCTAATTTCCTTGATTGGCGTCCAAATGGAACGATTCACGGTGAGTTTCCAATGAAAAAACACCTACCGAATGCGTTTCCGCGATCTCCATCCTCGAAATCGCAAATCCTGGTCCGGGGTCGGAGGTACGGAATGGATGACAAATAGCCAGCAAAGTTTGGGCGTCTAACGCCAACATAATTGTACCACGCCAGGCCAGTCCACGCCACGCCCGGACCTTCGTGTACTTCTGCCACTCTGCACGGCTAGTCCCTTCGCCTCTCTCTTCGAACTCCTGTCTTCTGAAACCGCACTTGCCTACCACACAACATATCGAGCTTTCGCGTGCGTTCAGCATCCTCGACTCCATTGATATCCACCACCCTTGATTGTAGATGTATTCTGTAAAGTCGGTGATTGTTGACAACACTCGTACATCAGGCATAGATCGAATTCAAGAGGATGATGATGTGTGGGAGTTCATCATCGATAAGTTCGCCCCTTCAGCATCCAGTGAGACTTACGGCCCCTGGACTAGAGAGGATCCGTGTGGGCACGGATCTTACACAGTCACATTGTGCAAGCTTAGGAACATTAGCCCAATGGACTGCATATGGAGCTTCCACATCACTGCAGTGGATGATGCGCACGCTCTTACCCGAGTCACTCTATCGCATTACTGCGATATGGATGCGGAGTGCATATCCGCTGAACACAACGGACCGGTTCCCTTGGAGATGTTTCCTATACCCAGCACATTTGCGGCCAGCTGGAATTCATACTTGGCTTTTAATTTGTTTAGGCATTGCACGCCACATGAGTCTTTGTAGTCACTCAGTTGTATAATTATCCCATCGCCATCAGCTGGGATACTGAGTGGATGTGAAACTGCTACAATTAACCGTGTTCCAGTTTTGACAGACAGTGATAGAGCATCTTGTAGTAGCCTGTCTGTCGAATTGAAAATGACGTTGTCCAAAACTATAATCCGAAACCCGATTAGGCTATCCAGGGTGTCTCGCATGCTCATAATTGCAATTGGGGAATGCAGTTTATGATGAGTTACGTCATGGTCTGTCTCACAAACCACCAAAGTGGATGCACCATCCCCTATTTCGTTTGTGATCATGAAGCTCTTTCCAGCCTGCCTACGCCCAACAATATACATCACATGAGGGTGGTCTAGAATGGCAAGGTCGGTGCATGGTGCATGGTGGTGGATGCCACTTAATGTAATGACGTGCTCAGACATACAATTATTTTCAAATTAAGTCAACTATCAATCAACCATCAACTGCATACATTTGCTTTATTCTCTTTACACTCGACGGTTTCCATGAACCTTGTATTTTTGTAATCACATAGACAACTCCCCACATGCTGTAGGCTCACATCAATCCCTATTTTTGTAGGCTCACATCAATCCCGGAGGCTCACATCAATCCCTATTTTAAACGTGTTCACATGAACACCTCTGAAAAGACTCTCCATCTCGGGAACAACAATTATTTCAACAAAAAATAAATACTGAAGAATAATGCCGGAGGCTCACATCAATCCCTATATTAAACGTGTTCACATGAACAACACCTCTGAAAAGACTGTGTGACATGATTCTCTCTATTTGAAAGGCAATTTGAAGAGTCGGCATATGCAGACATATGTTTTAGAGGTTGTTTGTGTGTGACATGATTCTCTCTATTTGAAGTCACACGGCGACCTCTCTCATCTCATCAAGGACGGCGGAACCTGTCGAGTCGAGCCACATGGCGATCTTCTTATACTTTTCTTTTTTGATGAAACAAGTGAAACAAATAGTTTTTCCTCGACCAGGCGTCTGCTTGACACATTTCATCATCATACCACCGTTTTCTATTGAGTCAGGTTCCAATTAGCATGGTGATTCCACTCCCTTCATAAAAACCAACAGAGATCTGCTCCTATCTGTCTGTCTATTATTGAACTGTTATTATTTCCCCTCCGGTCGCCCACCCGCTCGTTTCCTCGCGGACTTCCATTGGGGGCTCCCCTCCGGTCGCCCCCGGTCGCTCCGCTGGGGGGAGGTGAAAGGGGCTCCGTCGCTTGTTTAATAAAATCAGCAACTGAATCCCTCTGCCCCGCTCCGCGGTGCCCGTGATCCCCCCTTCATAGTTCCACCAGAGTTGTCGAGCAGGAGTATGATTGATACAATACAATCAATGTTTCCGCGAGTCCGCAGCTCAATTCCACTGCCCCACTCCGTGGGTCCCGCGATTCCTCTTTCATTAATCCCTAAATAGTTGTCAAGCAGAAGTCTGTCTGAGACGACACGTGTTCCCCCTCGAAACACGAGTGTAAACAAGTCAGATGACTGAATCATAACTAAGAAGAATAATGAATCGCATCCAATGCATCAATCATCATCGAACCCTCAAGGACCGTACAGAGTGCCCAGGTAGCTTTTCCCAGCTTTTGAAGTTGCGAGTCTAACGGTTCCCTAGAGGAGGAACTGCTCGTCTTCACAAGCTGTGGTCGGCTTCCTTGACAGCACTCTCATCGATCCGAGAGGTAAGCCAACCTCGAGTGTGTTATCAGACATCTGGGTCTGGGCAATCCCCATGAATGATCTGTCGGGCGTGAGCCACACACTTCACTCGAGACTCGATATCATCATGATCATGAAGATTTGTTAAGCAAAAGAAGTGGATGATTTCTCAATTTTGGATGTTCCCCCCTCCGTTTACACTCGTTTTTCGAAGCCGCCGTGCGTGTGTGAAGATGAATGAATGGACTGACGGGGGGCTGCTAAAGCCGCCGTGGTATGTGTGAGAATGAATGGACGAACGGGGGGGCTGCGCAAGCCGCCTTGGTGTGTGTGAAGATGAATTCCACTGCCCCACTCCGTGGGGCCCGCGATTCCCCCTTAACAATGCAATAGATTTGTCGAACAGGAGTCTGCTTGGCATGTGATCACCATTTGCGACCCCGTCCATAATTCATTCGCACACACACACATGCCATGGCGGCTTTTGCAGCCCCCCGTCCGTACATTCATGACACACATATTGTCATGGTGTCATGGTGTCATGGTGGATCTCGCATGGACCTCGTAAAAACGCTCGATTATCACGATATAAAGCTCGCGACAAGCATCTTGGTTGAGTCAAGCCTTCCCTTTGTGTATCATCCATCCATGGCGCACCACACCCAACACGTCGTGTACGCCCTCGTCGAGCGCGAGTTCCTGGGCAAGTACCCGTTGGTCGTCAAGGTCGGTCGTACCAGCCAGCCGTTCTGCAGGAGGCTCGCGCAGTACCCCAATGGATCCCAGCTCATTTTTGCCATCCATGTTCGAGATGCACAAGCGTGTGTGGATGCAGAGGCGAGACTGCTCAGGTACATGCGCGTTGGTTCCGATTCCCGAATCCAGCCACGAAGAGATGTGGGTGCCGAGTACTTCGAAGTGGGCGAAGCCACCGTTTACAATGGTATGTTTGCGGCCGCTTCGAAGTACGCATGGTATGGTGACGACTGCGGTGGCAAACAGGAGGAGTGTGACACTCCACGTGATGAATCCGTGGAATCTGAGGGATCCGTGGAATCCGCCGTTGAATCTAAGGAGACGGACCAGGAGCGTATGGATCGTGAGACGTACGTCTCACGTGTGGTGACTGTGATTTTCGACAACGTCGTTCAGGCTAACATCGAGTGTTACGATACGGTGCACGCCTTTGTCGAGGCCAATGCAACAGAGCTGTCTGGTGCGGTGTTGGATCAGGGCGCATTTGTCGATCGGGTACTGTCGAAGCTATCTGCCGCCCTCAGGTCGAGCTTCACCGCCAAGAAAGTGGTATCATCGCTCAAGGATCTGGGCATCCAACCCATCCAGCACATTTTCGACGGCCTGCTGCTTCCCCGTCGTGCCCTGCGGTTCCCCGACTTCACTCGCCACAAGAATGTCCTCCGCTTTCTGGATGAGCGGTGCATTGCCACCAACCCCGGCGATCTGCGACCGCATATCGCCACGACCCCGGGCATGTACCACGCTTACGTCACGTTCTGCAAAAAGGAGGGGCTACAGGCGACTGTTGCTGACGTTGTAAAGCTGGCGCAGGTCGTCCAGGAGTGCGACCTGGACACGAGGTACACCCTGCAAAAAGCTATCCCCGAAGACATCCTGCTGATTGAGTCCCAATTACTCTTGCACCTGATGCAAGAGCAGAGCGTCTCGCATCCCCGTATCGATGATTCTGTGAGCTTCACGGCGGCCACCTTGTTCTCCATGTTCAATGACTGGCTATCCCCGATCCCTGGTTCTCCTAAACATGAAACCACCTTGATCAAGTTTGGTCTCAAGATGTCCAAGCTTGGCTTGAGGGGCGCCTCCAAGCGACGCTGCAACACGGGTGCTGTTTACTCTTTCTGCATTACGGATGTCATCAATGACATGCGTGAGAAGATGTGGGCTTGACACTGTATCACCGTTCCGATAACTTTATTGTGTGTTCCTTCATCCGCCGCTTGTTTAATAAAATCAGCAACTGAATCCCTCTGCCCCGCTCCGCGGGGCCCGCGCTCCCCCCTTCAGAAACCCAAAAGGGTTCTCAAGCAGAATCCTGCTTGAAACATGCGTCTCCTTTGGAGGCCCTGACCACAGTGAGAGTGGTCGCCGTTTGACGTGAGTCGACACTGCGTTCCGAAGAACCTGCCAGCTTGTAATTATGCGCTACGTACCTCTGTAATGGTCACGGTTCACCAACTTGCTATTATCCATGGTGGAACAACCCCATAGCAAGCCTAGTCTTGGCTTCCAGGACACGCCGACTGTAGCTTGGTTGGTTGCGTTTATTATATGCATCAAATTCCCTAGTCAGGTGAGTAAATGAGCATCACACAGACAACTTGTAAGCCACAAGTAATATACATTTTAGGGCGCAGGGAAAGTGGGAAGAGTCACGCTATCACTCAACTTATTGCTCAACATTCACCAACCACTCTAATATTGGTCATGACAGAACATAACAAGGAGTACCATGCTTTACATACACCAGAGGCAACGTTGTGTAAACTGTCTGAATCAGAATCACCTTCACTTGACGGTTTCAATGTGCTAGCATTTGATGACATCCATCTTTTTAATGTACAAGGCCGCCAATTGTTACACAATGCCCTGCAGTCGAAAGCTCTTGCCGTCATCGTATCTGTCTCTCACCCGTGCAGCATTCCCCTAGCCGGTCGAGACACCATCTTACAACTCAGTCAGTATCATGACCATCACGGATCTGACTGGGTGAAGATGTTGAAGGCCACGTATGCATTCCAACTAGCTGCAAATGTGCCTGGTTCTGGAAATACATCCACAGTCACAGCCCCACCGTTGTGCTGCACTGCCAAGTGGGTAGTTTCCATGTCTAGCGAGATTGGAACGCGATCGACTTGAGGGGGGGGATGCAGTTGATTGGGTTTTGCTTTTGGCTGTAGTTTTTTGTCTTGGGATGCATGAGGGTGTTACGATCGACTTGAAGAGATGTTGAGGGGCCTGGGATGCATGGAGGAGGGGGAAATGAATAAGCAATCCAGTGCAACAGACAAGTCTTTTGCCATGCAGACCCATTTGTTTGCATGAAGCGCATGACATGCATGCAGTTCCCTAGAGATTTTATGAGCTCAACTTCAATGCCATGCATGTATACACTTTTTGTACCTATCTTGCATTGGTTGTAGACTGGTTGCGCTTGTGTCTCTGACATGCATGCAGATGACATCCAACGTCAATGAGTTGCATGATCGAGCGGTCGCTGTACGACAAGAGGTGATTTATCCAACAAGCATGGGTCGCTCCAAGGTGAATGTGGTTGATGCAGCAACATCCGCAAGGGGAGTTTCAGTTTGCGATTGGTTTTTTTTCGCAGCAGAGATTTTGACTGCAGTCGCTGGGACTGTTGTGGCAGTAGCTGCCTTGATCAAAAGCCCTAGAATTGAGAGTGTGGCCACATTGGTTGTGTCCACGTTCGCTGTTGTCAAAGCAACGAAAAGTACTTTGGATAAGATTCTCAGTTTTCGTGTCAAGCCGGCAACGCAGTAGGGAGTATGAGAGTTACCATGTGCTTCATGTACTCCAAGTATCGTTGTATGACGCTTGTTGCATCATCATCTCTTAGTTTGATATCAGGGAGCATCATGTTGGATGTCATAATGATTTTCGACATGTCCTCCATTCCCAAGCGGGATGCTACATACATAGCAATTGTTGACTCTGATCCTATGCTCCAAATACAAATGTCCTTTGTACTTGTAACAATAATATCGGTCTTGTACCTCTTCACCATCAAGAAACAATCCTCTCCTTTCTCAAATGTGAAGGCAAAATAAGGTATGGTTGGCTTGAAGCTATCTGCTGCAAAATTCATGACTGGCGAAATTTAGGTGGTAATTGATGATGTCCTTATGCCTTTTTTTGCCTGAATTTAGTTTTTCTCATTGCACCGCATGGGGTGTCTCTCGCGGTGTGATATCGACACGTATCCGGGTGTACATGTGGGTCGGTCATTATGCACCTGAGTGTGTGTGGGTCTGTCCACACATCAAGCTGAATGAATACATACATTTACATGCACAGTTGTTTACTCCTTAAGTTGGCTGCATGGCAGCCTGCTTCCAATGCCATGTGTGTCGTGTGTCTTGCTTGCCTCTCCAGCCTATATCGCTCGATCCATCGTCTGCTTGACACGGGCGAAAACCGAATGCTCTCAAGCAGAATCCTGCTTGAGACGACACGTGTTCCCCATGCTCCTCTAACCACGAGTGTAAACATGTCAGATCCGACACGTGTTTCTGGGAGTCATCAGCTGAATTCCACTGCCCCACTCCGTGGGTCCCGCGATTTCCCTTTCATGATCCCGAAATAGATTGTCAAGCAGACGTCTGCTTGAGACTACACATGTGTTTTCCTCGCGCCCATGAAAATACGTGTGTAAACAGGTCAGCTCTGACACGTGTTTTCGCGCGCCTCGAAGCTTCACACGAGTCAGCAGCTGAATTCCACTGCCCCACTCCGTGGGTCCCGTGATTCCTCCTTCATAATCCCGACATAGTTGTCAAGCAGAAGTCTGCTTGACGACACGTGTTTCCGCGCACCCTCAAACCACGAGTGTAAACAAGTCATATCCGACACGTGTTCCCACGAGTCAGCAGCTCAATTCCACTGCCCCACGGAGTGGGGCCCGCGAATCCCTTTCGATATACGAGAGCGATTGTTTTGCAAACCCACCCCTGCTTGGTGGACCTACCTTATAACAATCGATTCTTTACACCAGCCTGTATCCTTTGAAAACCCCTCGCAAATTTTCGTTTCCGCGGCTTTTGACGCGGCTTTGCTCTATACACCTGACGCTTAGGTGACGTTCCAGGTCCGTCTTGATCGTGCTGAGTTTCCCGTTGAAATATTCGCATGTCTTGAAGTGTTCTTTGGCCTCCTTCAGCAGAAATGCGCTGTCCGGGCTGGCCGCAACGTGCTCTTCGACGAACATAGCCACGGCGTCGTTCGCGTTCAAGTACATCGCACTGGTCTTCTTTAACGAATCGGGCATATCGAACTTGTACTCGTATGCAAACGCGTGTAGAAGGGTGCGTAGGAACTCCATGCGCATCGCGCCGTCTGCCTTGAATGACTCTACAAGCCCTGCGTCTCGTGGGAAGAGGAATTTGGCGGCGTCCGCATCATCCGCGTCCACAAACCGACTGATGTAGTCGAGTTTTCGTATCCGTCGTTGGACTCCCGAGTCAGAACCGTCGACCATCGGCGGGGCGTTGCACATGATGTGTATCTTGTGTTGTGGGCGGAAGCGTACGATGTCGCTGGAGTGCAAGAGGCGGTAGGTGATGCCTTCCCCACCGGTCATATCCTTGAGGACTCCGGAATTTAAGACTTCGTCGTGGTTTGGCTCTGTGCAATACATAATGCGGACCCCCTTCCACGTCGCAAACTCTGGCATCGGGCGACCTGGATCGATGCGTTGCTTGCTTGTCAGCATTTCCACGCCGAATTTCCGGATGTAGTCGCCCAATGCGATCTCCATGACTTCGAAGAACTTGGTCTTCCCGTTAGAGGCGGACACTTGGCGCCGGCGTGTATGTGAAAGAGCTCTTGTCCGCTGTCTCCGTACAGCTGTCTAGCAAATGTGTGGATGAGGTATTCTCGTTGGTTGTCGTCGGGGTGCATCGTGTCCCAGTATTTCCGCACGCGGTCTGCTGATTCCGCGCACACTGCGACATTGTAATCGAATCCCACGGACATGGAGACCATGTCCTCCGGATGCCCTTGACGGAAGACGCCGTTTTTTAGGTCCCACACGCCGTTGTTGAACCCTAAGAGGTTTGGGTCGGCGTCGAGTTTCTTCATGAAGTCCGGGTCGTAAAAGTTCTCGAGCATCTCTTGCAGGACGTTATTCTTGAAGGTCGCGTCCTGGAGGCGCGCGGTGATGTGCGCTAGCCGGTCGGCGTCGTTCTTTGTGCTCGCGTTGCTCTGCATGTCGTAAGCGCTTTGGGACGCTCTCTCCTTGTTCATAGCGATAATGAAGTGCTCTAGAACAACGGTGGACAGCTCGTGCTTGACGTGGATCGCGGCGACGTCCGTCTTCCATCGCCCGTCGAATACGTACCATATCTTGCCGTTCGTGCTCGCGGAAGCGATGCGTTTGCCAAGTATTTTTTTCGCGATGCGCGCGATCTCGTTATGGCTCCCGTTGCACGTGCGGATGTCCTCGATGACGCGCTGACTGACGATGTCCCAATACTCAACCGGGGAGTCGTGTCTGGCCCACATGTGCAAAGAGCCTAGGCGCAAGCGCAAGCGCAAGCCCGCGCGATCATCCGAATTCATTGTGCCCCATACCTCGCAACACTGCCCCTTTGTGTACTTCTCCGGGCACTTTTTGCTGAAGAGTTCCCACAATGGGAGATGGGTGGGCGATATGTTGTGCAGACACCACCCGACTTCCATCTATGTGCGGTATGAGCTTGCGCGGGAAGCGGCGATGATATCGACTAGCGCCGCTACCTCATCAAACGCCTCGGGTGCACCACTTGCGTGATCGATATCGGCATTGACCACAACTTTGATTGACTTTTGTTTCTTTTGTTTCTTTTGTTTTGGTTTCGCCACCAGCTCCATCAACGTCCGAGGTATATCGACGAGCTTCGTCCCCGCAGCCCACGGCTCACGCACCCACGTCTTGTTCAAGGAAGGGCATATCGCCAAGACGCCGCGTGTACCGGTGGAACAACGCGTCTTCAAATCGGCGTCAAAACCGATGACCTGTCGTGCGCCATCCCAGTAACCTTCCGCGTCCGCCCACTCTGGGCGAATGAACAGATAATGCCGGCCCTTGTTGGTCTGTTGGATGGGGCACACCGAGAGGGCTTCGACGACGTCAGGGTCTTGTAGGGCCTCAATCTTTGCCACCGCATCGTCAGAGTCGGCGTCGACAACGCACAACGAATCCTGGAGAAGTCCCCACTGCGCATGCTCAGGGTTTTTGACCATGTAAAGATGCGCCTTTTCCATGGACCACTGCCCGGGCTCCTTGTGACAAACGATAGGTTTCTTCGCTCCGGTAGGGATGAGGACGGTGTCACCGACCACGTCTCGACCGCATTGCAAGAGCCAATCATAGGTTTCGCGAATGATGTCGCTCATTTCCATGTTCATAACATACCGCACACGATCCTTATACGCTTTGTATAATTGTGCGCTACAAACGCTACACTTTTTTTTTATAATAAAAAAAGAGAGAGAGGAGATGTATGTTTTGTATAGCATGGCGCCTGCTTGAAACCTTGCGGGTTTCTTGTGTAGACTCTCCCTAAGACACGATCCGGTGTCCTGTAGCGTTTGCATCGTTTGTACGGCTCTCAGCAATAGTTTCAACTTTTCGTTCCATATATTAGCCTTTTGCTGTAGGTGCTACAACCGATACAAGCGCTACACTTTTTTTTATTATAATAAAAAAAGAGAGAGAGAAGATGTATGTTTTGTAGAGCATGGCGCCTGCTTGAAACCTTGCGGGTGTCTTTTGTAGACGCTCCCTAAGACACGATCCGGTGTCCTGTAGCGTTTGCATCGTTTGTACGCTTCTCAGCAATAGTTTCAACTTTTCGTTCCATATATTAGCCTTTTGCTGTAGGTGCTACAACCGATACAAGCGCTACCCTTTTTTTTATAATGAAAAAAAGAGAGAGAGAAGATGTATGTTTTGTAGAGCATGGCGCCTGCTTGAAACCTTGCGGGTGTCTTTTGTAGACGCTCCCTAAGACACGATCCGGTGTCCTGTAGCGTTTGCATCGTTTGTACGGCTCTCAGCAATAGTTTCAACTTTCCGTTCCATATATTAGCCTTTTGCTGTAGGTGCTACAACCGATACAAGCGCTACACTTTTTTTTTATAATAAAAAAAAGAGAGAGAGAAGATGTATGTTTTGTAGAGCATGGCGCCTGCTTGAAACCTTGCGGGTGTCTTTTGTAGACGCTCCCTAAGACACGATCCGGTGTCCTGTAGCGTTTGCATCGTTTGTACGCTTCTCAGCAATAATTTCAACTTTCCGTTCCATATATTAGCCTTTTGCTGTAGGTGCTACAACCGATACAAGCGCTACACTTTTTTTTTATAATAAAAAAAAGAGAGAGAGAAGATGTATGTTTTGTAGAGCATGGCGCCTGCTTGAAACCTTGCGGGTGTCTTTTGTAGACGCTCCCTAAGACACGATCCGGTGTCCTGTAGCGTTTGCATCGTTTGTACGGCTCTCAGCAATAGTTTCAACTTTCCGTTCCATATATTAGCCTTTTGCTGTAGGTGCTACAACCGATACAAGCGCTACACTTTTTTTTATAATAAAAAAAAGAGAGAGAGAAGATGTATGTTTTGTAGAGCATGGCGCCTGCTTGAAACCTTGCGGGTGTCTTTTGTAGACGCTCCCTAAGACACGATCCGGTGTCCTGTAGCGTTTGCATCGTTTGTACGGCTCTCAGCAATAGTTTCAACTTTCCGTTCCATATATTAGCCTTTTGCTGTAGGTGCTACAACCGATACAAGCGCTACACTTTTTTTTTTATGATAAAAAAAAGAGAGGGAGAAGATGTATGTTTTGTAGAGCATGGCGCCTGCTTGAAACCTTGCGGGTGTCTTTTGTAGACGCTCCCTAAGACACGATCCGGTGTCCTGTAGCGTTTGCATCGTTTGTACGGCTCTCAGCAATAATTTCAACTTTCCGTTCCATATATTAGCCTTTTGCTGTAGGTGCTACAACCGATACAAGCGCTACACTTTTGTTTATAATAAAAAAAGAGAGAGAGGAGAAGTTACACACTTAGCAAAACAATGCTGTTTATTGTAGAGAGAGAGAGAGGGAACGTTACATCCATCTGGGGGAGAGGGGGAACGTTACATACTCAGCAAAACAATGCCGAGACCTGTATGGATCAAAGTTGTTTGCACTCGTTTTTATTAAAACAATTGTTTAGTTGCTAATCTGTCAACGGGGTTGTAGCTCAGTGGTAGAGCGTGAGGTTAAGTCAATTTTCTTCATTCCTTGATCATGTCGCCCACTGAGCGATATATAAGATCCGGGTTCGAATCTTGGTACCTCCAGTGTTTTGCCAAAGTTCCACCTTTAGTTAATCAAGTTACCTGAGTTAGTCAATTAAGTTAACTAAGTTAGTCAATTTCCTGGCTGCGGATATCTTGACTGAAGACGCGTCCACCGCGATCCACAGCTGTCACGATCATACGACGAATTGTCACAGATCCAAGTGTTGTTCCGTCTTTCATGTCAATGTTGATGAGATGCGGTATCCAGGACGAAAGTCTACTCGCGCACATAGTGGCCTGCTGTATGGCTTTCAACACCTTGGCATTTCCAGTTTTGGCAGGGGCTTTGAGGATTTTCGTCTCCACCACGAAAAGTGTGTTGATAGCATGTGAGAATACAAGGGCGTCCCCGTTGGCGCGCTTGAAGCAGCCGTCATCGAAGACGTACTCCACAGCGACGAGGAACAAACGTGACGATGGGGATGTGTGGTGTTTTTGTTTAATTAGGTGGCGCAATGCGTTATACTCCAAGACGCGTGGATCGCCGGAAGTAGCCGATGACGTCCGCAGTGCATTGAGACGGCTGACATTCCGGCAGTGGAGGCGATCAAGAAACTTGGATGTGTCGAGACTGTCCATGTCCAGCGCCCTTCCTAGTTGGCGGACTGGCTTTGAAATGGGCTGACAAGGTTGTGTCGGCATCGCGTCGATGAAGACTCTTTTCTTCGCGCATACGTGGATGTGGCAATGGTTCTTATGACTCCAATCTCAAAAGAAGGCTTCACATAGCCGTCTGTGTGGCGTGTGGAAAGAGAGAGAGAGAGAGAGATATTCGCGTGTGTATGGCTGTAATCTGTATGGATTTTGCGTTATTTGTAGATGGAAGAAAGGAAAGGAGGAGGGTGGTGTGCGAAGGACGCGCTAGGGAAGAGGATGAGGAGGAGAAGAAAAGAAAAATATGCATTCTCGGGGCGAGGAGGTCCTTTTATGATGCCCGGCGATCGTACCTCCAGCAATACACAAGGATTGGGCATGCCTGGGGGGGTGAGTGAGTGAGTAATGGACGATGAAGAGAGTCGTCGACATGTGTTCCGCCGTTTGCGTGTGTCAATGAGGGTCGTCGACATGTGTTCCGCCGTTTGCGTGTGTCAATGAGGGTCCTGCGTGTGCCATTCGGTGGTCGGTCGGTCTCTTGTGTCCTCCGATACATTCGACAGTGTTCCGCCGTTTGCGTGTGTACTCCGATACATTCGACAGTGTTCCGCCGTTTGCGTGTGTCCTCCGATACATTCGACAGTGTTCCGCCGTTTGCGTGTGTACTCCGATGGACAAGTCAGATCCGACACGTGTTTCCGCGAGTCCGCAGCTGAATTCCCCTGCCCCACTCCGTGGGTCCCGCGATTGATTGATTGTTTATAAAGTATAGCTTTCCACTTGTTGTCTCAAACAGGCTTAAGACGGGCACCGAGGACTACTTACTTTGGCCTTGCTACGGCCAGTAAGACCTTGCCCCCTAACCTGCTCCCGGTCATGGCGTAGAACACGAATGACCAACCCCTTGTGAGAATTAGGTGCGCTCCTCCCAAACGGTGCGCATCATCATGCGAGTCGAGGAGTGTGTACCTTGCAGCACCGGGTGTGTGTGACAAAATGTTGACTGCCTCATTCAGCATCTCAAAGACCAACGCTGTATAAATTGATCCGTTGGGTAAATGTAGGCAATGCAACCATACTGCGGTGCATTCCCACATATCGTCATCGAATGTAACAGGGTCCACGTACTTGAAGCAAAGTCTTGGCTCGATACTAGAGATGTTGCACCAAAGCCTATCGGCTCCCGGCCTCAACCAACCTCGTAGACGCGGCATTTGCTTGCGCTCACCACGGAATTCAATCGTAAGGCGGCCCTGTGCCATGTCCTGTGGTGTATCAGTCATTTCCATGACAGCTACGGTATTGTTGTTGTTGTTGATGTTGTTGATGTTGCAAGAGTTGTCTTCGAGCTTCGATGGACTGTACTTACACTCGACGGAATACTAAAATGAAACCGCTTTCTGGAGTGTACGGTACACCTTATGGTGTAACCTTATGGTGTAGCAACCCACATTGCAGTGGAACACCATCATGTTTTTTTGTAGCCCATCAACAACACGCATCCCTGCAAATCCCACCTGGGGCAAACTTAGCAGAGCCGTACGCGATGACAATTTTTTTCCTCCTAGTGAGACTGTACCTTCTGCAACACATCCTGTGCCAGGGGGGACTCGTTGGCCTCAGCAGCTGTGGTGAGATAGGCGTCAGCAAAGGCCTGCCACTGAGGCGACCACGGCCGAGGGTAGTATGGGTCATTGCTGACCATGCTGCTGACAATCACTATCGCAGACCCCCCATGCGGTCGCATTTGGTTGAAATCGATGCATTCGTAGAACGGCACCTTACTCAGGGGATTTTCAGGATGACCACACAACACGAACTCGATGTCGCGCCCATCTCGGCCAGCTTTGAAGTTGATCGAAGCCAGCATCTGTCCCATGCCAGCAGCTATCTTATCTGCAGGAAGTCCAAGGCGCTCAATTCGGTCGGCAGACAAGGGGAAATTCTCAGTGTTCACGAACCGGCTGCCTTGACGCGATGTCCCATTGCCCAGGTAGAGTCTTGCCAGAAGCTGAGGGGGGGGCTGGTCGCTGAAAGGCTGAGGAAGGAACAAGTCCCGTATACGGGTAGCCAGCCAATGTGAAACAGGCCATATGCGTTGCATGACATACAAGGCATGCGGTGGCAACCCCATGTCTTCTGTCCGCTGAATACCGACCTCCTGCGCAAAACTGTAGTAGTCTGTGTAGCTGCCATGGGCACGCGGAAGTTGAAAGAACTGAGACGAGCCGCCACAAACACTGTTCAAAGTCAAGAGGTCATCATGTTCCTTCATCAACATTGCCACTGCATCTTTGCAAGGGTCCTGAATTTGCTTCAACACCACCCCTCCGCGACCTTCACTAACAAACACGGTTGCGAAGCTGCCCATTCCTATGCGCTTAAAACTACTGATTGTTGCCAGATCCATAACCCTTGATATAATGAGCAGAGGAAGAAGAACTTCATACAAACGCTCCAATGCTTGTGTGTGAAATGATTCCGCCGTTTGCATGTGGAGTCAGATGGACAATGAGAAGAAGGCGACAGACGCCGATATTTCTGCAGCAGAATCCCTCTGCCCTGCTCCGCGGGCCCGCGATTCCCCTTTGTAAATCCAATAGAGTTGTCAAGCAGAAGTATGTTTTGATACAACGTGGTCTTCAGGACCCCTTTAATCTGAGTGAGTGAGTCAGCAGCTCAATTCCACTGCCCGCGATTTCCCTTTCATAAATCCAACAGAGTTGTCAACCAGAAGTCTGCTTGAGAACGCAGGGCCTTCAGGAATCCGTTGAATATGTTGGCGGCACCCTACGTATTCACTGTGCGAGTCAGCAACTGAATCCCTCTGCACCGCTACACGGTGCCCGCGCTCCTCCCTTCAGAAATTCACTAGGGTTGTCAAGCAGAAGCCTGCTTGATACACACGGCTTTCGTTTGAGTACCGGACCACAGTGAATGCGGTTGCGTAAGACTCAATGCGGCTTTAATCGACGACAAGTGTTTTGTGTGCGCTTCGAAAAACGAGTGTAAACCACGCAAAATACATACAGATTACAGCCATACAAACTCGAATCTCTCTCTGTCGAACTGCGACTCATTCAATGCGCGCTAACAAACCAGAATTCGCCCCCGTACAGACAGTTTAGGATAGATCCGAATTAGATTTGTGTTAGATGTACATCGGATTTGTGTTAGATACGCGTCGGTATCACACCGTGCGCGACACCCGATGCGGTGAGATGACATTTTAGAAATTCAGGCCAAAAAACACGGTGTGATCGAACGGTGCGATAAACGTCCCGGACAAAAACACGGGGTGATAAACACGAGAACGGGGTGATAAACTGGGCCCAGATAGTTAGATAGAATTAATCCAAATATAAACCAAAAATATCGTATCTACAGATAAAAATAGAATTACATTAATCCGCGGATTAATGTAATTCTATTTTTATCTGTAGATACGATATTTTTGGTTTATATTTGGATTAATTCTATCTAACTATCTGGGCCCAGTTTATCACCCCGTTCTCGTGTTTATCACCCCGTGTTTTTGTCCGGGACGTTTATCGCACCGTTCGATCACACCGTGTTAGGGTCTCAATAGCCGCTCTGCCCATGATTTGGAATGGCTGGGCCTAGAGTTGCGCCTGGCCATGGAGAATGGAGATAAGTGACTACCATTGTGCAACGCCGCTGCCCCCTAGGTCGATGCACGAATCTGAAAGCTGCGTTGGTCGAAGCTCTGTAGCTTCTCAGGGTAGTCTCACCTTCTTGGGTAGCGAGTCAATTCTTACTTGTGTAGCTTCGCAGCTCCGCAGAACGAACGATTGGTACTTAGGTAGCTATAAATAGCAAGTCACTTTGGCTGAGACGGGGGTCGGAAGTGCACCAGTTATCAATTCCGCAGTTCGAAGGCCAGCATATGCTCAATTTCCACGTTCGCAAGTAGCACGTCCAGCAGGTTGCAGGCGATGGGCCCCTAGGTCAGAGCACGTAGCTCAAAGCTGCGCTGGTCCAAACTCCACAGGTTCGCAGGGTGGTGTTACCCACTTGGGCTGATAGTAATTAATTATGAAGCTTCGCAGGTCTGCAGAACGAATGATCAGTACTGAGGCATGCTATTAGTAGCAAGATTGGCAGATTCAGAGGTTAGAAGAGCACCAGTTCAATTCAATTGCGTAGTTCGAAGTTAGCATTTGCGCAATTTGCACGTCCGCAAGTAGCACGTCCAGCAGGTTGCAGGTGATGGGCCCCTAGGTCAGAGCACGAAGGTCGAAGCTGCGCTGGTCCAAGCTCCACAGGTTCGCAGGGGGGTGTTACCCACTTGGGTAGATAGTGATTAATTATGAAGCTTCGCAGGTCTGCATAACGAAAGCGAAGTACTGAGGCAGGCTATTACTAGCAAGTCACCTTGGCAGATTCAGAGGTCGGAAGTGCACCAGTTCAATTCAATTGCGTAGTTGGAACTTATCATTTGCGCAATTTTTTGCGCAATTTGCACGTTGCGCGCAAGTAGCATGTCCAGCCGCGATGGGAGTTTGCAGGCGATGGCTCTGGGTCGGATGGAAACGCTCATGTTGCATGGACAATTGGCTTGCCACGGATCCTTATTTCGACGCGAACCCTTCAGGGCTAAATGGCTCCTCGCCCGGTTACACTTATGAACTCAAGTAATGTTACACTCATGTGACTCGGTGTGACTCGGTGTAACTCTTGAGTCTCTCCTACATTGAGGGCGGTGACTATATTGACCGCCCCCTGTGCTGTTGGTTTTTGGAATTATAAGCTTATGTACGGGCGGTCAGATTTGTACTTATGTTGTAGCCTTGTTGCTTTCAAGTAATCAAAGTAACAAAGTAACAACAAAGTAACAAACAAACAAACAATGGACATTTTGCAGTGTTGCTGTTTAAAGCAGTATTGAACTTGCTTTTACTGTCATGCAGAGCATACATGAAGGTTGGCTTTAGTTGCAATAATTCGATGCAGAAAAATGAGATCAACGGTCGGATTAATTTTAGGGGATTTTGAGAAGGTGTTGCATGTGTGGGCTGGGCAGTATGAGCCGTTCAGGTCTGGGCTGCACCCGACGCGGGGGGGTGGTCGGGTGTGTCGGGGTGGATGCCTGTAGCATGGGTCGGCATGCATTGGGCTGGCCGGGTGGTCATGCGCTGTGTGGGCATGACACGAAAGTAGCGCAGTTAGGGAGCATGTGGCATGTGCTTTGGGAGAATACCGTGGGTGAGCATAGGGTCTCAATAGCCGCTCTGCCCATGATTTGGAATGGCTGGGCCTAGATTTGCGCCTGGCCATGGAGAATGGAGATAAGTGGCTACCATTGTGCAACGCCGCTGCCCCCTAGGTCGAAGCACGAATCTGAAAGCTGCGTTGGTCGAAGCTCTGCAGCTTCTCAGGGTAGTGTCAACTTCTTGGGTAGCGAGTTAGTTCTTACTTGTGTAGATTCGCAGCTCCGCAGAAGGAACGATTGGTACTTAGATAGCTATAAATAGCAAGTCACTTTGGCTGAGACGGGGGTCGGAAGTGCACCAGTTATCAATTCCGCAGGTCGAAGGTCGGCATATGCTCAATTTCCACGTTCGCAAGTAGCACGTCCAGCAGGTTGCAGGCGATGCCCCCCTAGGTCAGAGCACGTAGCTCAAAGCTGCGCTGGTCCAAACTCCACAGGTTTGCAGGGTGGTGTTACTCACTTGGGCTGATCCGTAATTAATTTTGAAGCTTCGCAGGTCTGCAGAACGAATGATCAGTACTGAGGTATGCTATTAATAGCAAGATTGGCAGATTCAGAGGTTGGAAGAGCACCAGTTCAATTCAATTGCGCAGTTCGAAGGTCAGCATTTGCACAATTTCCACGTTCGCAAGTAGCACGTCCAGCAGGTTGCAGGCGATGGCCCCCTAGGTCAGAGCACGAAGGTCGAAGCTGCGCTGGTCCAAGCTCCACAGGTTCGCAGGGGGGTGTTACCCACTTGGGTAGATAGTGATTAATTTTGAAGCTTCACAGGTCTGCATGACGAAAGAGAAGTACTGAGGCAGGCTATTACCAGCAAGTCACCTTAGCAGATTCAGAGGTTGGAAGAGCACCAGTTCAATTGAATTGCGTAGTTGGAACTTGCACGTTGCGTAGTTGGAACTTGCACGTTGCGTAGTTGAAAGTTCAAAGTTAGCATTTGCGCAATTTGCACGTTGCGCGCAAGTAGCAGGTCCAGCCGCGATGAGGGTTTGCAGGCGATGGCTCAGGGTCGGACGGAAACGCGAATATCGCATGGACAGTTGGCTTGCGGCGGACGCGAACCCTTTAGGTTCCCCATGGCTCTTCATCCGGTTACTCGTTTTTGTTACACTCACGTGACGCTATGGTCGGCCCACTTTTGAGTTTGAGTGACTCGGTGTAACTCTTGAGTCTCTCCTACATTGAGGGCGGTACCTATATTAACCGCCCACTGAGCTGTTGCTTTTTGGAATTATAAGCTTATGCATGGGCGGTCGGTTATGTACTTATGTTGTAGCCTTGTTGCTTACTAAGTAACAAACAAATAAAAAGGGATATTTGCAGTGTTGCTGTTTTTAAGCAGTATTGAACGTGCCTATACTGTTATGCAGAGCATAATTGAAGGTTGGCTTTAGTTGAAAGAATTTGATGCAGAAAAAATGAGACCAAGCAGAGGTCGGGTTAATTTAAGGAAATTTTGAGAAGGTGTTGCATGTTAGGGCAATAAGTGGCCACCATTGTGCAACGCCGCTGCCCCCTAGGTCGAAGCACGAATCTGAAAGCTGCGTTGGTCGAAGCTCTGCAGCTTCTCAGGGTAGTGTCACCTTCTTGGGTAGCGAGTTAGTTCTTACTTGTGTAGATTCGCAGCTCCGCAGAACGAACGATTGGTACTTAGGTAGCTATAAATAGCAAGTCACTTTGGCTGAGACGGAGGTCGGAAGTGCACCAGTTATTAATTCCGCAGGTCGAAGGTCAGCATATGCTCAATTTCCACGTTCGCAAGTAGCACGTCCAGCAGGTTGCAGGCGATGAGCCCCTAGGCCAGAGCACGTAGCTCAAAGCTGCGCTGGTCCAAACTCCACAGGTTCGCATGGTGGTGCTACCCACTTGGGTGGATAGTAATTAATTATGAAGCTTCGCAGGTCTGCAGAACGAATGATCAGTACCGAGGCATGCTATTAATAGCAAGATTGGCAGATTCAGAGGTTGGAAGAGCACCAGTTCAATTCAATTGCGTAGTTCGAAGTCAGCATTTGCGCAATTAGCACGTTGAGCGCAAGTAGCAGGTCCAGCCGCAATGGGAGTTTGCAGGCGATGGCTCAGGGTCGGACGAAAAAGCGAATGTTGCATGTTGCATGGACAGTTGGCTTGTGAAGGATGGTTCTTTCAACGCGAACCCTTCAGGGCTAAATGGCTCTTCATCCGGTTACTCGTTTTTGTTACACTAGTTGGTCTGCCCCATTTTGACCATTTTTGAGTTTGAGTGACTCGGTGTAACTCTTGAGTCTCTCCTACATTGAGGGCGGTAAACATTGAGGGCGGTAACTATATTGACCGCCCCCTGAGCTGTTGGTTTTTGGAATTATAAGCTTATGTACGGGCGGTCAGTTATGTACTTATGTTGTAGCCTTGTTGCTTTCAAAGAAACAACAAAGTAACAAACAAACAAATAAGGGACGTTTTGCTGTGTTGCTATTTAATGCAGTATTGAACGTGCCTCTACTGTCACGCAGAGCATACATGAAGGTTGGCTTTAGTTGTAATAATTTGATGCAGAAAAAATGAGACCAATCAGACGTCGGGTTAATTTCAGGGGATTTTGAGAAGGTGTTGCATGTGTGGGCTGGGCAGTATGAGGCGTTCCGGTCTGGGCCTGACCCGACGCGAGGGGGTGGTCGGGTGTGTCGGGGTGGATGCCTGTAGCGTGGGTCGGCATGCATTGGGCTGGCCCGGGCTGGCCGGGTGGTTATGCGTTGTGTGGGTATGACACGAATGTAGCGCAGTTTGAGAGCGCATGTGGCATGTGCTTTGGGAGAATAGGTGAGCATAGCCGCTCTGTCCATGATTTGGAATGGCTGGGCCTAGAGTTGCGCCTGGCCATGGAGAATGGAGATAAGTGGCTACCATTGTGCAACGCCGCTGCCCCCTAGGTCGAAGCACGAATCTGAAAGCTGCGTTGGTCGAAGCTCTGCCTGCAGCTTCTCAGGGTAGTGTCACCTTCTTGGGTGGCGAGTTAGTTCTTACTTGTGTAGCTTCGCAGCTCCGCAGAAGGAACGATTGGTACTTAGGTAGCTATAAATATCAAGTCACTTTGGCCGAGACGGGGGTCGGAAGTGCACCAGTTATCAATTCCGCAGTTCGAAGGTCAGCATATGCTCAATTTACACGTTCGCAAGTAGCACGTCAAGCAGGTTGCAGGCGATGGGCCCCTAGGTCAGAGCACGTAGCTCAAAGCTGCGCTGGTCCAAACTCCACAGGTTCGCATGGTGGTGTTACCCACTTGGGTGGATAGTAATTAATTATGAAGCTTCGCAGGTCTGCAGAACGAATGATCAGTACCGAGGCATGCTATTGATAGCAAGATTGGCAGATTCAGAGGTTGGAAGAGCACCAGTTCAATTCAATTGCGTAGTTCGAAGTCAGCATTTGCGCAATTAGCACGTTGAGCGCAAGTAGCAGGTCCAGCCGCAATGGGAGTTTGCAGGCGATGGCTCAGGGTCGGACGAAAAAGCGAATGTTGCATGTTGCATGGACAGTTGGCTTGTGAAGGATGGTTCTTTCAACGCGAACCCTTCAGGGCTAAATGGCTCTTCATCCGGTTACTCGTTTTTGTTACACTAGTTGGTCTGCCCCATTTTGACCATTTTTGAGTTTGAGTGACTCGGTGTAACTCTTGAGTCTCTCCTACATTGAGGGCGGTAAACATTGAGGGCGGTAACTATATTGACCGCCCCCTGAGCTGTTGGTTTTTGGAATTATAAGCTTATGTACGGGCGGTCAGTTATGTACTTATGTTGTAGCCTTGTTGCTTTCAAAGTAACAACAAAGTAACAAACAAACAAATAAGGGACGTTTTGCTGTGTTGCTATTTAATGCAGTATTGAACGTGCCTCTACTGTCACGCAGAGCATACATGAAGGTTGGCTTTAGTTGTAATAATTTGATGCAGAAAAAATGAGACCAATCAGACGTCGGGTTAATTTCAGGGGATTTTGAGAAGGTGTTGCATGTGTGGGCTGGGCAGTATGAGGCGTTCCGGTCTGGGCCTGACCCGACGCGAGGGGGTGGTCGGGTGTGTCGGGGTGGATGCCTGTAGCGTGGGTCGGCATGCATTGGGCTGGCCCGGGCTGGCCGGGTGGTTATGCGTTGTGTGGGTATGACACGAATGTAGCGCAGTTTGAGAGCGCATGTGGCATGTGCTTTGGGAGAATAGGTGAGCATAGCCGCTCTGTCCATGATTTGGAATGGCTGGGCCTAGAGTTGCGCCTGGCCATGGAGAATGGAGATAAGTGGCTACCATTGTGCAACGCCGCTGCCCCCTAGGTCGAAGCACGAATCTGAAAGCTGCGTTGGTCGAAGCTCTGCCTGCAGCTTCTCAGGGTAGTGTCACCTTCTTGGGTGGCGAGTTAGTTCTTACTTGTGTAGCTTCGCAGCTCCGCAGAAGGAACGATTGGTACTTAGGTAGCTATAAATATCAAGTCACTTTGGCCGAGACGGGGGTCGGAAGTGCACCAGTTATCAATTCCGCAGTTCGAAGGTCAGCATATGCTCAATTTACACGTTCGCAAGTAGCACGTCAAGCAGGTTGCAGGCGATGGGCCCCTAGGTCAGAGCACGTAGCTCAAAGCTGCGCTGGTCCAAACTCCACAGGTTCGCATGGTGGTGTTACCCACTTGGGTGGATAGTAATTAATTATGAAGCTTCGCAGGTCTGCAGAACGAATGATCAGTACCGAGGCATGCTATTGATAGCAAGATTGGCAGATTCAGAGGTTGGAAGAGCACCAGTTCAATTCAATTGCGTAGTTCGAAGTCAGCATTTGCGCAATTAGCACGTTGAGCGCAAGTAGCAGGTCCAGCCGCAATGGGAGTTTGCAGGCGATGGCTCAGGGTCGGACGAAAAAGCGAATGTTGCATGTTGCATGGACAGTTGGCTTGTGAAGGATGGTTCTTTCAACGCGAACCCTTCAGGGCTAAATGGCTCTTCATCCGGTTACTCGTTTTTGTTACACTAGTTGGTCTGCCCCATTTTGACCATTTTTGAGTTTGAGTGACTCGGTGTAACTCTTGAGTCTCTCCTACATTGAGGGCGGTAAACATTGAGGGCGGGTAACTATATTGACCGCCCCCTGAGCTGTTGGTTTTTGGAATTATAAGCTTATGTACGGGCGGTCAGTTATGTACTTATGTTGTAGCCTTGTTGCTTTCAAAGTAACAACAAAGTAACAAACAAACAAATAAGGGACGTTTTGCTGTGTTGCTATTTAATGCAGTATTGAACGTGCCTCTACTGTCACGCAGAGCATACATGAAGGTTGGCTTTAGTTGTAATAATTTGATGCAGAAAAAATGAGACCAATCAGACGTCGGGTTAATTTCAGGGGATTTTGAGAAGGTGTTGCATGTGTGGGCTGGGCAGTATGAGGCGTTCCGGTCTGGGCCTGACCCGACGCGAGGGGGTGGTCGGGTGTGTCGGGGTGGATGCCTGTAGCGTGGGTCGGCATGCATTGGGCTGGCCCGGGCTGGCCGGGTGGTTATGCGTTGTGTGGGTATGACACGAATGTAGCGCAGTTTGAGAGCGCATGTGGCATGTGCTTTGGGAGAATAGGTGAGCATAGCCGCTCTGTCCATGATTTGGAATGGCTGGGCCTAGAGTTGCGCCTGGCCATGGAGAATGGAGATAAGTGGCTACCATTGTGCAACGCCGCTGCCCCCTAGGTCGAAGCACGAATCTGAAAGCTGCGTTGGTCGAAGCTCTGCCTGCAGCTTCTCAGGGTAGTGTCACCTTCTTGGGTGGCGAGTTAGTTCTTACTTGTGTAGCTTCGCAGCTCCGCAGAAGGAACGATTGGTACTTAGGTAGCTATAAATATCAAGTCACTTTGGCCGAGACGGGGGTCGGAAGTGCACCAGTTATCAATTCCGCAGTTCGAAGGTCAGCATATGCTCAATTTACACGTTCGCAAGTAGCACGTCAAGCAGGTTGCAGGCGATGGGCCCCTAGGTCAGAGCACGTAGCTCAAAGCTGCGCTGGTCCAAGCTCCACAGGTCCGCAGGGTGGTGTTACCCACTTGGGCAGATCCGTAATTAATTTTGAAGCTTCGCAGGTCTGCAGAACGAATGATCAGTACCGAGGCATGCTATTAATAGCAAGATTGGCAGATTCAGAGGTTGGAAGAGCACCAGTTCAATTTAATTGCGTTCGTTCGAAGTTGGCATTTGCGCAATTTGCACGTTGCGCGCAAGTAGCAGGTCAGCCGCGATGGGAGTTTGCAGGCGATGGGCTCAGGGTCGGACGGAAACGCGAATGTTGCATGTTGCATGGACAGTTGGCTTGTGAAGGACGGTTCTTTCTACGTGAACCCTTTAGGTTCCCCATGACTCCGCACCCGGTTACTCGTATTTGTTACACTCACGTGACGCTATATGGTCGGCCCCCTTTTTGACAAATTTTTAACAATTTTTTGATTTTGTGTGACTCAGTGTAACTCTTGAGTCTCTCCTACATTGAGGGCGGTAACTATATTGACCGCCCCCTAAGCTGTGGGTATTTGGTTTTATATGGTTTTATAAGGTTTTACAAGCTTTTGGTTTTATAAGGTTTATATATTGCAGCATTGTTTCTCAAATTGTAAGCAATATATAACGGTTAAACAACTCATGTATTCCTAAAATTAGCTAAGTCGCTAAGAGCAATAGATTCTAGTCACCTCCTTTTACTTTGTTTTTTGGCAAGGGGAATGCAAAGTAGTGTATCAAGTAGGTGACAGAGTGCGCTATCCATAATTGCTGTAATCTTGAAGTGTAGCCCGATGGGTATCTCTTGTGCTATTAGGTGAGCACAAAATGTGTGCCTTTTTGACCATGATCCATGTTGGTGACATACAGCCGATTGTGGTTCAACAATTATATACGTAACCTGCCTGCCAAATGTGCTAATTGCAAATGGGGAAATTGTGCATATGCTAACCATGGGCACATTGTGCATATGCCAACCTTTGAATAATTCTCAAGTTGTGGACTTCTTAACCATGGATGTTGTGAAGTTACTCCCATGTAATAGCTTCCTATGTTCTTATTGTTCACGTGGCAATTTTGCAATATTACTATGAAGTGTGGCCTTTGGCTAGACATGTATACCTCATCCTCATAAGTAGTGTTCTATAATTGGGTGATATAATTGAAGTATACTTGTGTTTGTTTGAAAGCAATGAAATATATTTCTAGTCACCATTGCATAATTCAAACTGAGTGTGTCTGCTAGAGTTGTTGCATGTGCAAACTTGGATCTTTCACTAGACAAGAATTTAGATCACTATTGGTTGCGGCTGGGCATACTCATTGGGTGGAATACCTCTGGGGTCAAGGCTTGGCCCACAATGCGAAGGTGAGCGCGTTCGGTGACGCGAGATAACATCACGTATAGGAGCCCTGGTGTGAATGCTTCCTTCATGTGCACAATGGTGGGTCCACTCAAGGTTGCTCCTTGGGATTTGTGGCCAGTCATGGCATAAGCTAGCATGAGGGGGAAAGAGCTCTTAAAGAAGCGACAACCTTGCGCGTAAACCGTTTTGAAAGTAGTGCGATACACCTTAATGACTTTGTTTGACCTGTGTAGGAGGATTGTGAAATTTCGCACGTTTTTCTCTGCATCAAATGCAATGTCTAGCACTATCCCAGTAGAGCCATTAGCAGCTCCTTTCTTCAGGTTGATGTTGTTAGTCAGCATGACTTTGGCCCCAATGCTAACCTCCTTGAGGTGGTGAAAGTGTTTCTCTTCTAAGAACCGTTCAAGTCCATCGTTTTTTCCACAGTTGTGCTTTATTTGCACAGTTGTTTGTTTGCAGAGGCGTAATGGGAATGTGGACCTTGTGTACGTGCGTCCCTCAGAGCGTCGAGTAGACTGAATAGTCCGTGTGAAGGTGTACATAGTGTCGTCCTTCAACAATTTGACTGAAATGGAGGTGATAATTCCTGTTGAACATCCTACAGCGGCCTCACGTGTTAGGGCAATGACAATGCCCTGATCGCCTAGCTGGTACGGCTGTCGTAGCGCTGGAAGCTGTTGTTCGAAGACAGAGGTTGGCTGTGGGGGTGGGGTGTATATGAGGACACGCATACCAATTCCAACTTCATCCATTGAGTGGAAGGTCGGGTCTAATGCCCATGTCAACAAGTCTTCATCTTCAGTCTCAGGTGTAATATGGGGTTGTACAGTCTGTAGGTCCTCAGGGTTAATGGTAGGGAACCACTTGTTGAGCAAGCCCATGTTGTACTCCTGTACTTCCTCGTGGTGAGAGCATAGAATTGTGGTGTCCTCACAAGCCGTATACACCACTTGGTCAGCGGGTATGTACATGTCAGCTGTCAACACTTCCTTGATTTGCTCAAGTAGGGGAACCTTTTCTCGGACAAGTTCTAAGAACTTGGAGTACCTTGGATCTTTGGCGTGACGTACTGACAAGGTCAGGTTATGCATAGTACCTCTGGCCCAGTGTACAGATCGTGTGATGTGGCATGGTATGCATGACTGCTGATCGTTATCGTCTTTCTTGCAATTGCAGACGGGGGGAAGCTGCAAAGCATGAGGTTGTGTCATAATTAGTATAGTGATACGCATGTTTGACAAATAGTTACATGATACACGTTGGCTTTGACAAATGGTCGATTCTTTGATTGGTTGTTCATTTTGTGGTATTTTGAATAGTGTGGAAATCTGCTTTGAACCTACATTGAACCTGCATTGAACCAACATCGAAGGGAATTCCTAGGTTATTCTGATTAGTGTAAACCAGCAATGAACCTTCATCGAACCTACATTGAACCAGCATCGAAGGAGGATTCCTAGGTTATGGTTGTCAGCATTATTGACAATCTATCCATTACACTAGCCTACCTGTTGCAAGTCGCCAACTAAGATGATGTGCTTGTGGGCAAAAGGGTCTTGAGTCCTCGTGTTGGGCGTGTCGTCACCAGTGAAATGTTAAAGATGCGTGTTGTAGTTGGCTGAGGATTGCATGAGGCGGTAAGCTATGTAGTTCAGATCCATAGCCGCCAGCATGGAATGCTCATCAATCACAAACACATCACCGTCGTCAAGGATTGTACGTGCAGGGTGAGTGGCACTCATGGGTCGCAAGCTCTGTCCTCTGATTGGCAAGGCAAACAAGTGATGGGCGGTAACTCCATACTGTGACAGTCGAGTTGCAGCCGCTCCAGTAGTAGCTGCAAGAACAACTTTCTTGCCTTGGGCACGCAACTCGTGTGTAAGCTTGGCAATCAGCAAAGACTTGCCTGTGCCACCCATGCCTGAGATGACTGAGAGACCGTTCTTTTTTGGCAGTAGGATGTCATAAACCTTCTGCTGCTCAATGTTCAAGCGGAAATCTCTTAGACATGCGAACTCATCAAGTAGGTGAGGAGCCATTGATTCTGGGGATGTACCTAGGGCCGTGAAAGCCTCAGCACTAGGGATGTCGTCAGGAGACGTCAAATCGCAAGTGTTGTACTGTTGCAAAAGACCTTCCAGCAGTATCCCCCTGTCAGAGTCTTGGTACAAATGGTAGTCGCAGTAGTCCTCCATGATACGATGGAGATCCTGCAGTTAAATGCAGTATATTTGATTTTTATTGATCCTAAGGATTATAAGCGAGCATCTTTAAGACAAAAGGATATAGCAATGTATTCGATGAACAATGATGGAGGACAAGGAAACCGTATGCCTACCTCTTCATCTTTGATGAATTCCCGGAGCACACACTCTGTCATGTAGTCAGTGTTGCCTTGGGTTAAGAGGTGGGACTCATCACGGAAGGTCAGTTTTGAGATCAACAGGTTGTAGAAGAAACCTTGTGGCTGATGGGCTGGATGGAAGTCACTGACTCTGATGAGTCTGGGAGTCTTCAGCTTGTACACCTACAAGTAACAATATTGGATTTAAGAACAAGAATGCCTTCATACACATGAGGGAAGCATTATACACATGCCAGAAGCATCTTGAACCCTAGGGAGGCATTGTACACACTCTTGAGGCATCCTATACACCATGGAGGCATCGTGCACACAAAGGAGGCTACGTACCCACGCTACAGGCATCCTTTACACTAATGAGGCATTGTACACATCAGAGAGGCATTGTACACACGCTAGAACATCCTATACACCAACAGACATTGTACACACTAGGGATGCATTGTTCCTACGTAAGGGGCATTTTATACACCAAGGAGGCATTGTTTATACGAGGGAGGCATCGTTTACACCAAGGAGACATCGTTTACACCAAGGAGGCGTGGCAAACATGCTAGGGGCATGTTTTACACTAGGGATGCATTCACACATGCTAGAGGCATCGTATTCACCTATGAGGCATCGTACACACCAAAGGCATTGTACATATGCTAGAAGCAACCTATAAACCATGGAGGCATTGTAACAATAACTTGATGATATGTGTTTGTTTTATAAGCTGCATATGTTTTTTGCTAATGAAGTACTACGTGCAGTCTTACCATGTTTCCGAAAATGTCTGTCCCCACGAGTGTTGAACCTTTGGGTGGCTCTGTGTCCTCCCGAAGGAGGTCATGTTGCTCAAAGTACTCCTTCAATTTGCAGTGCTCAAGGGAGTCAGGCCTAGCACAATACTTGTCCACAGGCGGGGTGGACGTAGTAGTGCAAAACATGAGGGTAGTGGTACGCATGGCCATTGGCGATGTCTCCATGAATGTGACTGTATCAGACTTGCGAATCATATCGATGCCCAAGCAAGCGCAGGCTGCTTCGCAAGGGGAAACGGGCTTCGATAGTTGCATAGCACTAATGATCTTGAGTGGCTCGTCATCTAAGTCGGTGAAACCAAGGTTCTTTGCGGTGTTGACATCTAGGTTCAGTTTGCCCAGAGGTTCCGTCTGCAAGTGTGTAAAGATAGAACATTGTTGTACATATTTTGTCTAAATAGTTATGAGTGAGATTCAAGGTAGGCCAAATGAATGACCTGAAGTATAGGTAGCGCTTGGTCGGGGCATCATAGACTGGAGTTCGATTATGCTGTTGGGGCAAGGGGAACCCGTACTTGCATTTCCCTTTCTCTCTGCATCCGGAGTCACCAACCTGTGTTGGGTAAGTAGAAATAAGGATTGTAAATAGGTTGACAATGAACATGACGATACACTTGCAGTACTAACACTAAAGTTCACAGTCGGTCAATTAAAGTGACTAATAAATGAGACTTTAAGTAGCTAGCAATATGAGATGGCAATGGGAACAAATTGTGTATACCTGGCCGCATGTGTGCATGTTCTTCCTCAAGATCATGTGAAGAAGCCTAGCTTGCTCTGGGCACTCCGGTTCAATGAAAGAACTTGAGTTTGAAGGGTCAACCTCAGCAGGGACCATGCCACAAATCTCAGATGCTTAACTCTCAATGTCCTTTGGATCAACCCACAAAATGATGTGGGCATGTAGGGAACCACGATTCTGAACTTCATAGCGAATGACGTGATGAGTGACACGCCCCAAGATTCCCTTGTTGTTAGTGATGTACTTCTCCATGAAAAGCTTAACGCGTTCGTTGAACAAGACAGCACATTCGACCGGGGCGTCCTGCATTGAACATGGTGGAAATGATGGAAATGAGCAAATGATTGTGCTGTCTTTAATGATTAGTCTATTTATAAGGGCTGGCAATATAGCAATGTCGGCAAATGTACATGATCATAGTCAAATGTGCATTTGCAGTCGCTGGGTTCATGTACTTTTTGTCGTTTGCGCATTATAATAACAGCTTTAATTGTATTCACATGCCTAAGAATAAAGTATACACATGGTAAGTAAGTATAGAGACACGTTGTGTTCAGATGTTTTACAAAAGCTTACCTTCCAATCCAAAGAGCTGTGAATATCGCGAAGCCGAGCTTCCAAATCAGAAATCTCTGGCCACTTAGTCTCTGATACCTCGTCAGATGTAAGTGTGAGACAGAACGATGGCATCCCAAACTTGTCTACCATTGTCAAAAGGTCATTTAAGTGACGTTTGTGCCATTTTGGTGAGCCAGGAAGAGTGTGAGGTACATTGTACTTCATCAAAGATTTGTACATTTCTTGCTCAGATGCCTCAGGATTCTCCTTCTTGAAATCAACAATAGCCTTGCTCAGTAGCTGAGGAGGACAGGCTTTAGCAGTAACGGCAGCCTGCATAAGAATTCAATATTATGATTTAAGAAGGTAAAAGGAATAAGTTATTTTTCAAGTAACGCAATCGATGACATATGTAAGGAGACAACATTTGATTTCTTGCCAATGGCAGTGCGTAAGCTTTTCAATTTACCTGACGAATTTGGTAGCTGAACAGTAGGTAGGGCTTGACTAGAGTCCATGGAGACAGGAGAGTCTTCATCCTGAATCGAAGGTACTCTGAGTAGGAGAATTTATTGTCAGAGTCGACATAGGATCCAAGGCCATAGGGGAACATGTATGGCATGAGGCAAGCCTCAAGGCCCATATGTTCTTTTAATGTGAACAATGGTGTTCCATTAGGGCGTACAAACAGAGGCTGAGGGACAAGCATCTTGCGCAACATGAGACTGCCAGCTTCATACACGCTCAGATTCTTCAGCTTGCCCGCTTCAATATTCTGAACATCTACAACCATGCTCATGATTGTAGGCAAAGCTTTGGCAACCTCATGAGCTGTTGGGCCCCTAGCGATATTGCGTTCAACAATATGCTTCACCGCTTCAGGCGAAAGTCTTGGTGGAGCACGACCACCTGACGGTTCAATGCGACAAACAAATATATAAGTCATTTATATTTATTGTTGAGGAAGATGCCTATGTGTAAGTACATACAACACATGTCATTCTAAATTGCAAGTAGGCAAGCATACGATTCTTACCAGGGCAAGATATTGTTTGGAGAGTATATGAATGAATGGCAGTTTGCTCGTTATTATGACGATGTTTCAAATAGTTGTAAGCAAGCATAATGATTATGATCAACAATCATAAAGAATGACAATTGTATGCATAGTGTATTTACAACAAATGACATGCTCATCAGTGAATTCAAACCAACTGCATACCTGGTATTTCTAACACTGTCTTGTATGATTGGAGCAGAGGGTTGTGCTCGAGGTTGAGCCCTAGGAGATGTTCAAGCTTTTCAAGCCCGTCAGGTCTGTTTTCTCCCCAATAAACAAGAGGGGCGTTGACAATGGGCTTTGGATGTAGCTGTCCTTCAGCAAACCCACACCAATGTTTCTGAAACGAGACACTGACGTCTACAAGTGATAGCTTTGGAAGTTCTTCACATGGTGTGTCAAGTAGAGCGTCTACGTAAGGCACTGGGAATACGACCACGTGTGGAGCATGCTTCGCTGGCTGATGGCTGCAGTCGGGACATAGTGCCCAACGGTTAACTTCGTCATCATCAAGCATCTCAACGCAGCCATGCATGTGGGGATAAGCAACCCCATAGGGCGGGGGCACCTGGCCGTCGGTTCTCGAAGGTGGCTTGGGAGTAAATTTGTGATACGACTTGGGCCCACCTAAGTGCGTGGAACCGCAAATGGCGCATACAATGAGCGCGCCAAAGAACTGCGTCGGTCTGTCGGAGAATCGACTAATCATCCCGCCCACAAACTTCCAGGACGATACCGACTTTAAGAAGGGTAACACGTGGTTGGAGGGCGCTGCTTCTGCTGCCGCTGCCCTCGCTAATTCTAATCGTGCTGCTGTTGCTGCCTTCTTTAATTCTAATCGTGCTGCTGCTGTTGCCTTCTTTGATTCTAATCGTGCTGCTGCTGCTTCTGCTGCTGCTGACTTCTTTAATTCTAATCGTGCTGCTGCTGCCTTCTTGAATTATAATCGTTCTGCTGCTGTTGCTGCTGCTGCTGCTGCTTCTGCTGCTCCTACCTTCGATAATTCTAATTGTGCTGCTGCTGCTGCCTTCTTTGATTCTAATCGTTCTGCTGCTGCTGCTGCTGCTGCTGCTGCTGCTGCTGCTGCCTTCGATAATTCTAATCGTGCTGCTGCTGCAACCTTCTCTAATACTAATCGTGCTGCTGTTGCCGCCTTCCCCAATTATAATCGTTCTGCTGCTGCTGCCGATGCTGTTGCCGCTGTCGCTGCTGCTGCTGCCGCTGCTGCTGGTGCTGCTTCCTGGCGGGCTTCGGCTCTCTGGTCAGTCCTGGCTGTATGAGACCTACCAACGTCTCTGTTGCTACCGAACTCTGTGTTTGTCGGCAACCCTTCTGCTGTGCGCTTTGCTCTGTCCGACGTTCGGGGTTGATTTTTCTTCCTTTTTAAGTACGGCTGGACGTGGTGGAATGGGCAATAGAAGTCTGCTTGCTTAACGCAATGAGTACTACAGCGTTTGGTGGGACATAGGAGAATAGTAGAAGGCGATATGAGGTAGGATCACCCTTCAGCAGAACAAGTAGTCATTCCACATTATGATATTCGGAGTATGTCAACTAAGGGTTAACTTGAAGCGCACACATTTGAAGTGTCGCGTGAAGGCAAATATGCGCGAGTCGGGATTTGCAATTTTGACCCCGAACAAGTGGTACTTAGGAACGAAAACGCGAATGTTGCATTTTGCATGTTGCATGGACAGTTGGCTTGTGAAGGACGGTTCTTTCTACGCGAACCCTTCAGGGCTAAATGGCTCCGCACCCGGTTACTCGTTTTTGTTACACTCACGTGACGCTAGTTGGTCGGCCCCCTCTTAACAATTTTTGACTTGTGTGACTCGGTGTAACTCTTGAGTCTCTCCTACATTGAGGGCGGTAACTATATTGACCGCCCACTGAGCTGTTGGTTTTTGGAATTATAAGCTTATGTATGGGCGGTCAGTTATGTACTTATGTTGTAGCCTTGTTGCTTACGAAGTAACAAACAAACAAAAAAGGGACATTTTGCAGGGTTGCTATTTTTAAGCAGTATTGAACGTGCCATACTGTCATGCAAAGCATACATGAAGGTTGGCTTTATTTGTAAGAATTTAATGCAGAAAAAATAAGACCAATCAGAGGTCGGGTTGATTTTTGGGATTTTTGACAAGGTGTTGCATGTGTGGGCTGGGCAGTATGAGCCGTTCAGGTCTGGGCTGCACCCGACGCGGGGGGGTGGTCGGGTGTGTCGGGGTGGATGCCTGTAGCGTGGGTCGGCATGCATTGGGCTGGCCGGGTGGTTATGCGTTGTGTGGGTATGACACGAATGTAGCGCAGTTTGAGAGCGCATGTGGCATGTGCTTTGGGAGAATAGGTGAGCATAGGGTCTCAATAGCCGCTCTGCCCATGATTTGGAATGGCTGGGCCTAGAGTTGCGCCTGGCCATGGAGAATGGAGATAAGTGGCCACCATTGTGCAACGCCGCTGCCCCCTAGGTCGAAGCACGAATCTGAAAGCTGCGTTGGTCGAAGCTCTGCAGCTTCTCAGGGTAGTGTCACCTTCTTGGGTAGCGAGTTAGTTCTTACTTGTGTAGCTTCGCAGCTCCGCAGAACGAAATATTGGTACTTAGGTAGCTATAAATAGCAAGTCACTTTGGCTGAGACGGGGGTCGGAAGTGCACCAGTTATCAACTCCGCAGTTCGAAGGTCAGCATATGCTCAATTTACACGTTCGCAAGTACCACGTCCAGCAGGTTGCAGGCGATGGGCCCCTAGGTCAGAGCATGTGGTGTATGAGGCAAACGAATTGTCCGATTGGAGAACCTCATGGTTATATCCGTATGATACACCACAGAGCACGTAGCTCAACACTCACGTGCTGATTTTGTCGCTACAGAAGAGCCCCCTCCTGAGTGGGAGGACACGGTGGGAGATGATCACCCCTTCATCAGCCATGGTGGGTCCCGTGTTAACATGGGAGTTCCCAACCCTCCACATACGTCAGTGGCGGATCCTCCGATGGCCCATGACCATTCCCCCGACCATTTGCTTCTCTCCCAGAATGAGCTTCTTCCCCTAATCCTCCCTGACAGCCTGGATGACTAGCTTGGATTTTTTCTTGTCCCTTTGTAGCAACCGTCTTGTTTCTGGCGGTGTAGGTGATGGGGGGTAGCTTCTATTTTCACTTCTCGAGTCTTCGTTTGACTCTTGACCTGTTTGACTACTCTCATGTGCCCTCTCTCCGTCCTTTAGCTTGATGGTTTCTTGACAGATAGCCTATGGACTCTCTTAGCTTTTCCCCGCTGGTCTTGGTCTTTCGCTTTTCCTCACGCTTTTTATCGTGTTAGTAGTTCTGCTTAGGTTGTTAAGTGTCCTTTCTTAGCTGTGCTTTTCCTTGTGGCGTTTTGGCTGACGGCTTGGCCTTGTGTTTGCCTTCAGATAGGGAGTGTTAAGGCCGCCTTTTTAGAGCTCTATGCCTCTCTCCTTGTTTGTTTGGTGATTTTCCTGTGCCTTTTGTCCTTCACGTCTTCTTGTAGAATCTCGCTTTTTAGGACTCGGCAACTCTCAGCCCTTCTACAATATACTCTTTATTCGCTAGTTTCTCTATGCCTTTGTAGTTCGCATTGCTTGTTGTCAAGCCTTTTATTTGCTCTTTCTGTTATTGACTGATTTATATATCAGTCTCTGAGTCGGCATAATGCACACCGGTACCTTTCCCTCCGGGTACCGCGTTGCCTGCCGCCAGGCCACAGGCTAGCTGTGGCCTGCACGTGACTGCAGTACCCTGCAGTACACATCTCTATTCTATATGATTGCGCCTGTTGCGCTTAATAGCATCTTCTCCTCTATCGAGCCTATGCCGTTGTAACAATCTTACATTAACAGGTTATGTGCGCCATCTTTAGACGCTAACGAAGAACAGCCGCTGATTTCCGCGTTCGGATTCAGTTCCCCTCTGACTTGTCGAAGGCCCGAGTTTTAACTAAGCACCTGGACTCCCTGTGCGGATCCTACTTCCCGCTGCTCCGCCTGCCACTTCCTACCAAGAATCCTTGGATCTGCCACTGCGTCCTACGACTGGAGCAAGCAAGAGCGACCACAAGTCACCAAAATCTATGAAGTGAGTATAGGACGACGCCCTCACCGAGACCCACACAGGGCTGTATTGATCTCAGACGATCAATTTGTCTACGCCTCAAGCTTACCAGAAGCTTCTGTCGTCGAACATTGCCGCTTGGCAACGTTCACCCCTCCGGTAATCCGCTGGATCCCTTTGGATCGCCGATTCCCACACACACTCCCTCCCCTCTTCCCCTGCCCCGCCCTCGTAACTCTCCCTTACCCAACACTCCGACCTACAACGCCAAGACTCCTACACAGAAGACCTCACAATGCAACCTCCCAGAATATTCACCGGTAACAACCTCTACACCTGGCGTAGCGCCAGGCAGAATATCCTCCTTGCCCTCAAATCAGATAGGGATACCATTGCCGTTGCTTTCGACTGCCAACAAGCGGTCGTCGCTGGCGAGCCTGATGACTCTGATGGTTACCCTGCTGATGATATTCGTTACCCTCCTGTTGCGGCTGCTGACCCAGCTGTTCCGGCTGCCCCTAGGATTGGTGTCCCCAACAGGATCTCGACCTGGAAGAACAACAAAGCCTTCAAGATCATCATAGACCATGTATCAGATGGGATCCAGCAGGCCATCCATGCCCAAACAGATATGGCCACTAGAGCTTTCAGGTTTCTAGATGCCCTGTACTCTGAGGATGGCAGCAGGCTCGAGCATACCACCCTGGCTGCCATCATGGGATTACGTATGACACCTACTGAATCCCTGCAGATAGACATACCTCTCCAGGGCGGCTGACCTATACTCCCAGATCCCCAAGATAGCAAATCTCCACATCGTCTCCACCAGCAACTACCTGAACCTCATTGTCAAAGGACTGAACTCCCGCTCTGAATATGATGGTTACATCAATCAGTTCAACCCTACTGCTATAACCACCTTTTCCATGCTCCAAAGTGCCCTCTTCAACTGGTGCTTAGTGAAGCAAGTTGACCCTGCACCTTCTCCCGAAGAAGCTGAGCTGGCAGCTGCAGCCTACAGGACCAGGAGGCCTTTCAACAGCAAGCACCTCCCATTCAGAGACAGGAACATCAACCACAAGACGATGAACTGCTGGAACTGTGGGGGAATAGGCCACAACTCCAGAGAGTGCATCAGTGATGACACTGATCTAGCTTTCAGGCCAGCAGACTCAGATGAAGCTGACCATGGATCTAAGTCACCCCCTAAAGACAGAAATGACAAGGACCATGACGACAAGAAGGACCCCAAGAAGACCAGTCCAGCCAGGAGGCGTCAAAGGAGATACCCAAGCAAGGGACGCCATGCCCATGTTGCTGATGGTGACCAGTCCACCTCCAACTCTGACAGTGAGGGTGAACAACACAACTTCCTGTCCCTGGCACTGGATGAGGACAACCTCCAGCCAATGACTTTTGCTACACCAACCAGAGGCAAGTCTGTTTCTTTTGCCTTGCCACCTGACCCCCTGGCTGATACAGCATTCTTTGGACAAATTAGTGCTGCTGATGAATGCACTATAGAAGATGGAGAAGTTTTCCAGGCAGCACTGCAGACAGAATGGATCATAGATACTGCAGCACACTCTCATGCAACAAGTAACATCTCCCATCTGCATGACATTCAGGACCTCCAACAGCCTATTTGGCTGCAGCTGGCAGATCAAGACTCTCCACCTATCCTCTGCAAGCAGATAGGAAAGGCCAAGATCAAGGGCCATGGCAGGACTCTGATCATCCTGAACAATGTACTTCTTGCTGACTGCAACATGCCCAACATCATTAGCATTCATGCAGCCACCAGCCTGTGCCCAGACCTCCAAGTTCACCTGTCCAAGACCCAAGCCACACTCTCCATCCCAAGACCATCTGGTACCAAACTGCTACTCTCATGCCCCAAAAGGCATGGACTCTATCTTACCCAAACCTCACCAGTCCCTGCCAGTAATCCCTCTATCCCTGTGGACCCTACCATTGCCTACATCATGATGGTCACCATTCCATCAGCTCACACTGACTCTGAGACAGGGCAGTACCCACCCACTCATGAGACCTCCCCCAGTAGAGCTGATCAAGACTGCCACCCCTCCACTCCTGATCCATCTGCACCCCACATTGATTCTGAGACAGGGCAGTACCCACCCACTCATGTGGAGGCAGATCAAGACCTCCAGGACTTTCCCTCTACTTCTGCTCCATCTGCACCCCACACTGATTTTGAGACAGGGCAGTACCCACCCACTCATGTGGAGGCAGATCAAGACCTCTAGGACTTTCCCTCTACCTCTGCCCCATCTGCACCCCACACTGATTATGAGATACTAGGGCAGTACCCACCCACTCATGTGGAGGCAGATCAAGACCTCCAGGACCATCCTCCCCTTATCTGCCAGTACCATTCCCCTTCCAATGCAGACAATCTGGAAGACTCTGATGATACTGACAGTAATGATATGCCAGAGCTCATTCATCCAGAGGTACACAAGCCCCAGGATGACCTTGGACTAGGAGTAGATGTCCCTCCTGAAACCACTCCAGACCTCCAACAACAGCTGGACAACCTAGGCCTGCAACGAGCCAGAGCAGAGATGGAACTCCTCAGTGACTAGATCCAGACCAACTATGAGGAATATGATGGTCCAATAGATGGAGATGGGCCACTCAAGCCATCTGATCTAGACACAGCAACTACCAGGGACCAATGGATACTGGTCAACAGGTCACCAGACATTGGACTACCACTGGGAGAAGTTAATCAGAATGTCAACCACATCCACTTCTCCAACAACTCCACCCTTAGTCTCACACGTTTTGGATGCACCCTACACCACCTGAACAGCAGGCCTGCTTCACCAGCTTTCAACATCAAACCCAGGCCTCCACTGTCCAAGCTCATCACAGCATTCACCAACATGTTCCCTACCCTACTGACTTCTGAAAGGGAACAGTTCCCACACAGGTCAATGCACAAGGAGCCATCTGATGCCTGCAGCCCTATCATCAAGCACAACAGCAGACTCCAGCAAATGGTGCAAGCCTACCCCACTGTTTCTACCACAGCCAGACCCACTTTACAGTGGGCCATTTGTCTCCAAGCTGCCATGGTCAATGCACATGCTCACACCCTCTCATTCAGACCTAAGATGATCATGGACCCCAGGAGCTGTGCATACCCTGGAGGCAAAGTGCTATGTGTCAACCACCTCAGCATGGACTGGAGCCCCATGGACTTCACCTTTATCAACATTCTTACCCCCCCCCAGCCTAGCTCCCAAGTCATTTGACCAGTTCCTTGAACAAGTCTGCAAACAGCTTGACCTTGATGGCTTCCCCAACAGGCCAGACACTTAATTCAGTTCATCTTTTGGACAGATTTGAACACTCTAGTTTTTTTTTTTTTTAAGATTACCTGCCTACTGTACTGCCCCATGTACTTCCACAGGCAGGACCTCTTCTTAATCTAGAATTATTCTAATCTCTCCCTGATGTCTTTGCTTTAATTTAGGATCAAACCCAAATTATGGGGGGACTAGTCCAGACATCATGTCTAAAAGACAAATCCTCTAGTCTCGAATCATGCCACTTCTCGTAACCAAGGCATCTCCACATGCCTTAACCAAGCCTGGACTTTCCTTTCCCAGCTTCCCAGCAGTCTCCCTGCAGCCTATCTGCAGCACTTAGTCCAGCCCCATGGCAGCCTATCTGCTCTAGCCTGCAGCCTATCTGCAGTTTCTTTACACCTTCCCAGCAGCCTCTCTGCCACCTAGCCTGCAGCTTACCTGCAGTTTCCTAGCACCTTCTCAGCAGCCTTTCTGCTACTTAGCCTGCAGCCTACCTGCAGTGTTCCTTACCTAACCAGCTACCCCAGGAGACTGACATTTCTTTGAAGACCCCTGCTAAAGTGATTCCTCCCTTTCAGCTCCTAGAAATTCCCAAAGTCTCCCTAGCTTTTATATTTTTAATTTTCTTATGCCCCTCAGTTAATTCCAGGAATTCTTGAGCTCAAGAATACCTTGAATTGGGGGGGATGTTATTGACTGATTTATATATCAGTCTCTGAGTCGGCATAATGCACACCGGTACCTTTCCCTCCTGGTACCGCGTTGCCTGCCGCCAGGCCACAGGCTAGATGTGGCCTGCACGTGACTGCAGTACCCTGCAGTACACATCTCTATTCTATATGATTGCGCCTGTTGCGCTTAATAGCATCTTCTCCTCTATCGAGCCTATGCCGTTGTAACAATCTTACATTAACACTTTCGTACGCTTTTTTGGAGGTCACCTCCTGGACCAGGTTCTGAGGGGTATGGTATGTTGCCCAAACCCTCACTGTTATAAAACTGTCCAGTTGCCTCGGCGCTGTTCAGTCTCGGCATTGATTTTTGCTGAGTATGTAACTATATCCTCTCTAAAAGCTAGGAGGGGGCCGGCTCTTGCCTTCTGAGTCTTGCTAGGTTGGTTTCTGGCCTCTCTGTTTTCGGCTGGCCTCCCCCTTTCCTTCATGGGGTGTCTAGGGTTATCATCCTTGACACTCCGGTCCTTTTCTGCAAGTTGGTTGTGTCGGGTTGTCTTGTGCTTTCTTCCTTTGAGGGCATTATCGCTGCATATTAAGGTGCTCATAGCGCATGCCCTTGGGTGGTATATAGCTCTTTTCGTTTGGCCTTCCTCTCTTGTGGTTGGTGGGCTTGGTGTTCTGGATTGCTTACTTTTGCATCCCTCCCCTTTCCGCTCTCCTTTACGCCTCTAGTTTGTTTCCTTTTTTGAGACTTGACCTAGTTTGTTTTCAGGTTTGTGGGGGTGCCTTCAAAACCCTCGTGCTTCCGTGTTATAAAATTGGATGGTCGGCAGGCTGTGCTGCTGTCCAGTCTCGGCAGTGATTTGCTGAGTTTATGTAACGAACCCCCTCTCTAGAAAAGCTGCGCTGGTCCAAGCTCCACAGGTTCGCAGGGTGGTGTTACCCACTTGGGTGGATAGTAATTCATTTTGAAGCTTCGCAGGTCTGCAGAACGAATGATCGGTACTGAGGCATGCTATTAATAGCAAGATTGGCAGATTCAGAGGTTGGAAGAGCACCAGTTCAATTCAATTGCGTAGTTCGAAGCTAGCATTTGCGCAATTTGCACGTTGCGCGCAAGTAGCTGGTCCAGCCGCGATGGGAGTTTGCAGGCGATGGCTCAGGGTCGGACGGAAACGCGAATGTTGCATGTTGCATGGACAGTTGGCTTGTGAAGGATGGTTCTTTCTACGCGAACCCTTCAGGGCTAAATGGCTCTTCACCCGGTTTCTCGTTTTTATCACACTCATGTGACGCTATTTGGTCGGCCCCCTTTTTGACAATTTTTGACTTTGTGTGACTCGGTGTAACTCTTGAGTCTCTCCTACATTGAGGGCGGTAAACATTGAGGGCGGTAATAAACATTGAGGGCGGTAAACACACCCTAAGACCCCCCGACCCGCCCCGACCATCTCTGCCCCCGACGAGACCGCCTGGACCCGCCTGGACCCCCTGCACCGCCCTGCACCCGCCTGCACCTCCAAGACCAGAGTCCAGGACCTCGCTACTTCCTATTCGCGTGCAAGGCCCTCCGACCAATCCCGCGAACCTGTTGTGTCCGCGACCATTATTATTTGGTGCGATCCCTTCGCGTCCCGTTCCTTCGCACCAGTGCGTCATTTTCCTTACTTTTATTTCCCCTGAGCATGCGTGTGCTCCCCCGGCCAGCCCATGCTTCCCTGCATGCGGTGAGTGTGATGGAGAGGCCAGCAGTCGTCAGTCTAGCACCATCGAGGAACCAGTCCTCCTGCAGCCGCAGCGGACTTGCGGTCAGGGCTGGGTCGGAGTCAACGTACAGGATCACCTGCAGACGGTGCCTGAAGTCGTTTAGTATCGAGGACAATACCTCATCCAGCTGCAGGTGATTTAGGGGGGGGGGGGGGGGGGGGGGGGGGGGGGGGGGGGGGGGGGGGGGGGGGGGGGGGGGGGGGGGGTACTGTCACTGATGCTCATGCAATCCCGTCCCACCACATGCACACGCATTGGCCTACATGCACGTGTGCGCCCGCCACAATCACCCACACACCAAGACACCGGCATGCACACATAGATTCACGAAGTGAGCACTCGCACACCCAACGTCAACTGGTAACCTGCAGTGGGCAGAATCTTTACTAGCACTGAGCCCGTTTAAGTGATATAGATTGGTCTAGTGGTACACCAAAACCCTGAAACGAAGCAGGGTCGGGGGTTCGATTCCCCCTACGGTTGCTCTGAGCGTTGCAGGTCGTTGTCAACCACGATGGTAGCTTGTCCAGTTGAGGTGGTAGACCGTTCTCTGCACGCGTACGACGGGTTCCCTTAATACCACGCCCCAACAGGCATTGTCATTACTAGCACAGGTAAATAACCACAACGAGACCCTTCTTTTGGCCTCATAACAACAACAACAACAACAACAACCGATATATCATCGCACTCCATGTCCACAGGCAGCTTAGTCCAGGGCATATGTAAGGTCATAATTTTGCCTTAACTAGCTTTACGGACGCAGCCGGATGCTTCGCTGTTATAATCATTAAGCCCCGTTTACCTTCGGACACTGGGAAAATGCGCGGTTATGAGGTTTGTTGTCATTGACAATTTGGCGTGGCTAGACCCAAACAAACAATTATGTTACAGCTGAAAGATTTATAAATGCAGAAAGACAACGACAAGGCATAAATACATGAAGACAAAGACAAAGACAAGACATAAAGACATGAAGACAAAGACAAGACATAACTACATGAAGACAAAGACAAAGACAAGACATAAAGACATGAAGACAAAGACAAGACGTAACTACATGAAGACAAAGACAAAGCCAAGACATAAAGACATAAAGACAAAGACAAGACATAAATACGTAAAGATAAAGAAAAAGACACCCTCTAGATGCCAGCACATTTGGAGCCCAGTAGGGCACCAATATAAATATAACCATGTGCCCCCATCACAAACATCCAATACCAAGCATACATACACCCAGACACCAAAATGCATATGTTCAAACATATCAACACATGCAGATGCAGGCGCCAAAAACGGAATCCACACCCACACCCACACCCACTCCCACACCCACTCCCACACCCACACCTGCTCATGTAGGCACCACCCAGCCATGTGGTCAGGAGGAGAGGTGTCAAAGGCATTGGGGTTCCTTCGCGAGTCTGAAGCACCTGAGCACCAGCTAGCTGCTGTGAAGGGAAGGACTGGTCTGATGAGGTGAGTTTAGGGTGGAGGTTTATTGTTTTAACTTGGTCAACCCCAGGGTTGATGATGACAAGGTCAAGCCGCTAGTGTAGGGGGCACTGTGAAAGTAGAGCAGGAGGTGTGTATCAGGGTTTAGGGAGCACCAGCTAGCTGCTGTGAAGGGAAGGGCTGGTCTGATGAGGTGGGTGGCAGGGACCAACCTTCCAACCACCCAACCAGCCAAGTACCCAACCACCCAAGTACCCAACCATGTTTTGCCTGCACCCACCCTATCCACCACCACCACTAGCACCAGCTAGATGCTGTGAAGGGAAGGACTGCTCTGATGAGGTGAGTGGCAGTGTTTTTTATTTCAGATTTGTGTAGTCTAGGTTGAGTAGCTACTTGGGCTACTCAACCCTGATTTCAGGATAGTTGCGCAGCCATTGCATGTGAGAGTCGGGGGGCAGCTAGTCCCGATATCAGGGGGGGTGGGGGTTGCAGCATTCAATGGAATGGCGACGGAATGGCGACGCGTCATCGAAAAAAGAAACACTGATGAGTTGAGTGGCAGGGACCAACCGTCCAACCACCCAAGTACCCAACCATGTTTTGCCTGCACCCACCCTGACCACCACCACTACCACAAGCTATCCCCGCACCAACCAACCAGCCAAGTAACCAACCATGTTTTGCATGCACCCACCCTAACCACCACCACTACCACCAGCTATCCCCGCACCAACCGACCAGCCAAGTACCCAACCATGTTTTGCTTGCACCCACCCTAACCACCACCACTACCACCAGCTATCCCCGCACCAACCGACCAGCCAAGTACCCAACCATGTTTTGCTTGCACCCACCCTAACCACCACCACTACCACCAGCTATCCCCGCACCAACCGACCAGCCAAGTACCCAACCATGTTTTGCTTGCACCCACCCTAACCACCACCACCACCAGCTATCCCCGCCCCAACCAACCAGCCGCGTACCCAACCATGTTTTGCCTGCAGCGCTTTTCCTGCGAGCAGTCTGGTTAATATTAATGATGATAGTATCTCTAGCATTGTGATATACATTTGTTTGGGTGTGCCTGTGCCTGTGCCTGTGTGAGTGCGTAGGCCTGTGCCTGTGTGCGAGCCTGTGTCTGTGTGGGTTTGTAAAGCCTGTGTGGGTGTGCCTGTACATGTGTAGGTGCGTTCAGCCTGTGTGGGTTTGCTAAGCCTGTGTGGGTGTGTTAAGCCTGTGTGCGTGGTAGGCCTGTGTCTGTGGTAGGGGGAAGTTAGACCGGACTTTTACAGCCTGGGGGTGGGGTTTTAGGGTTTAGGGGGGTTAGGGTTTAGGGGTAACCGGTTACCCCCGGGCTGAAAAAGTCCGATCTAGCTTCCCTTCTCCTGTGTCTGTGTGTTTGTCTTTTACTGCTAAAAAGGCCTCCGAGCCCCATGAAGTATCCCAACCTTGTTGTCATGCAGCTTTTGGGATTGCTGTGGAGATGAATCCCGGGACGCACCAGGATGTGAGGTGAGTATAACAATGTTTTAAATAATACGGATGATATTAAATGCATATCAAGAATACGTCTTCGAGCTCACAATTTGAATGTTGAATCTTATAGCAGAACCTCTCGTTAGTAGAAATTGCAAGTGCTGTGACATGGTGGTTGATGGTAGAAGAGTGATGGAAGATGTAATGCATTCCATGTTAGAATGTCCTTTATAGTCTGAGGATAGTTTATTTTTAGAAAATGGAAATTTAACCTGAGATGGTTGATCAAGACTATTGCATGGTGCTGGTCATTAATACTGATTTCTTTGAAGGATGGAAATATCTTATACAATTTATAAAACAAGAAGAATCGTAAAATTAAATTATTATCCCACTTGGCATGATGATTGAATTATAAGTGTATAATTAAATTACCACTGTAGCACGAACTCAGGGCCCCCGTTAGTAAAACGATTGTTTAGGGTTCGGTTTATCAGTGCCTTTTCGTTTTAGTCCCTCTTGTATGCATGCATGTTACAGTCCAGGGGTAGGCCAAATAGGCTAAAGGGACTTGCCCAACCGTGAAATCCTCTTGCCAGGTTGGGCAAGTCCCTTTAGCCTATTTGGCCTACCCCTGGACTGTAACAACAAACATACCCCGAAAACACCATGGCACATAATTTGCTACAAGAGGGTGGCGTGGTCAAGTGGCACCTTTCATAAAAGCCTGATCCTCACCCCGTGTGTTGTTGGCACTGCAGGACGGGTACCATATCTCCTTTGACGATGACATTAATGAGAAGAACGGCTTTCGATGATGGATTTAGTAAACATTCAAAATTCTTACGCCGGTGAACACAAGAATTTCCAGGGAAAGAGCGTTTAGCATAAGGAGCTCCACCGTATCCCTGAACAGCAAGGATTCCTTGTCCACTACCTAGTATTCAACATAGGTACCACTGGTACCATACCCATCTCAACTATTACCAATCTCTCCGCCTTAGGGATCTGTCGCGAACACGTAGACAAACTCATGTCTAAGCTGCAGACCAGATCGTTAAAGAATGAAGAGTCGGGGGTTCGACTCCCTCCTCGGTCGCTCTTGGCGTTGCAGGTCGTCGTCAGCACAGAGAATGAATTGCTTCCTGTACCAGCATTCTTGCCACACGTCACATGGAGGAGTTCCTAACGCCTGGAGAGTGACCTTTACTTTGTCTGCCATGGTACATTTCCCCAGCTGCGGCGTACGGGAGGGTCCCCTTGACACTGAGCCCCCCCAGGCGTTTTTTTACGCTGGTGGAGAACCCCTTTAGCCTAGTCGGCTACCCTTTTTTACCCCTGGACTAGCCTGGATTGTAACATACATACTGCGGTCATACTACCACGATCAATAAATACGAGAATACACTTTGCTTTTGTTTGTTTAAGCCGGCCCTCGGACAGGCCAATATCGATCCAAGGTATGCCCCGAATATAGCATTGCAATAATGATTGTTGGTTTCTCAAGATAGCGCGAGTCTCTTTCACCTATTCATCAGTTAGATGTGGCTTAATCACCCACGCCCATAGTTGTTTTAACAGCCGAAGACGGCGAGCAGCCAAATTGCTGGCTGAAGCTATGTTACCGAGCTCACCTTCAAAGGGGAAAGAGACTGTCATATAGTGTTGTTCCTTTACACTCCTGTGCCAACACGAAGCTATGAGGGGATTTGCACCCCAGGATGGATAACTGTTTTTTGTGCGATGCGCTACCATTTAGTCGCAGCATGGCAACATATGGGTCCATCATTAGTCAGAAATGCCCCCCCCCGACCCCCCCGGGCTCCGCCCTTCTCTAGGTTCAGGGGGCAGCGCGTCGCACAAAAACAAGTTGCGATGTGTCGAACGAAAAAAACAGTGGGAAGTTGCAAGATGCCAATACAGCACTCGTGTCTCTGTAGTTCACCACTCTGACAGTTTCATGTGCAATCCACAGGTGGAAGGTCGTGATAACTGAGAATTTGCCTTTATTTATCAATGGTTGCATGAATATATCAGATCAAGCATATTTTGATAATACGCTTAGACTTTAATTGATTATGTTACTGTCGAAAACAGAGAGCAGCCTTAAAGGCTGGAGCCATGAGATCAAGTTAAACGTCAAGTTCTGTCTTTGAACAGTATGATCGTAATCGGGTGTACTCTGCCTCTCTGCCCACCCCAAACAATGGGTTTCGGAGGTGGCGTAAGCAATTAGCGTGGGCCCAAAGCCTGGGTGGACGTCAAACCCTCATGGATCGGCGACCCCCCCCTTCCCCCTCCTTTGGTAGTAAGGGTGTCCTACGGTACCTATCACGGTTGGGCCAGTCCCATAAGCCTATTTGGCATACCCCTGGACGATAACATACATGCATACATCCTGGTGTCCTACATAAGTTGGGGCCTCATTGAGGGATGGTAATCACTAACAGGTGCCAGGTGGATTGTTTGGGGTTCAGTTCATCAATGCTTTTTCTCGTTATGCCCTTCCCATCACGGTTGGGCAAGCCCCTTAAGCCTATTTGGCTTACCCCTGGACTGTAACATACATACATGTATACATATGATACAGGTGCCAGTCCTTTGAGCGGGTCAGTGGCCTAAGTGATGCCCCTAGTATCCATGGGTATTGCACGGGGGAGCTTGCAATTGGAAGATGGTGAGCAGCCCTGAGTTGGCTGGAAAACCATGAAACAATCCAATCCTACTAAGTCATGTCCCTGGTTTTACTTTGGTATTGCCCACACGGGGGGGGGGGGGGGGGGGGGGGAGGGGAAGGGGCTTGGAATTGAAGACGGTGAGCAGCCCGAAGTTGGCAGGAAAACCACGAAACAATTCCAATCCAATCCAACTAAGTGATGAGGGTTTCTGTGGGTATTGCACGGGGGGGCTTGGAATTGGAAGACGGTGAGCAGCCCAGAGTGTTTATACTACCTATGTTTACTCCACATGCAGACGGTTAGCAGCCTGAAGGCTCATATGCCATGTAATCAATTCAATTCAATTGAATTCTATATTCAAGATTTAACGCAGTAGCGTTTATACCGACCATCTTAACTCCTTTGATTTTCATTCTTAACGTCACTAAAAAGAGGACAAGCAGCAAGATAGAGCTAACTAGAAGCTGCTATGAGTAGCCCCAAAAGACACAGTGAGGAAAACCTGGGGGAGCTCATGCCCGCAGAGGGGAAGCTAGCCCGGGGTATGCCAGCCCGAGGTAACCGGTTACCCCTAAACCCTAACCCCCCTAAACCCTTAACCCCCACGCCCGGGCTAGCTTCCCCCTACCCTCATGCTCTACCCCTGAAGAATTGGATAGCGTCGAAGAATGCATCGTCCAGAGCACAGGGCAGTGATGGCTGGAGGTGGTGTGTGTGTGTGTGTGTGTGTGTGTGTGTGTGTGTGTGTGTGTGTGTGTGTGGGGGGGGGGGGGGGGGGCACAGCACAGGACAGTGCTGGCTGGATACCAATACTGCAAATGGTTGATGTCACTGCTGGGCAGGACGACGAGCCAAATCGTTGGCTTGAGCCATATAAATAAGTTCAAGACCAAGTTCATGATAAAGAAATTCAGGGGATAATTTGGATTTGACAGGAGGACAGGACGTATTGCCACTCAAAGTTTTGGCAGAGCCCCCCCTTCTGGGGAGTGGGAGCCCCCAGAGTCACCCCGTTGTCTGTTTGTCCGCAAGTAACCCTGGCCCTAACTGGCCCCTAGCCCTGTCGTAAAACCTGGCTGAAGTGCGATGCACTCGATTCTGGTGCCACCTGTCGCTCTGATAGCCAACACTCTCTGCCAATTTTCCGCGTCGCTTGCAAAGCGCCAAGAACTTGTTCAGGCCCAATTCTTCCATAGTGATCAGAATTATATAATTTTCAGACCAAACCTGAGGTACAAAGTATGATGTACGACCTGTTTCCAAATATCCACATCCAAACCATCCGCTGAATTGCTGGTTCAACCTTGAGGAACCAAAACTGTACTTCCCTACTGGTTGCGTCTTAGTACCCCTGGGAGGAGGAACCAAACTGTACTTCTCTAGTGGTTGCGTCTTTGTACCGTTGGGAGGAGCAACCAAACTGTACTTCTCAAGTGGTTGCGTCTTTGTACCGCTGGGAGGAGGAACCAAACTGTACTTCTCTAGTGGTTGCGTCTTTGTACCGCTGGGAGGAGGAACCAAACTGCACATCTCTGGTGTGGTGTGTCTTGTAACGCTGGAGGAGGAACAAACTATATCTCTAGTGGTTGCGGTCTTAGTGTCCGCCTTGTGGCCCCGGTGGGTATGGAGTTGTAGCAACACCCAAATGGACTGACCTCCTCGCGAGAGCATGGCAGGTATGATCTACATAAAGTAACGAGCAATTGAAGTAGCGCTGCAACACAGCTTGTTTCGCTACTTACTACCAGAACCAAAAACAACTTCGTCGAACGATCAATGGACTAGGTGTCGCCCATACCCATGTTGGATTGGGCGCTCTGCATTGGATGCAGGGGGGGGAATCGCCCCTGACACCTAGCCCCCCCGGCCCCGCCCCCCCAGCCCGCATATGCCAATGTCGACTTAAAGGGGTCGCCTCGGATGGGAGCGTGGGAGATGGCAGGCCCTCTAGCCGTGGCTGCTCCTGCCTGGTGGTACAGCACTGGCTGCTGGTGCCGCCCCCCTCCCTGTACCATGTAACTGTCCATGCCAATCGACTGGGAGTAGTTGTCCCCGAGGGGATGAGGGTTCGGGCGAGAGCTGACGGCCTCATTTGTTCGAGATGAGGATGTGAGAAGGGCGGGGCTCTGTGGGGTCGGTATGCTCAGTTCCGGCAGAGATGGGCTGGACACTAGGTTGCTGGCCTGGCAACAGGAGTGCTACTATGCTGTGCGCTGTTCCCACGCGAGATGAAGTCCTCCACTTCCAGGCTGCCCCCCGCTTGGAACGCCCTGGTGGCGAGGCATGGCGAGCTGAGGAGGCATTCAAAGAGGTCTCGAAGACAAGAACGAAGCTTACTGACACATGGTGTGCAACCCCAAGCTCTCTTCTTCGCCTTGGAAGTTGCGTAGACCCCACACCTCTTAGCCCGAAGTCATGTCCACTTCTCCTCCCCGCCCATTGCAGTTGGCATCCCACGACGTCAAGCTCAATCTCTCGTTCGTCTGTTGCCTTGCGTGGTAGCCCTGTCAGTATGCCGCTTTGGTTGTGCTGCCGCCGCGCGCCGTCGTCGCAAGCGGGGGGTGGACGGTGGTGGAAGTAAACTAAACCGAAGGGCCTTTGGTCATATCACGCTCGCTTCACTTTGCGTCTAATTTCCTTTTTCTTACGGGCGGTCTTT